>VZSE01006395.1:2380140-2442120 GCA_013398275.1 Promerops cafer
GGCCCCGGCCCCGGTCCGCCGGGCAGACCCCGCCCCTGCCGGCGCCGGGGGCGCGGGGCCGCCTTGGCAACCGCGGGGCGGCAAGATGGCGGACGAGCTGGACGGGCTGCTGGACGAGGTGGAGAGGCGGCTGTGCCACCGGCACGGCGGCGGCGAGGAGGAGCCTGCGGCGGCCAAGGAGGGCAGGTTAGCGATCCCGTCGCGGTCCTGCCGCCCTCACACAACCCTCCCCGCCGAGCCAGGGGCCGCCTGGGTGGCGCGCAGCCCGTCCCCGCCTACCCCGTGCGGCCAGACCTCTCAGGGTTCAGGAGCCGGAAGCGGGCCGACGGTCGGCGAGTGTCACCTGCAGCCCGTGTTTTTTAAAGACTCAAATCGTGTGCCAGCGAGTGTAGTTAGTTCAGACAGTCTTTGTCTCCTGCGTGTACCGCAACCTTGGATTAAATATGGCGTTAAAAGCGGAACTAATTTGCCTCTGAGTTAGAGTTGGGGATTACTTGGCTCTGTCACTGACCTCATGATATAACCTCTCTGTATATAACTGGCCTCAAATATCTATAAATCTCGCGATTTAGAGCAGGAAGAACTTTAGCAATAGCATTATCTAAGTTTTTATTCTCCTGATACTTCAGTTATTTCACTGAAAGGACAGAATATTCAGAGTTGGAAGGGACCCACAAGGATCATCAAGTCCAATTCCTTGCCCTGCCCAGGACACCCCAAGAGTCACAGCATGTGCTTGAGAGCATTGTCCAAATGCTTCTTGAGCTCTGTCAGGCTGATGCTGTGACCACTTCCCTGGGGAGCCTCTTCTCGTGCCCAGCCACCCACTGGGTGAAGAACCTTTTCCTGATATCCAACCTAAACCTCCCCTGACACAGCTTTATGCTGTTCTCTCGGGTCTGGTTTTTCTGTTCATACTTTATTAACTATATCCACTACAGTAAGCACTTAACTTACATGCTACTCTTCGAGGTATCTGCCTCAAATTCCACAATTTTCAAAATGGTGATTTTGCGAGTTTGGTCCTGACAGGGTCATTGCTGACAGTACTGCCAAGCATTCAGTATCTGACATCCCAGGCTGCCTTCAGGCTTCCATCCCAGACAACAGGTTTCCATCTTGGCCCTGACAGGCGTCTTTGCCTGCCCTTGGGTTTCCATCCTGACTGTCAGGTTTACATCCCAGCCCTCACAGGCATCTCAGACTCCCTTTGGAAGGTCTGTGGACCAGAGAGGCTTGGCCAGATGTCTCTGCAGGTGGACTGCTGAGCGCTTACCCAACACACATTGCAGAGTCTCAGGAAAGGATCTTGAAGAATCCAATGACTAATGCAAGACCAGCAAGACCACCACCTTTGACCACATTACTGGACTTCCTCATTGTTTGCATAATGGTTAGATGAGCACTTAATTTTAGTTGATCTAATTACAATCTTGAAAAAAAAATTAAACAGTTTTCTTCTTTCTTAGGAGTGGATTTGTTCTTGATTGCTTAATGCAGTGGTACTAAAGGCCTCTTTCTCTGACAAAGAGCTAGCAAACAGCAGACTTGAGCAAAAGCAAAGTGTAGGTGATCTTTCTAAATGCATCCAGTTCAGCATGAATTCTCTTCAGGACCCCTGCAGTTGTGTAGCTTGAGTAGAGACCTTCCTCTGACCTTATCATATTCCTGCTGCTGAAGCTAAATGTGAAAAATCAGGGTTGTCCAATTAATTGCCCAGTAAGTGTAGCAGGGGTTATACTGTCATAGTTTTATTCACAGTTGGGAGTGGTTGGAAATAAAAGAAGCAAGCAGAAATAAGACCTATGATGGGACAACTCAACAGTGACTGAAAGGTGTTATCTTGCAGTTTACATCTGTTCAGTCATGATTTGGATGGCCTACCTGAGATACTACAAAAATATTAGGGGAAAAAGGCTGAAACTGTTTATATTTTTTAACTCACAGTTCTTAGGATTGCTGTAGTCTTGCTGCAAAAATGAAGGCTGATTTATTTATTTTTCAGATCAGCTAAAGTGTTAATGAGTGCTGGCAGCAGCGAAGAAGATCTAGATGACATTATTGATGAAATCTGTAATGACAGCAGCTTTACCAAAACATCTCTGGTGAGTAGGGGTTTGGAGAAATTCAGAACAAGTCAGGTTCAACAGTGGAAGTAAAAGCACCATAAGCTAAGACTTTTAAAGCAAAACGTGAATGAAAACAATCTGTAGAATAAACTTGGAAAATAAAGCAGAAAGAAAAATGCAGTAATCATGTAGTGAGGAACAGGAGAGCTATAAAGAGATGTTCTTACCTAGGCAATAAAAGGCAATTAAAGGAAATGCTAGTTCAAAATAGAGCATAGTGTCAATGCTCAGAATCACAGAATGGTCGCAGTTGGAAGAGGGACCTCTGGAGATCATCTGGTCCAACCACCTGCTTAAGCAGGGGTGCCTAGAGCCAGTTGTCCAGGACTGTGTCCAAATGGCTTTCAGTTATCCCTGAGGATGTAGACTGCAGCCTCTCTAAGTAGCCTGTTCCAGTGTTTGACCACCCTCACAAGTCGTAAAGATTTTTCGTATGTTTGAGTGGAAATTCTTGTACTTCAGTTTGCACCCATTGCTTCTCCTGCCAGTGATCCCCACTGAGAAGAGTCTGACTACATCTTCTTTATTTTTCCCTGACATACTTTCATAAAGTTCTCCTGACCATTGTTTTCTCCAGGCTAAACGATTCCAACTCTCTTAGCTTATACCTGGATGTCAGATGGTCTAAATCCTTAATGACCTTCATGGTCCTTTCCTGGGCACACTCCATTATGTCCGTGCCTCTTTTAAGAGGACATGAGCACTGGACATGGTGCTCCAGACATGTCTGTGAGGTCGTATCTGGAGTAATGGGACCTGTTCTGGTCTCTCGATACAAGAGAGAGATGGAGCTACTGGAGAACCTCCAGCAAAGGCCCGTGGAGATGGTTAAGAGACTGAAATGCCTGTCATATGAGGAGCAGCTGAGAGAGCTGGGACTGTTCAGTCTGGAGAAGAGAAGGCTCCAGGGGGATCTTATCAATGTGTGTAAATAGCTATGGACATAGTAAAGAAGGGGCCAGACTCCTCCATAGCGCCCAGTGACAGGACAAGAGGCAATGGGCATACACTGAAACGCACAAAATACCATCTGTACACAATAGAACACTTTTCTTACTGTGAGGGTGGTCAAACACAGGGACAGTCTTCACAGAGAGGTTGTGGAGTCTCAGTCTGTGGAGGTTTTCAAAATGCAGCTGGACACAGTCCTTGGAAAGGTGCTGGAACTGACCCTGTTTTGAGCAGGGGAAGGTCCCTTCCAGCTGAAATGATTCTTTGATTCTAACTCACCAGTGCTGAGTAGAGAGGAGGGATCACTTCCCTGGACATGCTGGCAACATCCCTCCTAATGTATCCCAAAATACTGTTGGCCTTCTGCTGCAAGGACACATTGCTGGCTCCTGGTCAACTTGAATTTCCCACAGCCTTCTCTGCAAAGCTGCTTTCTGGCTGGTCAGCCCACATGGTGTTCTGTGCATAAGGATTATTCCTCCCCTGGGGCGGGAGGTTGCATTTCACCTTAGCTGAACTTGAGATTCTTCTCACCCCATTTCTGGAAGTCATTTGATGGCCCTCTTAATGGCAGCTCAGTCATCTGATACACCAACCACTGCTCCCCGTTTTGTATCCTCTGCAAATGTCTTCTCATTTCACAGCAGGAGATGGAGATGAAGTCACAAATTTACATTCTCAAGACAGTTACAATGATAGAAGGCATTGAAAAGAGATATTCATTTGGGTATCAGCAGTAGAAAATTATGTTACTTATACTTCATAATTTCCTGCAGATTCCCTTATTTTCATGAGTGGCATTGTTTTTGTTTTGTTTTCTTTGATTTTTTACAGAGTGGCTAAATCTGAACGGACAAAATTACTTCTATACATCTGAAGGAGAGAAAATTATGCCAGTAAATTCGTATAATTTTATCATTTTATATCCCTTGAACTTCCCATTTAGGATTTAGAGTTCTCATATTCTAGAATTCAAATAAACTCTTCTGTTTGCAGCAAATAAGAAACCTTTCAAAGACTCTATCTTTTTGAATAATCTAAGTTCTTGATGGGTTTTAATGAAACAAAAGCTAAAAAACATCAAGGGAGAGGGTTCCAAATTATAACTAGTTTTGAAAGCAAAATTATTAAAAGGAGGGCATGAAATACTAAGTCTTGATTGTAAAGTCTGAGTGATCATGTGGTGTGGAATTCGTTCGGCCAGAGCTGGAAATTCAGCATGGAAGGAAAAGCCTTGTTCCTCACTTACCTGTTACTTCAAAGCCTCACAAACTTGAACAAAAAAATTCCCAAAGTCTTAGTCCCCTTCTTCTGTTACTGAGATTTTCTGGCTCCTGCTTATTAAGTAAAACAGAATATTGTGACTTTGCTGTAATGCTGCATTTTTTTCTTTGGTTGTTTTTAAACAGAAATTGAAGTCTAATTCTGCAAGTCTCACACCTGAAAGAAATAGTGTTGTTGTACAGGCACATGGGAAAAGGTAGGTGAAAAATGTTCAGGCTTGTTGGACATTGCTTGATTATAACTTCTTATCAGTCTAATAATACTGCTGCACTTTAATCTGTGTTGACACTCCTTAAGAAAGACACTGAGAAGAGAGACAGTCTTTTTAAAGAAAAAAAAAAGATAAACAGGTAATTTCAAAGAATTGTTAATGTGTTTTCATGTGGTCAAAGTAATTTATTATAAATTTATTAATTATTTAAGCTATTGAACAACATCTCCCTTTGTCTTATGAACATATACATTTATCAAATGCTGCAGTATGTAGACCCTTGTATATTTGGCATAGAGAGTGATTTTTGTAGACTTTTTCTTTGAACACTTTGATAATTGAAATTTTAAAATTCTGTAGTTTACAAGCATTTAGAAGTTTTGCCTATATTTTTTTTTTTTTTATAAATGCCATGCTGTTAAACTAGCAGAAATGTTACAGTGCTTTCTCCAACCTGTTTTATTATAATTTAATATTTTTTAATGAATCCATATAGGTGCTGTCCAGTGTACCTGGGTGGAAGCCTTTCACCATCTGGGATAGGAACAAATATTTCAAAAAGGTAGGAAATCTGAAAAAAATATGTGCTACTTGCTTTATCATTATTTTTATTCACAGCTGTGTTTCTGTGGTGGTACAAAATTCTGCATTTGAACTGGGCAGGACAGCTTTACAGTCATCTAAAGAAGTGTCTGCCTGTAACTGCAGTTGAAATCAGCTGGTCCCTTCCAGTCCTCTGTTGTTGACCACTTGACCTTTTGTTCGTTTGAAGTGGTGAAAGATGCTTGCAAATGAGACATGAAACTAAAAATCAGTAACAAGTAGTTAAGGAAATTGCTGCTGCATTGTTATTTTTCCCTGCCTCTCTTCATCTTTCTATGTGATGCCAAGTATGTGACTTAAATCAGTGGGCTGGTTGAAATCTCCCAGAACCTGAACTGAAAATGGTGAGAGTGGTTTGCAATTGCAGCTGAATTTAGCAGAAGAGGTACTTTGATGATTATCACAGCATCCTATAGAACATAACTGCATTTCCATGTAACATTTTTTGTAGTAAGTAATTGTGCACTCAACACATGGGTGCTGCCCAGGTGCTGTATCAGTGAGGAAGACTAAAGAGAATATATCAAGTGAATATCAGTTTATTTTATGTGTTCAGTGAGGATAGGAACCTGTAAAAATAATACATGAACATATAATTAAATCACATACCATAATTCTAAACATGCCAGAGACGTAAAAGCATTAAGATTAGGTGATGTTACTTCTAATATTTCTGAGTGAGTGCTGTACTTTGACCCATTTATGATGGATGTATATTGTATCAGTCAGCTTTTCTGATTGTTCTTTGTCCAGAACGTGTGATCAGCTACGTTGTACTGCTTGTGACTTCCGTGTGTCACTTTTCAATGACTACGTCTGGGATCAGTCCTGTGATTATCTTTTTTTCAGGTGTGTCTGGGGTGGGTATTAGTGTTGTGCTACTGTGCTTTGGGGCTCAGTAAGAACAGGAAAGATGAAAAGCCCTTAGCACTGCTGTGTCACCTAAAAAGAAGCATGCATGCTACCTGTTTATGATCAGGTGGGACAGTCTGTGGGGAGGGGGAAGCAACATCTCCCAAAATCTGTTTTCATCCATTTCTGTCTCTTCTCCCATGACTCTCCCTCTGCTTTTAAAAAGAATTCAAGTTTCATGGGTCAAAAGGCCAGCTTATTGCTGAAATAAGCAGGTAATCCATGTGATAGGTTGGACTTTGCCAACCAGTGCAGGGTATCTACAGTGTCAGCAGCATGAATGCAGACTGTTCAGCATGTGCTTTTTTCCCACTATCAGGTATGCCATCATGTTCAGTGAAAATCAAATAGCTTTATTTCTTAACAGATTTCTTTCTTGAAGCAATGTTTGATTAAATGGAGAGGTGGGATTTTTGTTTTCTGCTTATATTGTGATGTCTTTAATTCTTTAAATAGTTTTTGAAGACTTAAAAGTAAGGAGTTCTTATTTCCAGTTTCTCTAAAGCTAATGCCAAGACTTAGTGAAAGATAGTGTAGTAGGCACATTCCTAGTAGACATCAAATTTGGTTTCCTCTTATTTTAGTAGAGTCTCTGTGTGTGCCCGTTAACTGATGGAAAAGGTGGATGTGTTCAGAGTATGTGCTTGGACAGTGATGTGACAGTCAGAGAAGAACAATAATGGAGATATCGGCTCCTTTTCCATTATTTTTCCTGTGTTATATCTTTGGTTGTTCCTGTATTTTTTTCCAGTCTAAAAATTCATATTTCTTATTGAATACCATTATTTTTCCCATTATTTAAAGCAGCTTTAAAAATACCATGCTGCACTAGTCTCCTAAGATTAGTTTGGTAGTGGAAAAGGTTTAAACAAAAGTTGGATTCCTTTATTTACCCAAAGTCACAATTATTTTGCTTCTCAGATCTTGAAATTAATAAATGAAACTGAAGAAAAAAACCACATGAGCAGCATTAGTATCAGATACTTGTAACATTGATTAAAATCTGTAATCTTTAGCAAGATATTTAGCTGTTTATTTTGACAAACCTGAATTTTAGAAAGCAAACTTTAAGCATTTTCCTTCAATCAATAGGTGTCTGATCTCTTTTTCTAAAAATTCTTCCCTTGATACTTGTTTTGAATTTTCTTTATTTAATTGGGCTTGTTAATGTTATTTTTGAGCAATTCAGTGGCCTGTGGCAAGGAGGAGGTCATGAGAGTAGAGATAGCTAAAATGCTACATTTTCACTTGGCTTATTTGAAACAACTTGGTTTTGTCATAGCATGCTGATTTTTCATTTATTATGGTTCGTGGCTACACAGGAATTATTTCTGGTTTGATGTACAGTCTACCCTCTTATGGCCATTTCATTTCAGTCACTTTAACAATCACCTTGAGTAGCAGTTCCTGATGAAAGTTTAACTCTGTAATTGTACCCATTATGCATAGCAATTTTTACAGTAAATTTGATAAGATAAATACATTTTTGGGTAATTTTTTAACACAAGATTAGCTCTGCTTGGTTTTCTTCCCAGTTCTTTCCTTGGAGGCTGACTGAAAGTCTCTAAACCCAACAGATAGCATTGTTTACAAAAACATCAGTCTATAGTTTATCTGAGAACACAGAAACTCCATACTGAGACTGCTTTCAGGAAAGGAGTGTTCAAAACAGAATTCAAATATATCCCTAAATTCATCCGTGACAGTGGTACTCAGAATTGTCCTTAAGATGTCTTCTGGTTTGAAATGGCCTCATGAATACTTTTTTTTTTAAAATCCTAAAACAACTCAGCATGATCCTAAGATGAATTCACTTCTTTGGCAGGAATAACATGCCTGAGCTTAGTAAACTAAGAGCAAAGATGATAAAGAAGAAAGGAGCACGTGCATATGCTTGTCAGTGCAGCTGGAGATCCATTGATGAATTAACTGACCTCCAAACAGAGCAGCAGCTTCGGTGGGTTTGTGGTAAACATGGACAATGAAGTCTTCTTGTGTGGGATACCTACTTGTGTGGAAATGGCTCTTAAAATCAATTTGTTTCTTACCCAGTCAATTTGTTTTCTGAGAACAGATGGAAGAATACTTAGATCTAAAAATAGATTATAACGCCCAGATTTCAACCTGAAAACTTTTTTTTTTTAAATTTAACTGTCTTGCAAGCTGTATGGGGAGTTGAATTATTAGGAGAAGTCACCAACTTGGAGGCTTTCTAGAAGCTAAATGAGGTTAAAGTTCATACTCAGTAGTTTTAAAGAAAAGAAGAGGAAATAACAGACTTGGGCGTGGGCAAAGCACCTTGAGACTGTTGGTGACATCTAGCAGAGAGCCTCATTTCCCATTGTCTGGAGAGTCTTGGACTCAAAATGGTGTGTTGGGAAACAACCATGACACACAAGCATATGAATTTCTTCACAGAAGTGAATCCTGCTCTTCTGCTTTGCTCATAGTTGGTAATGAGCAAGTGGTTGTTTATCTCTTAAAAAATTACTATGGGATTAGCTCTCATCTTAAAGGTTTCAGCACACCCCAAAACTTTACGTCCTTTTACCCACCAGTAGCCAAAACTGCAGGTGCTGAAAATTTTCTTCCAGTTCCTACTGCTTTCTTCAGAGCAGTGTCTGCTGACTAAGGACTTCTACTACAATGAATTTCTTGAACTTCTCTTCAGCCCTCACTGCACAGGAGATGAACAAGTTATTGTGCAATTATTAAATATGCAATTTTAAAGAGATTCTGAAGGGTATGTTACTCTTTCATCAATATTTTCAAGGGAAAAAGGCTCAGGCTTTTAAGAGTGAGAAAATATATATCCCCACTGATGTTCAAATTCAGATTTTTATTTTCAGTTTCACTTAGCTTTCACTTCAGCTTCTCTTTTAAAAAATTTGTATTCAGAAAGTGTAACTGTCCTGTTTCAACACACTCCCTTCCCTAAGTAACATTGTTACTTGGTGAATTGTCTTGCTTAAAGTCAATGTCACTGTAGTTTATGAGCTTTTTCTTTTCATTATGTATAAATAACACAGAAGATAGATTTGAGTTTTATGCAGGAGGAGAGGGAGAAAAGAATAAAGTCATGTCATTTTCTACACTGAAAAGTGTCTCAGTATGGGAAGTCTGTCAGTGTTTTTGCTGTGCAGTATGTGTATCTGTACAGATAAATTCAGAATTGCTTACTTTGGGCAATTCTCTGAATTTTTGCTCATGGTTTCAGTCTGTACATTTGTTCTGTTTCTGAGCTTTTCCAAAACAGTTGTGTGGTGTTATGGAGGTGATTCCTGTGTCTGTCACCCTCTGAAAGAGCACATCTCAGTAATGATCAGAGGCATCATGCACCCTGCTTACCTTGTCCTTCCATGAGTGCTTGTTGTAGAACCTGCAGAGGCCCAGCAGTGTGCCTGGGAAGTCTGGCAGTGCTTCTTCAGTGCTCCAGACTGCACCTTCCACTGCCCATGCAGCCTTGCTGTAGAGTCAGAGGTGAGTTGGCTTTGGAGAGGTACTGCTTGGCATGATGGTATAGACCTAGTTAGGGTCATGTATTGTTTTCAGTGAATTTAGTATTTCAGGCTCAAGTTTCAACTCCTAGAGTGCAGAACTGCAGGTTCAGGACCAGAGACCAGTTGACTAATGCTCAGTCAGCTCCTAGAAGAGCTCTGCTTGCCTTTCTGTCCTTTGTGAAGATGTAGCCACTGTCTAGGCTGTACACAGTGAGTGTTCCTGGGTGTTCTTCAGGTGGGCCCCAGTGACTTTCATTCCTAGAGAGCATCAGTGCTAAGAATAAGAAGAACCCAGACAAGGTGGGTAGGTAACAAGCTCTGGGGAAGAAGAAACCTGCTTTCCATTCTTCTTGAATAATGCATTCCAGAAAGCGCTGAGTTGCCTTGGCTTTTCTGTTCCAAGGCTATGTGGAACTCATGACCAGGTAGTTCCACAGGGTGTCTTTGGGCTAGAATTGTACTGAAACTTGTGCCACAGTGTAGAAACAAGCTGGGCTTGCAACCTGTGAGCCGGAAATGGGGAAAATCCTAATTCCCATCTCAGTTCATGAGACCGAGTCTTATGTGACTTGGACAGGGAGTGTGTCTCCTGTACCCTGAACATTCCCCTGAAATAATCAGGTTTATTCAAGTGTAGTTAACTTGTTTCTGGCCTTGGTCAGAGTGGTGGGATATGACAACTTTTTGTCCAAGGGAGGTTGTAATCAGGTACAAAAATAGTGCTTCTTGTATGGGTTTTCAGAATTTATCATGTTTCTGGATTTGAGAATAATTGCTATGTCTTTAGATGCAATTATTTTGTTGGAAGGAGGAACAGTATTAAGATTTGATTTCCTTTCCTTTGCTTTCTTCAGTTACGTGTTACAAACCACTCCAAAGTCCTCGGATGAAAAGAATGTAAAGAAAGGTAAAGCTAGAGCTTGAATGTTCATTTGGTGAAGGTATTGTCAGATTGTACAAGGTTTTCAAGATGTAGCCCAGACCCTAAGTGATATTTCTGTGTTGGTTATCTGAGATAGCAGGGATTATGTAGAGAATTCTGGTTAAGAATATGTAAAGAATTCTGCTTAAGAATGCAATTCAGCTGTTGTCGAATGGAAGTACTGGAGAATAGTGTTGCTAAGTATAAATGTGATCGCTGTTTTCCTCCAATTTTTTTTCCTCCTCCAATAATAATACTACCATTTCCATTTGTGAAATGGACAAGATGAAAATGTAAGACTTTTTTTTTGCTTACTGATATGTTTGAAAATTTGCTAGCCTGTCCATTAGTCTGCAGCAGATCCCTCAAAAAAACAAAAGCATTGAAGGATGACAAAATGAGATTCCATCAAATTTTAATATGCTGCTCTGACTTATCTTTCACTTGTTTTACCTGCAGACTATGGAGGGTGAATATAGCTCAGAGGAGTCATTATTAAGAATCGATCTGCCATTAATGTTAACTTACAGAAGCATAATACATTACATATTCCAAGCTCTGTGCTGTATTACATCAAATAAAGGTTTTTTTTTTTTCCAAACACCTACTTTAGTTTTGTACTGAAGATATTCTGCAAATGCTGCCACTTGCTGAAAGACTGCTGCTTCTCTTGTTTCCTGACATGTGAGTCTTTGGGTCATGTAACCAGCACATGTGGTAGTCACACAAAAGAAGTGCTATGTTGGGAGCTGCATATGCAAATTTTTCTTCCTGCCAGGCTCTTTTTTCAGAAGACCTGACTTGTGTCTGTGGTGTGACACCTGATAACTGCAAGGCAGGTGGACTAAAGGAACTGCAAAGGACTAGAGTCTGGTGCTGCTCATTTCTGAGGGCCACATCTAATGCCTAGGGTTTGGCATGTGTACTTTGAGAAAGTTTTTCAAATGTCAAAGCTTAATAAAATGAAGAACTAATTGGAACTAATCTGAATCGTGTTGTGTGAATGCTATTGTGTTGTTCCTGTCCAAGAGAAGCCTTATAAAAATGATGTTTTCTGGCAGAAGCGTTACGACATGTCCTTAGTTCAAAAGCATCGTCCAGCTCCTAAGAAGCAATAAGTGCTGTCGTGTGTGTTTTCTCACATCAGTGGGGATGCAGCAAATAGAGGAGAATTAAATGAGCTTTAACATTCTTTACCAGCTAACATGAGGAGAGCACATGAAATTATAGAGAGCTCATAAAGGTGGATGCATTTGCCACATTTCTTGGATGTTTACCAAGGAGAAAAGGTGGAGGCCGGTGCTGTGCAGGGTGGCATACAGCTAAACAATTTGCAGAGTGAGGTGCTGGTGGCCTGGTGCATCAGTCAAGCATTTGCTGTGGTCCATGTGCCCTGGGTCTTGCTGTAGAAAACCGTTCTTAGTACCAGGGAGGAGTTGCTCCACATCTGGGAGTTGGAACTTGTTTCTCCACCATCCAGAAATGCCGTGTGGTTTATATTAGCATAACAAACAAAAATACTTCCTGTACCTCATTCTGAATTTGGATTCCAGGCATGGGTGCTATTCAGGCAATAATTATTTCCCCAACTTACTTGGCAGTGTGGGCACAGTGAGGATACTCAGAAACCAGCCACTGCCTCCGGAGTACTCCTGACTTATTTAGGACTTGAAGGGTCATAGTGATGTTCATGTGTGTTTCATTCACTTTGATAACTTCTTTCTCTGTTGAATTATATGTGCTTTGGACGTACGTGGTCAGGGTTGATATGTGATTCTACAATCCAGTCTGCAGAGGGCAGAGCAGCACCGCTGAGAGTTACACTTCAGGCTTCTGCTTCACTTGTTCATACTCCTATTTTTTTCTCTAATAGTGGTTTACATTCAACAGACCAAGGCTTCTTGCATTTGTCTCCTACTAGTGTCATTATAAGTGGGTAGCCAGATCTGTAGCAATTCCAATTGATTTTTGTGTGAATTCATCCAAACGGGCTTCAAGTGGTCCTTGACCAATACTGAAGTAGATTACATTTTTAAAGAAGCATAAAAAACTTTCTGTGTGTCCATACATAGGTATATTTGTGTATTTTTGTCCTCTAATAACATCTGTAGAAAACCTGAACTGCCTCACGATTTTTTTCACCCTGCCCAAAATAATTTTCCCTGAAAATGTTAAATAATTTTGGCAAGTAAATGTTGTATATGTTAGGATCTTCTAAAGTTCAATACAAAAATTATATAGCACATCAGCCAAGGTGACAGGTCTTTAAAAGGAAATAGTAAAAGTCCAAAATTTAGAAATGCAAAATAAAAAGTTCCTGTCTAAGTAGGAAAGCAATGTAAACCAGAAATGCTGCAGAGCAGTCTGAGATACAGCATAAGAATCATCCAAAGACCTACATCCTGCAGTCCACCATCCATGAGCCACGGCTGAAGTTAGTGAAGCCTCACTCTCTGAACTCTGTTCTGGTTCTTTGGGAATGCAGAAAGTTTGAGTGTACAAAGCAGATTTAAAGTGGATGGAAGTAAACATTATTTCCAATAACCAGTGAAGTTGTGTCTGTTTCTGCAGAAGTGACAAGGTGTTTTTAACTAGAAGCACAAACATATCTAAACCATGAAACTAAAGTTTACTTATTTTACTCTAAAATAAGGAGTGTGATCTAAATTTAGCCTAGGTACACCATAGGTGAGTGATCTCTGTAACACTTCATTCTTTACTTACTTGATTTCTTCTAACAGGAGAAACAATTGAATTAAAAGTTTAATAGAGCAGAAAGGAACAAGAAAGGCTGCGTAGCACACACTGAGAGTATTCATATATGTTTTGATAAAACATTTTTTCATATAAGAAATAAGCCATTGGTTTTTGTTTGCTTCTGAACTAAAGACACACGTAAGTGAAAGGAATAAAAATACCATGCTCTAGGGAGAAGTTCAAATGTCCACCATTTGCCAAAAGCAAGGACAAAACTTCACATGGGAGGTGTCCTTTCTAGGAATCTTTTACGATTGCAATTCCACAGGCTGGCCCAGAAGATGGGCATGAATCCATCCCCCCCATTCCCTTTTTCAGGGTTTCCTGTAGTATTTTGAAACCTGTTTCCTGTTGATAGGTTTTAGAGATAATAGCTAACACAGATATTATATTTAGATACAAGAGCTAAGATATTTAGACAGTGGTTTATAACTGTTATTCAAATATAAGCAAAAGATATTGAAGTTTTTTAAGAGAGTTTAGTGAAACTGAAACCCTTGCAGCTTCAGAACTTTTTGCTAAAGAACTGGGAGTCAGAGAAGAGGAAAGGCATTTTCCCAGCAGTCACACCAGCACATAATATTCTAGCTCCTTAGCACCTCAAATTCCTCTGCTTAGAAAATGTGATTGCCTACAGAGGGGAAAAAATGTTCACTCTTGAATGGTGATAGGGTGTTTATAAAGTATCCATAGAATTTTTCAATCTCTGTTTAAAGGCAAGCCATATGGCCTTACTCTAAGACATTGCAGTAGATGTGATAGTGAGCATACGTCTTTCAGCTAGGAGCTTTGGGATAGTCAGCAGTCTGAGTGTGCTCAGAATTCCGTGTCCTGACTGCCCTGATGTAAACAGCATTCACAGGAAGGGGGAAGCAGTTACCAGAGACAGGAAGGTTGAATTTAGCATCAAACTCCTTATCTAGGCAGAGCGGGCTGCTCAGGATGCTGATAAGAAAAAGTGTATAAATTGCTACAGCAGCCTGTGATAGCTGCCTGGCCCTTCCTGGGAAGACCATTCTCATCAGTGTAATCAGAGTACAATCTTACACGTGCAGATGGGTTTAGGAAGGGATTATATCTGGGGGCCACTTATGCAAAATAATGCTTCATGTATTACAGTCTCATTCAGTCTGGGTTACTGGCACTTGAAGGAAGAAGTTAATCTGCATGCTGAAGTAGGAGGATGTATGTCTTTAAAAATAAAAACTTTGTCATAGTAGGTGTTACTGTTAGTTTTACTAGCCATAAAGGAATGTAAGCCTGTCCTGAATCTGAATACACACTGCAATATCTGGTTTAATTTTTAGATTACAGATTTTATATCAGTGCCGGCACAACTCTGGTTCCACCTCTTCAGAGAAAAGCTGTTGCTGCATTGTCTAAAGTGCTTTGGATCAGTGAGATGTCTTGTTTACAAGTGGCAGATAGATGGCTTCAAAACACTATTTGCAGTGTAATCAGTTGCTCATTAACATATGATGTCATTTTTCCTTTTGGTTTATGTGTGTGTATATTTTGGGAAATCCATCTGCCCTGAGTCTACAGCACAGCAAAGCACCATTCCATCAGTATGTGCTCCTCAGTGGCTGAAGTGACACAAAATGCTAGGCTCCTCCACATTGATTTTTCTATGAATGATGACTCTGATTTCTCATGTCTTCCCCAAAGTATACTGAGAAATTATTTTGGCTCAGATTGAGGCCTGAAGGCAGTTTAAAGCAGTCTTTTAGTTGCATCTTCACACATATGTCTGAAACATCTTTCCCTTTCCTTTTCCCTATCCCTATCCCTTTCCCCATCCTCCATGCTAGATTTATATTTAGTTCCATTCCAGTGAGGAAGGCTAGAAAAAAACTATGAAAAAGCAGAGCGGTATAAAAGAGTCTACCCATGTCCTGAACAGCAATAAAGCAATCTGTCCTGGGTCATTGCAAAGATAACATTCTGGATTTGAATGGCTAAAATAATTCAAGTCAAGAGGATATTGGGGTCTGTCTGTTCTGCTCGCTGAACGTGGGTGGGTACCACACATCTCCTGAGCACAGGAGGACATGGTGACAACAGCTGCCAGCAGTCTTAGCACCAGAGTTTCCAGACAGGTGCTCCACACCAGAGTCGCTAGGGTAAGCTAAAATCTTTAATCATTCTAGTTTTGCAAAAGAGTTTTTCCTCTGTGGTATATTGCAAATCCTTCCTAAAACCTTGAGAACATTATTTCTTTATAAAGTATATGTTTGTAAACCAGATAATTTCCAGATGTCAGATCATTTGGAAAACCTTGCAATAACAATTCTCTACTCCAGGTTCTCAGCCAGTGCTGGGCATGTGGTTACCTTGCATATTTTCAGGATCCATCATAAGGTAAATGACACCTTTAAATAGGAGAAAAACAAACTGCTTAATGGGCATCTCTTGGCAGAGAGCATCTCATCATGTTTGTCCCAACACATTCTCACGTCATTGTTCAATAGGGTAACAGGCCATAAAAGAATGAAGCAGCTACTTTCCTTTTTGGTCAGATGTTGTGAGTTACTCATATTTCCTGTCCTGCTATTTAAAGGACTAAGGGGTGAAAATGAGAATTCTTTAATGTGTCTGGAATTAAATATTTTCCTTTTTCTACAGCCGTGCTCAAATGAATGATAGTAACATAGGGCTGGAAGGCATTGCCTTCAGCCTTGAGACAGGACTACCCCTGCAGGAAGCTCAAGCTAAACCCAGGTGCAGGTTGTCACCAGAAATGCCCCTCCCATCTGCAGGGGAGCTGGCTGCCGTGTACATCAAAGAAAGTGACCCCACGTGTTCCATGCCAGCTGCCCAGTGAGTCCAGGAGGAAGGGAAGGAACACCCTTCTCTCCCTGCTGACTGATGGGCTGGGCTGTGTCGTAGCCAAGAACAGAAATACGTGGGGGAACGCGGGAGAGCACAGGAGAATTGCAATAAGCTAACATCACAGAGGGCTTTAGGCACTTGGTGGTATTTTTGACAGTCTTTAGCTGAGCACATTCACGCTTCAAACATTTTAAAATAAAACATTGCTTCCCACACGTTTTTTCGGCTCCTGTTGGCTGTTGTTTTCTTTACGGACTTGAAACTATGCTTATTCATCCTCCAGAAAAATCCTTATCTCTGTCTGAATGGCCTGGGAAAAGCTCAGGGCATGCTTGCAATGCAAACTTGAGGAAGTAAATTTAGTTTCTCAATAAATGTAGCCAATTCAGCTGTCACGTTTGACAGCCATCCTTCTAAATTTTGAAGGAGTCTGAGCTCTTCTCTGGGGTGTGCAGTCTAGAATTGTGGGGCTTTGGGCCTTGGGCCCCAGGAGGTCACAGGTCACATCTAATAGGTCCAAGAAGGGTAACTAAGAAAAGCAATTCTGTTGTCAGCAGCCTTAAATTTTCTGTGCTGGAAACTGTACTGCTGGGGAAAAAAATAAGTGTGGGTTTGCAGATTGAAAGAAACATCTGAGAGCATGGCCACAAGTGGGACAGCCACAGCTGTTGTGTTTTTCAAAATACGGAGCCAAATTCTTCTTCAAATGCAAAGATGTTTTCAAGAAAGTCTTTCCACTGTTTAGCATATTCTGATTCAGCACTTGTGTGTAAACTATAGACCATTAACATATTTGTGTACAAACATCATCACGTAAATTGCTGCCATCCAGGTAGGTGTGAGTGAGCTCTGAGGAGCCTGCCCACTGGAAAGGCACACCTGAGGGCTTCCCTGGTTCTGCTGATTATACTCCAGAGGAGGTTTTAATATATGGCATCAACCCACCCTGCCAACCAAGGGGCTCCATTTTTCTCCCATGCACCTTAAATACAAAGGAAGGGGCTCCCAGCAGGAGCTCCTCGGTGGTTGCTGTCAAAAAGAGTAGTAGTGAGTTTGAAAGGGGAAGGAGATGGAGAATGCTTCCTGTGAAATGAAGGCCCTTCCACACCTCCTCCTCTCCTAAATCCCACACCACTAGTAAGGATTTGGGGCTCTACCATGAAAGAAGGCGGCATCTGTGAAGCCACAAGTGCACTGTGCTTGAGAAAGGCTTGTCAGCAGCCAGAAAGCAGAGGAAGATGAGATGGAGGATGCAGGCTGCACTTTCTTAGAAGTTTGGGGAGTTCAGACAATGAGTACTCACATGCATTGCTTACTTTTTAAAATCTCTCCATAAACTGCTAGTCATTTAAAAAAAAAATTCACCTCTTAGCAAGGAAAGCAAAAAAAGTAAGAGAATAAGCTACAGCCACAGTCTTATGACACAGATTTTTACACCTTACAGCCTTGAGAAATTATCTTCCTTTGATTCATAAAATAAACCAACATGATGCAAACAGCATCAGGAACTTAATAGTTTTAAGGGGAGTTGATGCTAAAATAAGGTATGCCAGCCCTGAAATGCCTCCAGACTGTGGTTGTGTAATGGGGATAAGTACAGTACTTCTTTGGAGCATTAACCTGAATTAAAGGATGAAACAACTGGGCAGCTGGGCAGGGATCAAGCACACCCCTGGTCACTGCTGAGGCCTTGACAGAAGGATTAGAGAAATTGCAAGATGGTCTTTTAAATATGGAAATTCCCCCTGAGGAGCGCAGCAGTTTTCTTAAAAGGACCAAACTGTCTCTCGGGGCAGTCGTGGCTGTGGAGGAAGGCATTCAAGAAGGGGTTCAGAGTCCACTCTCCACCACATCTGCACCCAGTGCTTGGAGGGCACAGCTCCAGACTGCCTCAGCTCACCCCAAAGGTTGCAGTGGCTCTCCACAGAGCCTCGCATTGCTTTCCAGGGAAGGCAGATGGATAAAGTATTAGGGACTGATGCAAAACCAGTTTATTGTGTCTATTATACATCTGGGTCAGGAGTTATGTACCTACATCCCTCCGCATCACGGCAGGGGAACGCTCCCCACGCCATGCTGCTTGTCGACAGCCATCCTTTCAACTCACTCTTCAAAATACAGCACACAGCAGTTGCTGCTGCGCCATGGAAAAAGCCGTGGTGTGTTCCCAAGTCATGTAGAGCCTAATCTTCAGCTGGGGTCAGGCCGTGTGAACCAGGGCGATGCCTGCCGCAGCTGGTTGATCCTGCAGGAGGCATTCCTTCCTGTGAGAGAGAGCACGGGCAAGGCCACGCACCAGCGGGAGGCTCCACTTCAAATACACAGCCCTTCAACTGGATTATTCCAGATTTTCCTTGGGGATCTTGAGTCTGGGTTTAGACAATAGCACATACACACACAAATGCCATTTGTTTGAACTAAATCCACTCGTTTTGTTTCAGTTTGAGAGATTCCTCAAAGGAACATACCTCTCTGTGTGCTTCTCAACCTGAGAATGGATTTTAAGATGCTGCTGCCTGCATAGGGCCTGTAATGCACTCTGCCCTTGCAGAGCTGCCTTGTATGTGGCACACAGGACAACCTTAACCTTCCCATCTCCATGAATACACACTAGATAGGTTTTCTGCCCGGGAAGCCCACTGGGCTAGTATTAGCCTTCAGTGAAGGGAAGGCTGGTCCCTGTGTAAGTGTGTGTCATATTCTCAAGTTAAGAGAGGAATGACACTCAAAGGTCTTGCTCACTAGATGAAGATTTTGAGGCTCCCAAGTGTTGGCACACTCTTTTTCCTTTACTGCACTGCCAGCTTTCCCCTGCTGCTGACATTAATGCAGCTCCATGGTTTTGTTGTGGTGATTTTCACACTTACAACACCTGGATGGGGTGAGCAGGGCTGTCACATACATATTCCCTCAGCCATCACTAATGCTCACTTCTGGGGGCTTCTTCTCTCAAAACGAGCTCCCAGAATTGCAACAGGGTAAGATGAGTCAAACTGCACACCAGAAAAATCTTCCTTAGCCACTGATTAAAGGTAACGTGAAGATGTTTGGCTGGTGTGTTCCCCTAAACTGGTCATGTGTCTGAGCACTAAAACATGCTATAACTAGGCAAGGCAAGGTGGCTCTAGGACAGCTTCCCACTAAGACTGGTTTAACATGTACTGGGGAACAAGTTGACAGTGCCTTTGCTTGGTTTAGACTGCGGTGGTTACATCAAACCAGCTGAGATGATTTTGCATCATCCCTTTCAGCACTGTCTAGAGTTAGAAAGCCAGAAAGAAGAGCAGTCAGCCAGACTTTGATACTCTCCTAAGAAAACTAGTTTAAGAGTCATACCTCAGGAGCTTATATAAATGTAGGATTGCATGAATTCAACAGGAACAATTAAACTAATTGAAGCTTTTGCAAAACACTGTGCACTTGCATTTTAACCAAGTGTCTTTCATACCTGCCTCCACCACTGCTTGTTCCAGTGGATTTTGGTGTGTGCTTCCTCCACATTCATACCCGTCACAAAAAACAGCTGACAAAAGCAGTTTGGCAACAGGTTTGAATTCCTCTTTGATAAGCACTGGAAAAGTGTCTCGGTAAATAACAAAATTTAAAATATATAAAAACTACCAGCTTCCTTAGTGAGCTAAATGAGCATATAGCTAGAGCCTGGGGATGAAACCCACCTCTCCCTCAGACAACGATGCCTTGGGAGTGACCTGACTGACTCCTGCAGCATGGAGCACAGCTGCTATGGCAGGGCACTCAGGGGCGTAGCTGCAAAGTGGGATCCCATCCCACTACTTATTTTCTCCATGCCACGGCCTTCAAAAATAATAAAAAAAAAAATCACAGCCTCTCACCACGTCACCTCTGCCAAACCCAGGTGCTCAGGTCTGCTGTGATTTCCAGAGCACTGCTGTCCAGCTGCAAACCTGGGTGACCAACCCCCAGCACACACAAGGCACCCATGGCACTGCCCTTCCCACGGTCCCCTGTCAACAGAGGTGGTCCTACACACAGGGATGTCCCCACATGGCTGAGGTTTGGTTTTACAAAGAACCCTCAGACTTGCTGGCAGGTGGGAGCTGAACCAAGCTGGCTCCTCAGGGAAAATTTTGCCTGTGTAATTTCTAGTTCAGTAGTTCCCACAGCTAAAATACAAAGCATTGAGGCTGAAGGGTTTAAAATCTGCATCCACACTAAAATACACTGATTATTTTATAGAATTATTATTACTGTATAAAAATACGCGCTTCAGATCCCCTCAGAAGCAAATGCTGGGGTAGTGACACATGGTGGGAAGGAAAAAGGCTCACAGAGGTTTTACCCCTTTTCATCCTTTAAACCACATTTTTTAATTACAGTAATCACAGTATCTGATCATATTCCAGACTGGCAGAACCATTCCCAACAGAGATGTCCTCCTTAAAGTGTTTAACCTTTAAATGTAAATAGATTTCTTTTAGATAACTTCTATAATTAGACAACTTTTGCCCACTGAAATGTCTGTTCATTTCCCGTACACTCACCACTTTTTCAATTTTTTTTTTTTAAGGAACTGTTTTTGCAGAAGTAAGAAAGTAGCATCAAGTACAATTTCATTGTCTTTACCTTCTTTTAAAGTAGTGACCTAACAACATGTTAAACAACCACCACTCCAAATACTTCAGTTATAGCTGAATCAATTGATGTGCTTAATTGTAGCTAAGGAATATAGGAAATATAGAGAGAAAAATCTATCAAGAAGGAGAAACTTTGGAATGCTTGTGTATGTATATGTCCAGGATCCATTCATGTTTTTAGAGGAAACACAGGGAGTGATGGGGACAGATATTTGTGCCAAGGAACCCACAAGGGACAGTGACAGACACAGCATGGCAAAGGGTGACATTAATGCCCTTGGAAGAAACCACTATGCCAACAACACTGGCCAGAGGAGGAGCTGCCTCATGTCCACAGCTTGGGAGAGGCATGTGGAACACTGAAGTGCTTGGGGTGAGCAAGGGCTGACTGTCCCACAGCACCTCCTCACCACCCTGAGGTCCCTCAGCCCTCCTCCCATCCTGGGCAGGGCTCTCCATTTGTAGGGGCAGGCTTCGAGCCTCTTATTCCCCTTCCTGTCATTTTCAACTACCACACTACATGGCATCAACAGTAGGACCTGGAGGATTATCCTAGGAGGGAAGAGACAAAGGCTCATGCTGTTTCCTCCTGCATTAGCTGCATATTTCTATCTCAGTGGCTAACAGAAACTGGGAAGGGGTATGGGCAACTAATAGCATGGTTGCTGTTCTCCAGCTCCCTGAAAGAACTTAGGTACAGGAAAGGAAATTAGGCAAAATAAGGAACCTGTTTCCACTCTCCTTGGCGCTCCTTCCCTCATTCCAGCAGCTGGAGATACACTGCAAGCAAAGAGCATTACCCCAGCATATGCAGGGTTATGCTGTACCAGAGCACAAGCCCAGAGGTGCCTCCCTTCCATATCCCAGACATCAAGAAACTTCAGCTAGTTCCAGTTGCTTGTGGAGCTGCAGAAGGGCAAAGCAAAAGCTCTTTCTGTCCCACCAAACAGGGTAAAAAAGATACTTTTAAACACTGCAAAATTTTAAATTGGTGCAAGTTTCCTTTCCTTGTGAAAAAAGCAAGGAGGATGCATTTTTGCTGCCTATGATGAGTGCCAGCTAAGTGCCACCCTTGTTCTTTTCTCCTCTCTGTGACCCCAGAAGTGATGTTGTTTCCCTTGGCACCCCTATGTCCCTCTCCTGGGTATGTACCTCTTGGTCCTTGGCTCAAAGGCTGTTTCCAAGCAGTGAATCTGCCGTGAGCCCTGTAGCCACATGGCCTGCACAGAGGCTCCTGTACTATATTTTACAGTAAGCAAACAGGCACTCAAAGCTGAAAGCCTCTTCAGGGCACAGCAGAATGCATGGCCCATGGAATGTTCTGTCCACCACAGCTTGCTTAGATGTGGACACTGCAGCAACTTTGGAAACAGCAACTTTATGCTAGATGAATTATGGACAGGTTTGAGCTGTTTCTGATTCCTACTGGGAATACTCAGCTTGCGGAAGAAAAGCTCAGGTACTGCAGAAATGAGAAAAGCCAAAAACCCTGAGAAGCTATGGATCATAGACTCACAGAATCACAGATCACAGGATATGCTGAGTTGTAAGGGACCCACAAGAATCATTGAGTCCAACTCCTGGCTGTGCACAGGACACCCCAAGAGTCACACCATGCGCCTGAGAGCATTGTTCAAATACCCCTTGACCTCTGTCAGGCTGGTGCTGTTACCACTTCCCTGGGGAGCCTGTTCCAGTGACCAACCACCCTGTGGGTAAAAAAACTTTTTTTTTTTGCCTTTCTTTTTTTAATTTATTCAAAACCAAAGCTCTGTTCTGAGACATCAACCTGCTGAAAAAACACCCTGAAGTCCCACACAGTGTTCACAACCAGGCAGGTGGGTGTAAAATGACACTGTGGGGCCTGAAGTGCCCTTCTCTGGTAGATGCTGCCTGCCTTGCCAGACTAAAATCCACCGTGGATGAGGTGCCATGGAACTGGAGAAAACAACCTGCTGGGCTGGATCAGACCCCACTTATGGCTGGGGCTGCTCATCAATGCCTCTTTCAGAGTAGCAAGTTTAGGAGGAGACACCTGAGCAAACATCCCCACATTCCCAGCCTGTTTTCATATCCCAGGGTTCCAGATGTCATTCCTGTGCCTCTGTGGATGCCTCCAGCTTGGCAGCTTCCCCCTGTGCAGCCCGCAGGAGGAGGACCCACATCTTTACCCAAATCTATGTGCCTTAAGAGTGGATTTGAAGCAGGTTTAGCCCCACGGGTACTGACTGTGCCAGTCCTTGACATTTCGGCTGCTCTGCTCAGAGACACAAGCACTGCTTTTATTCATCAGGGAAATGGCTGTAGCAAAAGAAAAAATTAGTATTTATTTGGTTTTCTTCTCTCAGGAAGACTTTCAAAAAGCACCATTTCTGTGGCTTCAGCCTCAAACCCATCTGAGGTCTCCTATGGCCTCAGCTGCAGTGTTTTGCTTGAGCCACAGGCACGTGGCAGGGTGGAGCTGGGTGCAAGAGGAATGAGAGGCGCTGTATTTAGATTCCCATTTACTGGGTAAGTGAAGACCTGGTGAACAAGGGACATTCCTCTGAGCTTGCAGGACCTGCCCTTCATCCCCATCAGTGGCCACTCACCACTGAGCCACTGCCCCAAGGCTTTTATAAGGTGCGTGCCTTTGTGGTGTGGGGCATTGCCAGTGTAACTATTAAAAGAGCCACTTTGGCATGCTCAGAAGTTCTGCAAAGCATCTGTAGAGTGCTGCTGCCACAGGTGAGCTGCCCTTTGAGAGCTACAGAACTGATTTTTGTTGTGCTAATGTGACTTGGAGGGGCTAACACTGGGGAGGAAAGTCTACATGGTTGGAAACAAAGATAAAATTAGATGAGCCTTTGACATTTGTCCAAAGTTAATTCAGCCCAGTGAGGCCCGACCATCCAAACAGACTAAGATGGGGGACCTTATTTCCCTCATTAAAGGGGATCTCTCACCCCAAAGTGCTTAGAGAAGGGTGGTGTGGGCTGGCCCTCTGGCACCATGCAACTGCCCAGGCAGTTCCAGCTCTCAGCCCATGTCACACATGCCTGGCCTGACGGTTGTGATATTTAAAATTACCACTTCCTTCATGCTGAGACCACAGGACATGCCCTGACATCCAGGAGCATACCCTGCATGAAGCCTTGGAGCCTTGCCAATTACATCTAATCACTGTTTACTCCCTGCATTCCTTCCCACCTGCCAGCTTTCGGCAAGTTAAAATAAATTAATAATATTTAAATGACTAGTGCATTTGTGATTCCTAGTAATTTCCCTGGAAGTAGTTATGATGAGCACATTAACTGGTACTAATTCATCATGCTGCTTGTAATCTGGCCAGGATTCAGATGGGAGAACCTGTTTTCACAGTAGCTAATAAAAGGTGGTTTTTATTGCTGCCCTACCAGGTGTCCTGGAGCTCCAGTCACCTTCCCAGCACAGCAGCCATGAGCATCTGCTTTTCTTGGCACAGGCTTCTGGTTAGAGACATGACAATTTAGAAATAGGCCAGGCTGGTTATGACTCGGCCCTAATCACCACAAACAGTCCTTTTGTTTCATCAAAGGAAAACCAGATGGAGCAAACATCTACTGAATGTATAATGCAGCTCAGGTGCATTATACAGCACCTGACGCCCAGGGATGTGTTAAGAGGCCTTGCCCTAAAACACAGTGCAGGCTCAGGAAACCAAATTACACTGTGACCTTGCTAATGCATCATGCTTAGAGCTGTCCCAGCTCACACAGGCACCCCCTGCTTCTGGGCTTCCCATGAGGCCAGACCTGCAGCAGGGACTGGCACAGCAGCACCGAGGACTCAACCCAGACCCAGGAGCTGATTTTGAAATGGGAAGCTGAGGAGAAGGGCTGCAAGAGGTTGGCAGGATCCCCAGGTCAGAGAACACTGACAGTCGAGCTCTGCGCTTATTCCCCCTCAGCAAGGCAGGAATTAAGTTAAAACCTGGCTTATGAAGGCTGTGTGGGCTCTGCTGACTCACGCCAGGGTGTCGGAGGAGGGGGCTCGCCTTGTTAGCCAGAGAAATGGCAAGGCTGGGAGAGGAAGCCAGGGGTGAGATTTCCATCCCACTTTTGCCAGCAGACCCAAATCCTGTAAGGCAACACACTCATCCGGTGACCGGGTGGAAACTGCTTACAGGAACAGGAAGGGAATTTGTTTGTCAATGAGTGCCTCTAATTTGAAAGTGTTTATCCCAGTGAAGGCAAGGACAGAGGGCACCTGCCCTGAGGGCATGCAAAAGAGTAAGCCAAGTACCTCCTTATGGCTAAAGATGCTAAGCTTCTGCTAAACCCATCAGTTAATAATAGCTAATAAGAAAAGAAAGAGATTTGGGTTTTGGGGTCCCGGTCAAGGCCACATGAAGACCTGATCCAAGGAGCTGTGGTTTGCAGCAGTCCTGTGCTCTCCAGCATTTTGGAAGACGTGCCGTGAAAGGTGATACTTCTTGGAACCAGATCCCTGGTTTTACCACTCAGTACTCCTCGAAACTTCAGGAAGATTGCAATCAGGCAGAGGACTGCTAGGGCATGATAACACACATCTAGTTTGGCTTTGTTGAAGGACAGTTGCTCCATGGCCTCAAGCAGTTATTTTGCTTTTTCCCTCCCTTCTCAAAACCTGGACAAGCAGCTGTGCAAAACAGACTGTAGACACTCAGGGGTGCTGTAAGGTTATTGGGTATTTAGCCATGCACCAGCTTGCCCTTCATTAGTGATCAGACCCCTAAGAATGAGGCTAAATCAGGCCTAGGTGTTAAAAATTACATTTTGATTCCCTACACTCTGCCACGCCACCAGCAACCATGTCTTAATGTTTAAAAAAAAAAAAAAAAAAAAAACTCAAAAGCAAACTACAAACACAACTGGTAGTTTTAAAGTGGGTGGGGGTGGTTTATCACACACTAATGCAGACTCAGATTCTTTCTCCAAGATGCAGCTAATTTCGCATTAATTATGCTTGGGCATCTCCCCCCTTTCCCAGATGCAGGCAAAAAGCCCAATTTTCTCTGTTGGCAGTGCAAGACTACGACTGGCCCTGTGATAAGGGGTGAAATAGATTATTTTATAATGTGAAAGGCTACAAAAACCAAAACCTTTAAGCAATTTTTACCACACTATCCTGCTATTCTGCTGTAAACTCTGGAGACAACTCACCCCAGTAACCTCTTCTGTGAGCCAAGTTTTTGCAGTAGATAACTTGCTTGGCCAAAGGACTCATTGGCACTTTATCCCACAGAGGGTGGCACGAAGGCAATCTTGGCCTCTCCAAGGGGTGGGCAGTGCTTTCTCCCCTCTGCTGGACCTTTCATCCCCAGGGCCTGGGCTGTGCCCATCAGTAAATCCATGTCCACTGCAGACCCATCCCAAACTACCCCCTCTCTGTCATCACCTCATCAGCAAAGGGCTTGGTGCGAGCAGCAGCTCCTGGCCCAAGGTTGGCCAGACACTGGCATGTACCTCACCAAAAGAAATGTCCAGAAGGACAAGAGTCATGCTAGACCAGCCTGACCACATCTCAAATCCTGGTTCTTCTTTTTTCTAATCCATTTTACTTTATTGTTTTCTGATCTGTCTTTCTCTCTTCTGTCTTATCTCACTTCCAGGCCTTTCTCTCCCTGCTTTTCCTTTGCAGCCCCTTCCCTAGCTGTCTTCCCCTCCCTTCTTGCAGCATTGCAGGGTAAGTCATCACCCCTAGACATGGCTGCCAGTACTCAGCAGTGCAGATGACAGCCTTGTGAGCCCTCCTGTAACTCTTGCCTTGCAAACTTAGGTGCTATATTGCAGGCTCACAGTTCTTCCCTGTTTCCATCCAAGCAGACAGCAGTTGACACTTTTCTGGACCTTGGCAGGAGCCCAGCAGCAATCACACCTGGAAGGGAGAGGCTAGATTTGCCCAGGCCAGCCCCAGCTCTTCACTGACAGAGCTTTGGCAATGAAAGATCCTCCTAAATTAATAAGAAGAGGGGACTACCTTGCTTAAAGGGTTTGTACTTTTAGGCCATTGTACTATTTGCTGTGGGGGCCAAGAGTGAGGAACTGATCCAGGGAGAACCAAGGGGTAGAGAGTGGAGGTGAACCCAAGGCAGAGGTATCAGGCTTTGGAAAGCACATCAAAGCCACTAAGCCATTAAGCTACACTGTGGCTTAACCAGGAAATACACCAAAGCTGCCAAACAAAAGGTAAAAAGAAGGAGCAGCATACCACTTTGCACAGAGCTGCCAACTCTGCCAATGTAAAGGTCAGAATTCAATGCTTAAAAAGCAAGAATTTACATATAATGCACTTGGCTTCTCCTTCAGATTGGGAGCCTTTAGGGTTGTGTTTCAGTTTTCCTCCCAAACCACTAACTGCACAATGAAACCTGACATTTTGATGTACTTCATATTACTCTGGGAAGGTAGAGCTTTAAGTAAAACACCAAATACATCAAGAGCCAGCAGCACCTTTTTCATGGCCCTCTGCAGCCAGCTGCCATTCTAATAGGCAGCAAAGGGGTTCCTCTTCTGTGGGCTGTCGGAGCAAATTAACCATCCTGACTTCTCTGCCCAAGAGGAATGCTGTGTAGTCTTACCAACCCAAAAGAAATGACAGCAAAACATGAGAGGGACAGAATCTGGTTGAGAAGAAAATTAATAACCAACCACTCAGGTCATTCACTCCCCACTGTTTTTTGGGAGGCATTGCTGAAGCAGCACACTGCCCTCACCCTGGGTAGATACAGCACCGCCCTGCCCACCTGCAGACAGGCATCCAGCCCCACTCTGTGTCAGGTAAACAGCACTGTATTGGTACCCAAAAATGAATTCCCACTGCTGTTGGGGTCTCTCCATGAATAGCTTCCAGCCAAATTCTTGCCTTTTCCAAGAGCTCTGCTCATTCTTGGTTTCTTATCCAGTTTGTGTTGCAAGACTCAGAACTACGACTTTAGCCAGGTCTCCTGAGGAAAGCAGTCCTTCTCTCCTGTTTAACATGCTTAAACTGGTTTTGAATCTGCCCACCATATTTTAACATAATAAGGAAAAAGAAAAAAAGAAAATTAGAAGCCTTGAAGCCTACAGAAGTCTTGTGAAGATAGAAATAGCAAATAAAAATCTTGCCATCACCCTCATGGCAGAATGGGCTGATAAAGGAAGCCGGCTAGCAGCAGGCATCAGGGAATCCCACAACAGAACCCCATCTCTCCTGGCTCACACGGCTGTCCATCTACAGGGCTTCTGTGAAACTCCTGTGAAACAGCATTTCAGAAACACATGCAACATTTCTCTTGTCCTGTGTGGCAGTGGCTTCACACAGCAAACGGGCTCTGGCACCACACGGCCACTCTCAGTACCCGCAGGCTGGAGGGTTCCATGCAGAAAGGGCCCGGAGGACAGGGTGGTTCTGCACCATGATCTGCCCTTTGCACCACGGAAAGCCTGACGTAGGTGAGCTTATGGCAATGAGCAGGTTCCTCTGCGTGTGGCACGGCCTCCTTGTGACGTTCTCCATGTCTGGGTGCCTCCTGGGTTTGAAGCATGAGCCTCCTATCTGATTTGCTTTCACGATTAGACTTTAATAACTAACTGCATGTACAACAAAATAAATATTCAACCAACTCAGAGCTAGATTGCAGATCAAATATCTTTAAATCTCTCTTCTCTCCCTGTTAAAAGCAAAAACGCACACATGCAGCCTGCAGGGGAAAAGATTGCTCTCTTAGCACTTCCCTCAGCTCATGAGATAAATAAGCAGCTACCAGTTTTGTACTTTACAAAAAACAGGCGAGGCAGCTGCGCCACTGCACACCATGGTAATGTGCTGGGAAAGAGCCAGATGCCTGCTGAAGTCTGGCTCCTCTTCTGCACTTGCTCTTTAGTTCTGCCCTCCAACCCAGCTCATTAGCATGGCAGCATGGGCTGTCTGAGCTGTCTCTGGCCAGGAGAGAAGGTAGATGCCATCTCCTGTCCTTCCCCACCAAGTGGAAGGGCCACATTCATACAGACTCAGACTAAAGAAAATCTCTAGAGAGACCATGGCTGAAAAGCCTAGGCTTAAAACAGAGAGAGGGAAAGAAGGAATATGGGATACATCCTCTTTCCTGGTTGTGGATCCTGCAAAGGTTGTGGATTCTGCAAAAGTGAGTGCCAGCCCCAGGGTAGGATGTCACCGTGAGGACCAGCCAGAAGCCAATGCACAACTGTTTCTGCATACCACCATGGGTTTGCTGGGAGCCCCTTCTGCAGAGCAAGGCAGTGGCTCTTGGCAAGGAGAGGCAAACTCTTCTTCCCCCACTGCTGGCATCATTTTACTGAAGGAGGGACACAGTCCATCATGTAAAACATCTGCATGCAAAACAGTCAAAAAGGTTTGTGTCCAACCCTCAGCCTGACATTCAACAAGCCATAACTTCATTGATGTCTCCATCCTGAGCAAAACAATACCCAGCAGACTCTGCAAAGTGCTTTGGGGCTGCTGGAAAGTTACTTGACTTTTCTCCAGGTATGGAAACTTTTACTTACAAGAGTGAGAAACCCAGACCTGTGAATGGCACATGTTTGGGGCTGAACAGTGCTGCTCTGTTTGGAGCAGTCCTTTGTTGCAAGCAGCAAACCCAAAACACCAATGACATCTTAAAGCTTCTTGTCTGTAAAAAGTTGGAACTTGAGACACAAAAACCAAAAAGTAACCACATGCTGCTTAAGCACAGGCTTGGCTGCCCAGCAAGTATTAGTGACCACAGTGACTGTATCCTGGTGGAGAAACACAGCCCAGAGCCAGGTCTCACTAACAGCTTGGCATCCCCTGGTAACACCAGGTCACCGAACAACTTCCCCATGGGACAGATAGCAACTGACTGTCACTTACCCTAAGCATTTTATCAGGTGGGAGCTCATATTCATGAGCTTCATAGATTCATTAAGGCTGTAAAAGACCTCTAAGATTCCCAGTGAATTGTGCATCCGTGTTCACATTAGTTTGCTGTTGGACCCACAAGGATAACGGTTCTCTAAAAGAGCTTTGATTGATACTTGTACTAAGAATTGTGTTGCAAAACCAATTGGCAACACCTTCAAACGGAAGATTTCCTCTTTGTCCTCAGTTTATAGGCAAACAGCAGAAACTGGCTGCCTTTCCCTTCCCCTCCATACCTTTCCTGCTTTCCACAACAGCATGCTAAGGAGAGGGAAAAGAGCAGCCAATTTTCTCTCACAGGTGCTCCACCATGAACCCCGTGGGAAGAAGCCTCCATCTTTGTATCAGATTCAAGTGTTCCTTTATCTATGGTTGTTCCTTGGGTTGGAAGAGTTGCCCTCCCTCCCTCACAGTTACAAGGAGTTTCATGCCTTCTCCTCAGTGGAGCGCATCGAAGCAGCTCTGCACAGCCCCCACAGCCTCAGCACAGGAAAGGACAGAAAATGACTGTGGTGCCATGGCCAGGGAGCTCCCCCCTTCACAGGGGCTGCCCAGAGCAGCTCTTGCAGCACCCATTACCCCACCTTGCTCTCAAATCAAGCTGCACTGGAAGTCTACCAAGCAGAGCTCAAGTTATCGACAGTGCCGAGCAAAGGCACAGGGAACTGCAGCGTGCGCGAGGGGAAAGGGAGATCAATGGTGTCTTTGACAGATGAATGAATCTGAGCAGAGCAGGGGACTCAAACATTTGGGGGAAGCTTTCTGAAGGCCCTGAATAGCTTCCTTGAAGGCTGCGTCACACACCGCACTGTGAACTAGGCTCAGTGAAGCCCAGTCACATCACTGGGAATGGCCCGTGCCCGACCCGGTGACACGGCCACTGCCGAGCAGGCGGCTGAGCCGGGCAGATGCCGTCTGGAGACAGGCAGGCTCTGACGCAGCAGGGATTTAGCCCAGTTAGAGCTTTGCAGAGCATAAGCTGCACCCTTACATCCACCTGCTAAAAAAGCCCTGGCAGCCGCTAGCTGTAAGGCAGGCACAGCATGGGAAACCCTCTCCTTCCCACCACAGCCTCTGCAATTCCCAGCACAAGCAGTTACACCAATTGTAAGAGGAAAATCTGATCTGCAGCATTACTTTATTATTTAACCTTGGTTCAGCTCCCCTCCTGCCCCGACATGAAAAACTTGCCTATAGTTCTGCTTTGACTTTTCCATGCATAAAGAGAGCCCCGGTTGCTTGGTCACTAACAGGTACCCACTGCCTCCTCCCCACATCCCAATACCCACAAAATACAGCTCTTAACATCCAGATAGCACCATTGTATGGGTCATGCACTTTGTACAGTGAAGGACTGGGGCAAAGAGGAGTCTGGTGCAACCTTCCTGGAGCCACATCAGTGTTGAGGGTGCTCCCAGTGCACAAGCATGCCATGGGTGAGATGGATTTCCACCCAGACCCCCAGCACCGTCCTCCTTCCCCTTGAGAGAGCTGAATGCTGCTTCTGTGGGAAATGTGAGGTCAGGTTTGATTACCAAATCTCTGATTGAAGAGGAGAAAAAACTGCACACAGCAGAGAAAGCAAGTCAAAAGGAAAACAGCACAGCAGTCTCCAAACCCTGCCCTGAGCTTCTCTCAGATTGCCCTGAACCAGTTGTTTCTCTGTGACTCATATTCCTCTTCTCCTTTATCTGCCCTTTTTTCTTCCAAACTTGTTAGAGAAGGCAGGTTTAGGCATTCCTACGAAGTGAAGCAACAAAGGAGCCCTTATCTCAGCAGGGATGCAGGGCTGTTTCTGTAACAGCCGGGTGGGGTGTTGCCTCGCAGAGGCGGAGAAGCGCCGCTCCCTGCTCCCCACCTCCCTGTCCCCGCTCTCCAGCCTCCCTGCCCGCAAGCCGGGTGACGCCTGCACCAGGACACGCTTCTTCTCCAGGGCAGGCACGAGTGTTTAATCCAAGGCAAAAGCCCATCCCACTTTGCTCGGTGGTTTCATGCTCTGAGCACCACATCCTCTCCCCACCTTCTGCATGGCTGGAAGTGCAGCAGCTACCACACCTCTGCCTGCACTGAGCTGCTTTGGGCTTTGAGGACAAACACACTGAGGTGAGGGAAGTCCTGCTCCCACTACCACAGGCTGTCATGGAACCAACACCCACAGATGTGCTATTTCAGTCACAGGCAAGCCCACAGGTGCGGCAGCGGCCATGCGTCATCTGGGATGTAACCATCCCAAACACAGCCAAGATTTTTGGCATGGGAACTCCTGGCTGGAGCAAATAAAATCCTCACACTGTTGGGAAGGCCAAATCAAAACAGTGTCAGGTCTTCTGCTAGAAAACAGAGAAGTATTTAGAGGTTGGGTAATAGTTCTCCCACCTAGAAAGAAACACGGTATGGATGAGAATGCATAGCAGAGCAAAGGGATGGCAACAGCATAAACATCCGTGTGTGAAAAATCTGGGTACAAATAAAGAAAATACCAGCAACTTTTAAAATCTCTTCCTTCCTCTTTCAAAACACATAAAAATATAACTTTTGGGGGGGGTGGGGGGGGAGGAGGAGGAAGAAGGAACACAACTACACATGTGCGACCAGCAAACCTGAAATAACAAATCAAGTTAGCAGAAGTTTATAGATGTGCCCAGCACCTCATGATCCAGTTTATACGAGGCAAAATATGCCCTTGCAGTAAAGGCAGCAAACAGTATCTTCAGCTGCATGAGGGAAAAATTGCCAGCAAATGCAAGGAGGTGATTCTTCCCCTCTACTTGGCACTAGTGAGGCCACACCTGAATCCAGTCCAGTTGTGGGGCCTCTAGTAGAAAAGAGACATGGACATACCAGAGAGAATCCAATGAAGGGCCACAAGGATCATTAAGGGACTGGAGCATCTCTCCTATGAAGAAAGGCTGAGCGAGCTGGAAAAGTTCAGCCTGGAGAAGAGTAGGCTCAAGGAAAACCTTATCAATGTGAATAAATACCTGAAGGGAGGGTATAACAAGGAGGGAGCCAGGCTCTTTCCAGTGGGGCCCAGTGACAGGACCAGAGGCAATGGGGACACCCTGAAACACAGGAGGTTCTCTCTGAATGTCAGGAAACATTTTTTCACTGTGGGGGCAACTGAACACTGGAATGTATTGCCCAGAGAGATGGTGTAGTCTCCATCCTTGGGGATATTAAAAAGCCACCTGGACACATTCCTGGGCAATCAGCTCTAGGTGGCCCTGCTTGAGCAGGGGGTTGGTTCAGACAACCTCCAGAGGTCCTACCAGCCTCGGCTCTCCCATGACTTCCCACAGGAAGAAGCAGACAGACACCCTTTTCCTTCTCCTCCCAGTTTACACAGGTACAACAAGATCAAGATAATAGGTCAGATTTTTCTTCAGCCAAGGAGTCGGGTCAGTCCTGGCCTCACGTCACTGCTCTGACAGCACACAGGACAGAGGAGCAGAAGGGACCTTGCATGGCACCGTTGGTCCCTTGCTCCTGCCAGCAGTTGTGCTGTATTTATTCTGTGGACCAACAAGCTTCCTTTTAACCCCACTTGGGTTGCCACTGCATGCTGTGGTGAACAGCAGCAGCCAGAAACGTGGCAGGGGCAGAAGCTGGCCCCAGGCATTAGTCACCTGTACGCCAGCACTGACGCTGCACAAGCGGGACAACTGCCTGCACACCTGACGCTCTTCTGACAACCAGAACAGCCTCTTAACAAGGGTACCAACAAAGAACACCAGATCCAAGACAGAAACTGCAGATAAAGCTTCTCAGCCAGCAGCTCTGCTGACAGGTATTCATTGCTGAGCCCCACCCACCCGACAAAGCCAAGCGACAGGCACAAGACATGCTGACGCTTGTGCTATAAGCAGATTGTGGTCTCTGCACTCGCTCTACTACCAACTGCAAACTCCACCAAACCCATCTGCATCCTCGGGTGATCCTCCCCGCACCCCCTAACCAGCTCTGAGTTACCCGGCCCACTCAGGTGAGGACTGCAGGGGCACAGCTGGGCAGCAAGAGTTCACTGCATTTTTGGACAGCTGCTGTAGAGCATCCAACAGGGCTGGGCACCCTCTTCCAGGCCAGACAGGCACAGGGCACTTCAGATGAGGCACATTCCTTCCCCATGTATGGCTTTGGGACAGCATGGCAGGAAGTTACTTGTCTCCAAAACTACATCAAAGGATCCTCAGGCATTTGCAGCCACTAAGAATCACACACTGAACTTGCCAGCATTAATCTCTGCATGCTGACCAGCAACAGCAATAACTTTTTCCTTCACAAATTGTTCCTGTCCCTTGGAAAAGGGTGACAGGGAGGGTCCATGTTAACACTGTACTCATGTGCTGCTCAAGACCTGCTGTCATCACCTGTAAACCTGAAGCCACCAGTATGCAGCACACTGAGACTTTGTTTTAGGAATAAGCAGAACTGCACTGTGCTCATTTGATTTGTATTAAATATTCTCTGCAACAAGTCAGATAGATTAGTGTATTCACAGAAAGATGAGATTTTCTTGGACTTACCACATTTAGCTTCCATCAAGGGAAGTCATAAACCCTTTTATCACGTGAACTAGGAAGTACCTCAACAGAAGGTAAATTTCCTCTGCTTCCAGTTGTCTCATGTGAGATGAACTGTAGGCATCACTAAAAGCCAAAGAGAATAATATTCAAAATTGACCTTTTCATGCACTCCTCCTCTCATATGCTGTTGTTTAAATGCTGTTAAGAACATTACACAACGTTCTCGTTTAAAAGTCAGGTTGATCTTTCCAACCTTTAAGCCCATCTATTCAAAAAGCCAAATTATTCTAAGTAACTTTCAGGTCAGACGCACACAAGTAATACTTTCACAGACCTATTACAGACTTTTTTTTCACTTTTAATAGTAACTTTGGCTTCAAGACTGCAGACCCTCCAAAGCCCATTCCCACTGAAGCTGGTTGCCTTTCCTTTTGCATCTGGCAGCAAGCACCACAGTATTTTGCATGCTCTCAGTAGGCTGAGAGGCCAGGTCTTTCCTTACAGACAGTGTTTGTTTTCTCAGTGTAGCACTTAGCTCTGTTGTCTTCCTCATTCCCAGCACAGTGTACACATCCCACAACCCGCCGTAACACCACAGGAGCGCTCTCATCGTCCCGGTCACACCGGAGAGGCAGGCTCAGCCCTCAGTTATTTATCTTCTAGGCTAATACCCTGATAAAGCAAGTATGCAGCAAGCCAGCTGGGGAAGGAAGGAAATTACCTATATATTTATACAGATGGAAGCAGATATCCCAACTCATTTTGGAGTTGTCATTCTGGAGAGAGCACAAGCAGGTACCAGAAGGAACTGACTGCTATTTCCAACAGACAAAGCACATCCCCTTCCTTTGCTGCTGGACACATTTCTCAGAGACTGCTGATGTTATGCAAACCTGATACAAGCCCAGAGGGTAGAAGTGCTCAACACCAGCATTAGGCTCTATAAATAAAATAGCCAGCAAACACTAACTCTTATTACAACGCAGCCTATGATTAAATTTGCATAAAGGCAACAGCTTTTGGAGACAAAAATCTAAATTTTATGTCTAGCAGCCAGATGCTAAAATGCATCAGCAGCAAGACACTCACACCTGTAATAGAGCTGACCCTCTACTTTTCATCAGCAAAAAAGACTACCTAAGAAAAGTCAACAGATGCTCATGAAGGTCTGACTGCTGAAAAATTTAAGCCCTTGAACTCATTAGCATTATGCCTCAGAATATCTGAATAAATCATCTCTTGCTTTCTGCTGGAACACTTATTTGGTCTGGGGGTATCATCTTGTCTAAAAGGATTTGTAAAGGAGGCTCCTTTTAAAGAAGTTCTTACCATTTAATCCAGTTACCTTCTGTGTAACTGAGAATGACCCTGAACAGGGGAGGGGGGAAGCTGTGAGTGCAATCGGGCCTCTTGGCATCACCTTGGCCTTTGCTGCTGCTGCTGCTATGTGTTAGCCTTCTAAGCTTGCAGAAATTAACCTGAGATGGAGTTTTTAAAAATACTAGGTACAAATAACTGCGAGTTTCATAAATGTAAAACTTCATCTCAAGGGACAGGTTCGTTCACTTAGATGGGACCAGTTAGATGCACTGACTAAGAAGCCTTCTGCTCCTTAGCAAAGTATTTCACTGTCAACTCAACCGATTCACTTTGTTAGTTTTTATCCTAGATGTGTCCAGGTACAGTTGAAGCATTTTGATTTGGGCACACGTAGTATTTCACAGACAATTAAAAAATTTACATAGCAATTAATCTCTATTCTGAAGACTGATGTTGAAAGTTGTTACTCAAGAATGAGTTTCAGAGAACGTTCAGGTCCATGCAGTACAGCAGAGCTGTCTCTCATGTACAGCAGACCCACGGTCACAGTGCTGCACCCTCGAGCAGCTCCCAACTCCATCACAGCAAGGGAACAGAGCCGAGATTCCTCACAGCGAGAGTGCCCGGAGAGACCCGATGAGTCATGGGAGCCAGCTCTGGCAAGAGACCGGCTGCAGGCACAAACAAGTAGCTCAGATTTCATCAAATGAAATGCAACAGAGAGCCAAAAGACTTCCTAATATTTACTACCATAATTTGCTATTGGAGGGGAAAGGGGGGACATCAATACTCTAACTCTTTTCTGACTGTATCTGCTAACAGACGCAGGCATGCTTCTCTCAGTTCAGGGCTTACAGGAAAATACAAAAATCACAATACAATCCATAATCTGCTTCCACACAAACATTAACCAGCAACTGCGACAACCACCGTTTCATTTGCATTAGGAGATTAGCTAAAGCGTATCTCCCAGGGGGAAAGTCTCACATAAATACAAGGTTTCCGAATGTGATTTTCATAATCTGCCTGCTAGAGACAGGACCTTAAAAGCCCCACTGCAAGCTCAGCACTCATTAATCCACCCGACCATACTGTTAAACTTTGTTTCAGCTGAGTAGCAGTGCTTGACCCTCAGATTACAGCTACAGCAAATTCAACTGCATCAAATCTCAATGGAGAACAGCTGAATTTATCTTAATGGCAGTTTAGGTGCAAAAGCTAAAATTAGTAGTGTTCAATTAAAATCTTCAAAAGAAAGACTTTTCCCTTTCCTTTAATACTTCCAGCAAATGAACTATGAAGTACTGGTAAAGAGTGTGCAAAATGTGAACTCACCTAAAGCAAACACATACTTATTTGTCCAATACAGAATCTTCAAAAAAGCAGACACTGACTGCAGAGCCTTGCAAGAGACATGCACGCTGTTGCTTTTATTTCATTGAATTTGGAAAAAAAAAAAGAGGTTAAAACTACCACAAACAAATTGTACACAAAATACAAAGACTGCCCATACATAATCACTATTTTATGATGTGGAGAGTGCAGAAGCTTTGGGAAAAGTACCCAGTTCCTCTCCAGTTCGATACCCCAAGAAGTCTTGTCCCCAGGGGTGGTCTGACAGGACCAAGAACAGAGACCTGCAGCGTTGGAGCTGGGCCACTCCAAATGCAGGGCCCCCCAGCCTCTTCCAGTGACTGGAACTGTGAGTTCCAGCAACCAACACCAGTCCAACAAAACCCAAACTTTGCAATGTGCTTGGTCATACATCTTTTAAACCATTCTTTAAGTGCATAAGTGGCTTCTAAATCCATAATCACATTCATTTCAAAAATAGTCTTTAAACTCCTTCTGCAGGTTTATGCTCCCAGTTTATTGGTATCTCCTGACAGTGAATAAACCTGCTGCTAAACTACTTGCAATATAAAAACCAGCTGCCCTGTTTTCTCTCACCTTTGAAGGCCCACAGTTAAAGAAAATTAAACACAGGCTTGAAGCTATACCATGTATTTGTAAATAAAATAACTTGACAACAAGATTACAAAGTATGAAATGAGCCCTTTCAGAAAGTTTTAGCTACAAGGGAAGTCAATGTTCAGTCCATTTTGTAAAGTTTTAAGCAAATATCACTGAGGAATAGGAATATTTCCATAAAACATGTTTTTTTAATGCTTTGTTTAAAAAGCTTGACCATATACAACAATTTCAGATGAAAAATCCCACACGCACGCATTGATTTGGTTACAGCTTCAAGGGTCAGTGCAGCACAGTGCAAGTTTCATTCACAGATAAAAAGATATATGAAGTAGGTACAAGTACATTCTCAAAATACAGGAGGTGATCTAACTTTCAGAAACCCTTTTCCCACCACCAAAAGTTGCTGAAAAGCTAAACATATGGAAAACAAGGGGAAAGTTCACAAGGAGATGGACTCTTTAATAAGACAAGTTAATATTTGACAGCTTAAGAAAGAGGAAACAATTGGATAAGGAAGAAAACGATTGTTAGTCATTGGAAGGTAAGCACGAGGCAGGTTTGTACTTTGATTCGATAGAAAAACTGAAGCTAGCAAGTCTCCACTCCTAAAATAGGAATACCAAAAGGTACAAAAAGTAAGCACTATTAACTCAAAGTGCCTTCTCAGAACAGCCCATTTTCCCTGCTGCAGGGTCACCACTCCCTCATCTTTCAAGGAAAAAGTATATGCAACTATTTATTTCCACTAGTCTTTCAATATATACAATCTGGCAATTTTACAGAATCTTCCTGGTCCCAAGTCTGTATCAAAGTGTTTTTCCCTTTGTGTATTTATTTCCAAGTAGAACAAATACTCCTCAGTGCTTCTAAAGAAAGCCTTATTTTTAGAAATTGTCTAAGCTAAAAATACTGATGCAATTTTCACCTGAAGCAATGTCTTGCAAAGTATGAATGTAGAGTGCCTCTCTGCAGATGCTAAGTGCATCTTTAGCTACCAGAAATCTCATGGAAGGATATGGCTCTGAAGTACTCTGCTAATTTTTATTTAAAAATATGACTGACACTTTCAGCATACAGAATGGGAGACTAGTGCAACGTGCAGCATTGATTGTTTATTCAATAAATATTTAACCCAATTATTGCCAAACAAGGCAAACAGTGCAGAAATTGTCATTTATAGATACAAAAGTTTAACATTTTTTTGTATAAAGTCAGTTGCTACTATATTCATACAACTATTTCAAAGAGGTTTTTCTGCTTCAAAATCGAGGTTATTATAAAAATACAGAAACATATTTGGGGGTTTAACATATCTTTGCAAGTGTAATTTTTGCATTTATATGGGAACATGACACTTCTGTATTCAAGAAATTAAAGTGAACAGTATGATAGAGACATTTTCTGCACTGACAATTTCATGATAGTCCTTAAATACATCTTTCTTGGTCCTGGATATACATTTAAAATGAAATAACTTGCATCTCACATTTATCCTGAGGTCAGCTGTGTAAAAAGGAAAGCAAGTTTTATAAGGATACTTGCAGGCTTCTTGTCCAAAATATGAGGTTATTTTTAAACAAGCCAATAAAACTCCTGGGGGAAAGAAAAAACCCAATACTCTCACCAGTGTTTTAAGAAAAAAATTTGTGACATTTTTGGGAATTACTTCTGGAAATATGTAGGCTAGCACACCCAAATGCTGTATCACCCAACTAAAATTTCAGTATGCATTTGCCAAATTTGAAACTTAGAAACTGTTCTGAAAAGAAAGTATATAAATCCCCATGAAGAATCTCCCTAAGCTTCTCATCTCAAGATCCCAACCCACAACACAACTTCTGCAAGGACAGAGCTGCTGAAGCCTGTGGGAATCTGCAGAGTCTTCAGGTCTGCCTGCACAGCTGAGGACGTGCCATTTGGGTCTCCATCATCCACCATGGGGTGCAGTTATGACCTTGTCAAAGCTCCACTTTGAACACAGCAGTTATTTTCAATAGCACCAACAATCTCTCAGATACCAGCATTTAGGCAAATACAGACATAAAATAGAAACATCACATTGTTTCTTCCTGAATCAGCACAATTGGTACAAGGCACTGCTTGGCATAGGAAGTCATAAGTAACAGCAAAACAAGAGTTCCCAAATTTTGTGACATTTAGGTTTGTACACTGGACGACCTTGTAATTAATTACACACCATGGCTAGAAAAATAAGATAGTCTACAGGATTAACAAAAATATCACCATCCCATGCATGCTCACAGTTTTCCTCCCTAGTTCTGAGAAAACCCCACATAACAAAGCAATGTGAAACATTAGAAAGTATAGGTTGTGAAATTAAGAAAGTACATTTCATTCTCCAATCTTCCACAAAAGTCTAACCTAGACACAACTCAAGTAAATGAAATTAGAAGATATTCTGATAACATTTGCACCAGTCTATCCCTGCAGAGGAAAAAAACAACTATTGTCTAGAGAATTCATAGATTGAGGCACATTGCAGTTGAAGATATTCAGGCATATTTCATGGCTAGAACAGGATTTCTCTGAGGAACCTCACTACAGACTTCCCGAAAAGCAGCTCCATATGGTTTGAAACACAACTTGCAACACATGGAAAAAACATTTGGTCCTTAATCGCTACTGTCTTCATCATCATCATCATCAGATACATCATTTAAAGATGACTTAGGTGACTGGCCATAGGAGTCTGACCTAGTGGACTGACAAGCAGCCATCTCCCCCGTAGACAGAAGATCATAGCAGAAGTCGCAGATTCTCACTGGTTTGGAAGACTGGCTCGGGAGCAGAAACCTCTTTTCCGAGCAAGGCCCGCACACGACGAAGCCGCACTTGCGGCAGTGGTGACGACGGTTGACGGGCGTAAACTTGGCTTTCTGACAGCGCATGCACACAGCGGCTTCCGAGTCCGGTACCCACACAGCTGCGTGTTCATTGCTAGGGGTCTTCCCACTTTTGGAAAGCAGATCAGAAACACACTTATTTATGTGGTTCATCCACTCTGACTTCTCTGTAGCAGTGGCAGCATAAACCGCAAAAGACTTCGTTGGTGTCTTGATAAGCCACCCATTCCGTAAGTCTCCCTCATCCTGGATGGAATCAATAGTGACGTTTTCCAGTGGGATTATGTGCTGTTTATTGTATTTCTTCTTCTGGATGACAATGTTACCATAAACAAGAATGTCATTGAACAGGAAGAACTGCCTTGCTTTGGGCTTCTTCCTACACAGTTTTGTTAGGACTCCCTCTCCAATCAGAACACGGCCAGGAATAGTCAGGGGTTGACCAGCTGCTCCAAAGCAGTTTTCCACTATACTTATTCTTCTAGTATTTGCTTCACTGTTTGCCAAGCGATCCACCATCTTTCACAAGTATCCTGAAATCAGAAAAAAAAAAGTTTGTTATTAGAAGAGGACTGATTCAACAGCAAGCACCCTTCCCCAAGGAAGGTACCAACCCCGCATTTCTTAAAATATCTAACAGGACCTGCTGGCTGAGAGGCATTGACTTGGGCTAGATTTAAATAAGTATTAACACCTAAGAATTTTTAGCAACCGATTAGTCTTTTTTCCAAAAGCAAAAATGTTCTATGCAGCTGACAGCTATCTTTATCACGCAGACAGCACCTACAGCACTGCATTTGGGAGCCTCCAGCAACAAACTAGTTCCTCTCTAGTAAGGCTACTGCATCTTGGTTTAATGCTCATATTTCTCTGTATATCCTCCTGCACCTACTCCAGACAGCACTACAATCCATAATTTCAAATTCTAATGCTAAAAAACATCAATTTAACTGAGCAGCCTGGAGACCCACATTAGTTTTAACACAACAAACAAATTATATAATTGCTGTTCACACAGGAAACCACACTCCTGAGCTAGCTCACTCCTGCTCCTTTTTTCCAGTATGTAAACCTCAAATCATGGGCCAACACCATGAATCTACCTGCTGGAAACATTTTGTACAGGCCACAGCTTGTACCCCCCACTACATCTGCTTTCATGGCAAACTCTCCAGCCAGGAACAGTGAGTGAGTCACAGCTGGTGGCTCATCACCTGCTTGCTGCTGCCTTCATTTCGCAGGAATCCCACAGTCCCTCCCTCCCCACCTACATGAACCACATCTGCATCCACGACATTCAGGCCACCGACACTGGCAGACCTGCACAGAGGACAAGCCACACAGATCACAATTGCTCCTGAGAAAAACTAAGTGACCTGCACCAGCTTGAAGTTTAAAAAAGACTACTTTGTATTTCAGGAAGTGCTAATGAATTGTATGCTCCAATTTCAGATTAAAGCTCCACCTTCTTGTTCCCCAACTAGCAAATAAGATTTTTTCTTGTGTGAGATAGCTAAGGCATCCAACAGGGAACTAAAACTAAGAAGTCACTATAGTGATTCATACCTTGGCAAACCACTCTTCAGCCTCTTTTGCCCTAGAGTTTCCCAGGCAGAAGTCTGGCAAGGCAAATCCTGCCAGCCCGATCCAGATCTGCTCCCTTCAAACTCCTTGTGAGTACAGCCACGAACCTGAACTGTTGTCTCACTGCTCCATCAAGCACATCTGAGAGAGGCAAGTACTATGGACAGACTTTCTCAGTACACAGAAGACGCTCCCCTATGCCTCGCACAGGGCTGAGGCTCACAACACTCTTTGCTACAGCCACAGGTTTGAATGGTGAAGAAGAGCAGAGCAGCAAATACTCCAGTGCCTTCTACCTGTGCTTCACAACAAGATCCCAGGTTGGGAAGTCCTCTACATCACCTACTTTTTCTTTAATCTGCACTGCTTGCCATCAATACAGCATCAGCCTACAACCAAGAGGAAACTGGGCTGAAACAAGGCTCAGACTCGATGTTGCTCAGACTCCACCACTGTGCTATAACCTGATCCAGGCAATCTTCCTCCTATGAATCAAAGCACAGATACTTCCTTACAAGATAGGGATGAAACCTCTCATCAGGCCTCATCTAAATAAGTATGTTACCTGTGATTACAAACATTTTATTATAAGTTACTGCATTGAAAGTATAATTAGTTTCACACTAAAGTAGTTTGACAAGTGAACTTGCACAGATGTAACTACCTTTTTTAAGCTCTGGATACATTATCTTGTATCAAAGTCTGACACTCAAGACAGAAGAACCTCTAGAAGTTATTTCTCAGCACTGTTTTTGAACTTTCTTTACATGCCTCACAGCATTAGTTACAATACATGAGTATTGTGTTAACTGGTTTTATGGTTAGGAGAATTACAAAGCCATCAAATCCAAAATAATTTTGATCTGCAGAAGGTGAAGACAAAATACAAACTGCCAAGTAAAAAGTAGTAAGGAGGGAATGGAAAAGAAACTAGGAGCTTTTTTATGTGTACTTGCTGTTGTCCTAGGCTCCAAAATCAAATTCAGGTGCCTGACTGCTGAAGCCCAGCATCTGGAACCACAGTTAATTGCCATTAACTGCCCAATAACCATTCCCATTTAACAACATAGGAGAAATAAACAGCCTTTGCAAGCATCAAAACTGAACCAACAGCCCTCCAAACTTAGAAAGCAAGGCCCTAATCACAGGGTCAGTCTAAAGTTATTTAGTAATCCCATGTTCTCCATGAAGTGGGAAAGGACATCAATCATCAGAATGCAAAGGGGACAGCCCAGAAAATACAATTTTGCAGGTACAAATCAGTATGCACCACTTATGAAGTTACACTTTTATACAAATTATCTACAAATTACAGCAAGTTAAATGCTTTTGGTAGTCCGCAGGGGGGAACACTACTCCCACCCCACCGGGACAAACACAACATATTGATGGATGTCAGTGAAGCAAGCTCTTGGTGTCAAGTCACAGCCACCTGTAGGAAGCAGTCGCTGCTCCACAGCTCCAACTCAGCCACTGCACTCCCCGCCAATAAACTGCAAACACAGTTCAAGGCCACTGCAAAAGCTTTCAAAATACGAGTCACTGGGAGAAGAAGACAAGGGGAGGAAAAGCTAAAGGTTTTAATTAACTGTTCCCTAGGACAATTTAAGTGAAAACAACTCTAACTAGGATCGTTTAATAATCATCATGGCTTGAAACCAAGACACACGACTACAGAACTTGTGCTGAAGACTGTATTTTGAGCTTGTTGTGAAAACAATCACTAACTGAACCTTAAGCAAGAATCCTGGGAAAGTTAAGGACTATTAAGAAAGACAAGATAAATTGCATCTCTTCTAGATTGAAACTTTTTTCTGTAATGGATAACATTCCCGCCTGCCAGCCTCTAAGGCCATAAATGCCAGAGACTGCTGCTGCCAATTCCACCTTTCCAAGGCACTAATTGTATTTTCCCACACTAACAGACTGGACTTTTTAGAATAAGCACTCAGACATTTTTCTCATGAGTTTTTAAAGAACTAAAAATTAAAAATCCATCTGAAATCCTATGCACACTAATGCTCATACACCTTCACTAGCCTTTTCTGAGAAAGGAAGTAAGCTCAGAAATGGACAAGAAACTACCCAAAATACATCCTGACTACAAATAATCATGAAACATGACAAAAATAGACTAGAAATACAAGAGAAGACATCCCTAACTGACAGCTAAAGTTAGAAGAAGTGCATCTCTTCCTCTCACGAGCACACTGACCAAGGAGATTTAAATTAAAATATTGTCTAGACATACGAAGGAACTTTTAACCCCAAGATGTCACAGTCCAAAAGTAAAGTTATCAATTACCAGTCTTTAAAAATTATAATCTTGTCTCAAAGCATATTCAGATCTACTGTAAGAGATAGCAGATCATCATGCCCGGGAACTGGATGGCAATATCCTCCTCTCTTCCAGCTAAACTTTATTCTAAAGTTTCTGCTGTTGGCCACCATGGGAAGCAGATACTGGATTACTGCCCTGAAGATGTAGGATCTCAAGACCTGATCAAACAAAGTGATTCCTGATTGATGGCAAATTACTGAAAACACGCCCAAATACTTCCCCAAGCAAGTGAGGAACAAACCAGAACTACAGGCTTCAAAATAAAAGGTTAGACAGCTCCACTTAAGGGGAGAGTGTCTTATACATAGTCTCAGTTTATGGATGCTGTGAAATCAAAAACCTCAAACCTATTATTCAGACTTCTATCATATGTGACTAATTTCACACTTCTGGCACACAAACTCCTAAAAGTCCTGAGGCCCTTATGCAAGGGAGACTCCATTTGTGATGGACTGATGGCCCTCGCAGACATCAGATTCATTTGCTGCGTCCAGAAGGCAGCACAAAACTAGCTGCTAGTCAAAACATTACAAAACCCGCCCCCAAACAAACCAAAAGAACACAAACAGATCACTTTGTAAGAAAAGTAGCTACAAAGAGCTACTTCATAAGCAGGGTTTAGCAGCCTTTCCAAATAAATAAATCTCAACCCTCAAAATGCTGCAATACCTTCAGTTTGCTCCTCTCACCCACACACTCTTAGTACCTTTCATGATGAAAATTCTGAGCAAAGGCTTTAATTTCCATGGCATAATATGCTATTTAAAGGTGACAAAATATTTCATGACACAGAAAGCCCCTACTCTTCTACAATATAAGGAACTGTTTTTGACACTTAAGTTATTTCCACTTTTATTCACAAGAAGCTTATAGAGAAAGAAAAATTCTGTTATCAAGATATCAATATCTTCTTGCTCCCCTATTTCAGTCTAGTTTTACACTTGTATCCTGTTGGTGAGAACAACCATCTTCAATGTGATCAAACAATAGACATCACTGAAACTTTTGAAGAACTAACAAGTTACCCACTTACCTAAAACACAGTCCATGTTGAGGAAGTCACACACTTACTACAGTTATTAACATTCCAAACTACTGCAGCAAGAAAATAATTCTATTAGGGTTGCCGTGCACTGACAAGTCACTTTCCACACAAGTTATTCTTTCTGCCACTGTATCCTGGAGACCAAACCAATGACCTCCCAGGACTCAATGCTTCTACAGGTTTTATTTAAAATAGAATGTTTATTTTATATGCTAGCTCTGCTTGTGATAATGGCCAGACTATACTGCACAGAATTGCTACAGCTGAGGACAGACATAAGGAACCAACTAAAAAGAACGCAACCCCGACTGACGTAGTTACACCCAATTCACTATCAGTACATTAGCACCGTAGCAGTTAGCATTAGCACCATAAGCAGAACCACAAATTACAAAGGTGCTGGAGGGGAGAAATGAGATTATAAAGCTGTTACGGCACAGTGATGCATACAGCTCAGCACAAAAATGTTTACCCACCCCAGCTCAGTGCATACTACTATCACAACCAGCACTCGCTTCAGGCTGTAGGAAGGCACAAAGGGTGTGCAGGAGAGAGACACAACCCAAATTCCCAAGTTTCTTCAGCAAGAGAGCAGAACTGGCAGTGTTCCATTACTTCCGGCTTGGGCAAGAACAAATCAAGTCCAGCGTACAGTCCCTGGTAACAAATGTTAATTAACAAGCATCTAATTTTTAGCATTATTTTTCTTCAACACTCCTTCAAGGGAGAAAAATATTATTGGCCTTGTTATAATTGTCAGCTCATCTATCATCATCTTTGCAATTAGCTATTAGGCTGTTAACAACTACATTTAACACATCACATTAATACAAACCAGGCGGTCTGTATTTATCAGAGCCATGGTATCAGGACACAGGCAGCTTACCCATTCCTATGAATACTCATAGTTAAGGTGACAGCTTTAAAGAAAAAAAAAGCATATTTAAGCTGCTGCAAAAAGCACAAGAGCTCAGAAATAATCACAAAGAGTCCAAAAGCTGCAGCAGGATCCTGGATCCTGGATGTTTCAAAGCCAGATTCAGTAACATAAGTCCAATTAAAGAAGTGCCACTAACCACACCATCAGAATGGACAAAGTGAGATCTAGATATGGGTGCACTAAAGCAAATGTAGGGAATAGAAACGAGTCCAAAATGGAGGAGTACAAAAAGGGAATAAAGACAGAAAAGGCAAAAAAGGCAGATCTAAATCAAAGCACATTATACCTTGCTACCCAATAAACTTCTAAATAATTATCCAGTTGTCATAGAGAGCCCTTGTTCTCACATCAGCAACTATGCCACACCACATATGTACAAATTAACCAATTTTCCTTCTTACCTAAAGGTAACATACATGCTTCACAAAAGTTTCTAGTTAGTCACTTAATAGCAGGCAAAAGTTACAGGTTTTATCATGTTTGACTCCACAACCTGAAGGTTCTGAGTAAAACAGAAATTTCAAACAAAGTCATTTTGCTTCATTATACTTAAATCATACAAATTAAACATATATGAAAGGTACAGAAGATAAAAAAAAATGTTTTGCAAGACAGAAACAAGTAAATTGTAAACCAAAGACATAAAAGAACTCTCTGCAGACCAGATATCTAATGTGCATTAAATGACTGGTTTTTAAGATGACTCATTATTTGGATCCACAGAGGAAAATATCACACTCTTCCTAAAAAGAGTTCATCAGGCAGAATCAGTCATTCAGTTACATGGGAGTTTTTTAGTAACAGGTTTCAAATAATTATTATATATTATATTATCACATTAGACTCATACAGTTTCCCTCTTGCACTTTACCTATGCAAGGAACACAGGCTAATTTGAGTTACAGTTGCAGAAACACCAACAATTAAGTCACCCAGAACCCTTGTACATCCCTCACTTAAAGCTCCGTTTGAAACAGTAGTATCGCTACTTTTTGTGGACAAACTTCCAGCTATAAAGGCACCTCAGTACTGTAATAAAGTATGGTGACTTCTATCAATATTATATATATTGCTCTTAAGAGTAACATTTCACATTTTGCACTACTACCAAGTAAAACGCAAGTGTAAATTTCTGAAGTGCAACCTGTTTAAGGAAACTTATCCATGTTTAACATGCTGAAAATAGTTTTAGTGTGGAAAATTGCTGAACTAAAAACATGCACAGCAGATCTGATGCAAGTGAGAAGACAAATCAGCATGTTTTAAATCTTACTTCAGTCTCTCTAGTTACACCTCCTACCCTGCATCCTTCAGTACATCCAGAGAAGGATGATATTGACACTTGTCCTGGTTGGCAAAATTACATTTTCTATGGACTTAGATCTCATCAACTGTAATCAGAGTCCAAGCATTCATGCACAAGCCATCTTTATGGTCCCTGACACATAGGGCCAATAACAACAGCTGGATTAAACATAATATAGAAAGGGGCATTTAATTAAACTTTATTTCTATAATTCAGCATGTAAAATAAAATAAAATACTGAGGAAAATTAAGTGTTAAGTATCCATCAACCCATTTTTTAATCTATTAGTATTTCACTCAATTATCTACAGTTACTTAGAAACATCTGTAACAATTAACTGATAGCTTTTTTAGTATTAATTATATATTTGCATTATTCACCAGTTGCTTTTTATTAAGTAGTAAAAAGACCAATTTGAGCATAAAGTTACATGTAATAAAAAAAATTTCACCCACAAAAATATTATGTTGATAGGACATATGGGTATGACAAATGTTTTCTAAAGGTCTTTATCACTGCTATAAGCTGACACAACAGCAACAACTAAATGCCTGTCCTGTGCCAGAGCTAGCTGGATGCTATTTAAATCATAAGCCAACAACTGTCACTTAAAAAGAAATACAGGCTTTTAACAAGCAGTTCTCTTAATGATTCTCTTCAAAAAAGTATTCCCCCAACTGTTGTGTTTAACAAACCATCTTGCTATCACTATCATAACCAGCTGGTAAGGATATAGAGGATAACCCTGATAATATATCAAAGATGTATCAAGTCCAACAAAAAGCTTCATCGCAATACTGAAAAGAAAGAAGAGCAGAGATATTAAAGAGACTTTATCAAGGTAAAGATGATAGCAGGAAATGAGGCAATAAGATCTCTCTGAACTTCAGCATAGTCTTTATCCGGATAATCACTTCTGACTAACCCGGTTAATGGCTGCAGTATTCAGAAAGGTACTGATAGCGAGACAAACTTTGACCTGATTTACAGACAAAAAAAAAGCCCAAACAACCTTTTTCTTGTGGCAATGTAAGCTTTTGAATCTTCAAACCATTTCCCACACCCTTAATAAATACTGGTATTTAATAAAGTCAAAAAAGCTGCAAGATAAAACACTAGAAAAGATGATGGCAACACCAAGGCTGCTTTAGATTACAGACACAAAAATGCTTGCAACATTTTCATCTGAACACTATGAAGAAACAGTGTAAGCACCAATCAGGAGCACACTGGCAGGAAAGAGGGTGTTGCTGTGGACCTCTCCCAAGTCTCATTTTATGATTCTCATAATTTTTAGGATTTTCTATATGAATGCATTTTTTTTCTTCCCCCCATGAAGACACATCTTCCTGCATTGTGCAAGCCTGTGGAGCAATGGCTCCAGTGTGGGGAAACACAGATTAGCTAACTCACCCCCTTACTGGTATATCCAGTATGACCCAGCAATCTTAACCCTTCATTTGTCTCAACCTGTTGGCCAATGCTGCGGCATCAACCACAGAAACCATGCCGGAAGTATGTTACCAGCAACAACATTACTTCCTACTGTGCAGCCTGTGAATATTCTGCCCTGACAAAACTTTAGAAACCTTCAGATTATTTCTGAGCCCAGCATATAGTCATGTCCAACTACAACATGAAAGTCATGAAAGCAAATCCATGCATTTGTCTGGTTGGATGTCATCATAAACCTATAATTACTATAATGAACCATATGACAGTTCATACAAACTATAATGAACTGCTTTGTTTTTAACTCCTGCACATGACTCTCACAAGTCAAATCCCACTAAAATTCTTCTTGAAAGTACAGTGTAAAAATTATTGTTTTAACTGTCATATAGTTTAGTAATTCTTTCTATAAATTACAGTTCATTTTTGTATATCTAATTTCTATCTTACAAGCAAGGACTGCTCTTTCATTTTAGTTGACCAGTTGTGTAATAATTGTTGATACAATGTAAATAATTCTAAATGTATAACAACAACAAAAAACCTCACTTTATTATCAAACCTGCAGGGCAAGTGCATTGCTTTTCAAGTTTGTATTATCCAAATGAGTTAGGAATTCCTGAGTTAGGATTGCTAGAAAGGCCAATTCTATCTTCAGGATGGAGATAATTTCTAGGTAGATCTTTCAAGATGTATGACCTTATACTCCCTAACCCACTCAGAAGCTCATTTGGGTACAGAAAGCTATTTTTAGCAAAAGACTATTTATTTTGCCAAGCAGCATATGTATTAGCACAGCAGGAGCAGAGCAATGCTGTTCTACTATTCAGGCTACTCTGCTGAACAATTACCACACTTCTCAAGCTGCTGTATGCAGGCAAAACCATCCAAGTTCTGCACATTAGCTGCTCACAAGGTTTGGTATTTAACACCATAAATCTCAGCTGAAAATAGAACACCAACTTAACCTGCTTGTAAACACAAAGTCCAACTCCCACATCCAGAAGAGTTATAATGCTAAGTAATCATAGAGGAGACACAAAGAAAATAAAGGCATGCAGAAGAGGGCTGTCCCACCAGACACGTCTGGCCTGTTTTAAACCTGCCCTGCATGAAGGATGAGAGGAACCCCCTTGGCCATAAGGCCACGTGCAGGAATGGCAGCACCCCTGCTCCAAGCAAGAAACATGTGGCCCCCATGAAAGATACAGAGAAATCCAGAATTACTGAGTTCAAAGCTGCTCCCACTATCTTCTCCTGCTTGGAGAAAACATGAAAGATGGAAATGCAAGCAGTACTAAAGGGTTTGTACCACAGGGAAGTACATGATCAGGAGGCCACAATGCACTACTAGACTAATTGGAAGGGGTTGTATTTCCCTCTGTCCCCTGCTGCACTGGAAGTCATCCCTGAATGCCTCTTAGGGGAGAAGATACCTCACTGCAGAAGTCCAGGAGGAACATTCTTGTAAGAGGTCCAACTTTTTAATGAAGTCAGCTGCTTATTAGCACTGTCAGGCTTCTATTTACAATAAACCATGGTAGCTGGTACTGTTTTTGTCTTCTGGCATGATAGAGACAGAGCTGCTGCTGGGAGGAAACGTGTAATTTTCCATCCCCCACCTGGTAGTAGTCAGGGGTTGGAGAAAAAAGAGCAACTATCTAAACTAACTTCTCTGTATCCTTACCCATCTCTTGATAAGCTGAGCATTTCCCATGCACCTACACAGGCTTACACAGCTTTGAGCAGCACTTTGGGAGCTGAAGTGCTGCCACACTGAGATGAGGAAATTCTTAACACTGTTCAAGATGTGAAAGAGGAGGTTGCTAGCATGAGCGTGTGAAATAGCTAGAATTAAAGGAATTATTTAAAAAGCAACCAAACAAAAAACATACACAAAAAAACCCACAAACCACAGCACACAGCCAAAACCCCTGAAAGCTTGAATTCTGCAGAGATGAACAGGCCGGCCTGATCCACCATGAATATTGCTCAACTTTGACAAACTCCTGTCTCAAACCACAGAAAGCAAGATCCAGGCAACTACAGGCACAGCAAATACTTGCAGCTGTCAGCATACTAAAACAGGGATAAGTAAAAAGGTTGGTATTTTGTATATCTAAAAATTATGTATTAATAAACTACATAACACAAGTGTGCCCCTTAAAATTAACTAACAAACAACTGACTAAAAAAGTCCAGTATTCAGATCAAATTTTCTTTGTCATGGGAAAACACCTTAGTATTCTGACTTGACATTTGCATGTATTTAGGAGCACTATCAGTGGTTTAGCTTAACTTCTGGCGTAGCAAACTGCATCTTTCATCTTAACCAAAGCACTGGGGACATACACTAGAGTATAGTTTCAAAATCAATTTCCACAGATCTGAGGTCCAAAACAGCTGAAGTTCCTTCTGAAGTTTTCCACAGTTCTAAGTAGATAAAAGACATCAGAAGAAATACAGACAACAGATCAACACCTTTGAAATGTGCCTGAAGAGTCAAGGGCAGAGGACAGCAGCCTGGGATCCTGCTCCACCACAAGAAGCTCCGGGAGACACAAACCCCATCTGCTGGGTCGGTGCCTAAAAGATCACTTGACCGGGCAGCGATACCAAACACTGGGATGTATTTTTCTGTTTACAATTTAATGTTTCCCTACTCCAACTGTTTAGCTGTTTGGAGAGTCTCTCCCAGCAAACATTACTGTCCAGTTTGGCAGCAGGGACTTACCCCTCCCTTCCAGGCTGCCTGGACCGGCGCCGGGTGTGCCCCTCCCATCCCATACACTGCTTTTCAAGGAACAGCTTAACTGCGGATAGCCCACTTCGGCAGCATCGGGCCACACATCTGGACGGCTGGGCTAGCAAATTATTTGACAGATATACACACTTAACATTAAATGGACATTGGGTGAAAGACCTGAAAAAGAAAAGAGCCAGTCAAAATAACCCGACCAATTTCTGAGCAAGCTAGATTCTTCTTCAGCTTTGTCAACCTAGCATAACAAGGAGAACCCACTGCATCAGCATTTTAAATTTTAGAAAAGACCTATTTAAATTCTTTTGAGGAGGGGATACAGCATCATTAGTATAGAAAAACACAGATCCAGATGCAGCTGTTCTACAAGAAGTATTGCCAAATCCATCTTGCAAGCAATTTTCCAAAACCAGATTGGCTATGTGGTTTGTTGTTGTTATTATAACAGCACACATGGAGGCGACTTGTTAATGGCTACCCAGACCGTCTCTCACTCAATGTGAAAAAGAAGATTTGGTTTCCAGTGACTGAAATAAATTGTATTTCAGCATACTTCTTGCTGCAACTTTAACTGACAAGTACAGAACATTTACAGAAAGATCTCTATGCACCTGTAAGACACAAGTATACATTAAAAACAGCACCTCCTGGATCTCAAGGCATCTGCTTGTTTTAGCACCTGAGAGCTACCAGACCAGCTACATGTTCCAAAGAGTTTCATCAAGTTCACAGAATTTATTTTTCCTTTTTTTTTCCACAAATGCAAACCTGTGACACACCAGCCTGTTCACTAGCTCATGTATTTTTATTATGCACAGGTACTTAAACAAGTCAGTGTTAAAAAAAAGGAAAAAGCTTTCTGTTTCAAGTTTTCTTCAGTTCACTATTATTACCATTATGAGAGAAGTTACTGACTTCACTAACAGTCTAACAAGGACTAGAGGACAGGTTATAATTCACAGCATGACCAAACTAGAGAGAGTTACCAAGCAGTCAGAGCCTGATGAGAGCCATTAATTTTCTACAAAGTACTACAACACAAAAGGACTTCCACTTTCAGCAAGCCATGTTTTAAAAGAGAGCAAAGTTTTCCCATGGAGTCTCACAATTTACAAACACAGCAACATAACATCATTGCTATTTCATTTTTATTATATCAATTTTTTTCACCTCCATGTGTTCTTTGAATCCTGTTATAGGAAAAGAAGCTGCACAACAAAGAGGTTTCTTTTATCAGCTCAGTAATTTTAACCATTTCCACAAAATTAAACAAGACACAAGCCAAGTAACAACACTCAACCTTCTCTTCTCTGAGCAGGTGCAATCACATCAACTTTCTCCTGCTCCTGACCCACCTAAGCTAAGAAATTTCTACTTTAAGAGGTAACCCTAATAATATATTATACTGTAGAAATACTTTCAGGAGGCCAGGCAGCTGATCGCTACCTAACAGGATCAGACAAAACACTGCTGGAGCACATTTTCAATATTATAGTAGGAGAAACAGAATATGCAGACATACTGAAGTCTTTCAAATTCTTCACTACTTAATTAAAAAAAGCTCCAAGAAACTTCTACCACTAGTTCACCAGCAAGAACAGACTAAGTATGACTGGTTGCAGGGAAGCCTTTCCCTACTATTTAAAACCACTGAATTCACCCAAACTCGTACCAAAACTGGCTCATGCCCCCGTAACCATGTGCAGGACTGGCACTGGGAGATCCCAGGGGCGCAGGCAGCCGAAACATAGCTTAGGGCTTGGAATCAAACTACATGTGATTTTCAGAAAGCTTGACAACTCTGAAGCGCTGCAATTATGGACCTGTTCTGCTGATCCCCAGCAGTATTTAAAATACATTTATCCAGTATTATTTAAAAACACATAAGCCAGTATGCCAAGGGTTGAATTCTCTCTCTGAGCAAGGGACATAAGACCTTTCTTACATCAAATGCTGCTACCTGGTGACACATGGATGAACGGTGAAGGTCTAGAAAACCGACACCTGACAGCTATTAACGAAAAGCCAAAAGGAAAGCTTTAACAATGGTATCATAAATAAAATTTGTCAATCTTCAATGTAACCAGCTTTTCAAACATAACCTGTGTGCTAAAAGGGCAGCTCACTTGCCTCGATGCTGTTAACCTAGATCAGAGAGAGGGGTGGAGGGGGAACTAATCACTGTCACACACAGCCTTCAGAACAGAAGTACCCTGAAAATCACTCTCAGAAGTTTTACATTACCAAGTATTGACAGCTAAGGCAGGAGAAATTTAAAGCAGAAAGGGGAAGGGTAAAAACAAGGAGTTATTTCCTGAAAGAATCCCTTAATCACAGCAGCTTACTGTAGGTGATGGCCTTCCTGGGAAATGTATTCACTGGCCCTTTTCCCTTTCACTGCTTGTCAGATGTGTTTGATTTATTTTAGTTACACGGAAAGCAACTGGACTATAGACTATCTAGAGAACAATTGGAAAACTGCATAAAGGTTTGCACTGAAGTTAATCTGCACAAGGAAGATGCTGACAACCTGAACGGCTGCATGTATGGTACCCTGTTAATTTGGTTAGCAAATTATGTGTACACTTTAGAAATGTAGATGTTAAAGAACATGCTGTAACTTTTCCTTTTTCAGAAGGCATACTAAGTACTTAAAACAGCTACCTCTAGATGATACGCTGGAGGCACAAGAAGCACTTAAAGAAAGCTAAAGCTGCTGATACAAAGATCATATTTACTGCTATTTAGCAGACCCCTGTGTCTATCTGAATCAGTAAAATTTCTCAAGAGATTGCCTCTCAACACAGTAACTAATAAGATGACATGCAAGCATGTCATCTTATTACATTCACCCACATTCTTACAACCCCCATTACATTTGGGGTCGGAGGGCAGAGTGATGCAGCAAGAACATTCCTGAATTTGAAATCTGTAACTTTCAACTGTTTTTTTCTCTTCTTTTACAGTCCAACAAATGCTGAAATCCTGCTACATTACATACACAATATGCTTAACACTGTTTTACTGTAAAATAAAATTATGTAAAGAGAAAAAATAGAAAGTCACTTCCACTTCATTTTTAAAATCTTTGAATTATTTACACTCACTAATAAGCTAAAAAAAACCCAACAAAACATTATGTCCAAAGAAGCACTTATGTCCAAAGAAGTACTCTTACGTATTTATGGAACTAAAATCACTACGTGTGCATTTTTGATTGTGTAGCATTAAAGTGGCACGCTGAAAAACATGCAGTACTCTACTGTTCAATAACACTTCTGCACAATAATATTTATTTTCATAAGAGAATCTTTGTCTTACAACTGTCAATCGAGCCACTTCTCAAGTGTACAGACTCCTTTATTTCAACCGGACTACTCTTGCAGCCCTGAATTTGCAGGACTCTACTTGCTAACATCATCATATCTTACAGTTCATGACAACAATAATCTTCAGTAAACATATTCTACCACACCTATCTATAGAGTAGTTTTTCACCCCCCTCAACTATAAAAGCAAGTTCTCCAATGAATCATGAAGACAAAAGTTATCCTAGAAAAGCAAACTTGGCACTTGCTGCATTCGGGAGAAAATTTTAAGTATGTGTTTCTATTTCAGAAATCCATATTTGCCTGTATGCATTCTCTTTTGGAACAACCTCCAGATTATCATACTTTCATCCAAATACTGAATTAATTAATGAAAGTAGTAAAATATACATATATAAGTATGTTCTATAACTTAAAAACAAATACAAAAATTAAACGGAAAAGTAAGCTTGAATACTAACGGAGCTTGAAATAAGTCACAAACGTACCTTTACAATTTGAAGCTGTACAGAATAAGGTTTCATTTTCTAATACAAAATCAAGAATTCAAATTACTTATCTACCATCATCTAAGAATCTTATCAGTTGTTAATACTGGGATTACCTTATTTTACATCACCCATTAATAAGTGCACTTTAATAACAAAAACTGGCATGCCATTTGTTTGCTAGGACACCAGTTACAACATTTTATCTAACATAAATTTTCAGAAAATCAGGTCTGCAAGTACTAAAAAATTCAGCTCTGCCTTATCTATGTGCCATGCCTTGACCCAAAGCTTTCACTTGAACACCTCTAGCCCTCTTTGGCGAAGACAAGCCACTAAAAATGCTCTAAGTGTATGAAACCAGTGTTTGAACTCTGCCATAATTGCTCTCATGGGGCTTTTGGCAAAGCTCTGTCATATTGTGCCTCACCTGAAACTGCAGTTCCATCTCTTTACTGCTCTGAAACTATCCTGCATCCACTAACCACAACAGTGAAACTTAAAAGCCACCATACCTTTTGAATATAGCAAACATTTTGCCAATGACAATTTTTGTAAACTAAAGGGCTTTAGGATACTACGGAGAGATCCTTCTGTCACTCTGGGGACATGTCTAATTACTACAGTTAAAGCTCAGCCCTTGATTTAAGGGAAACAGAACAAAGCTCTAGCTGAAAAATTATTTCATCACTGCATCTAATGAAAATTTGCTTCTAGGTGAAAAGATGCTACTCTACAGAATACAACAGAGGAAACTGAACCAGCTTCTCCAGCCAAAAATTTCTACACACCAGTTCTCATTTAGCCTTTAAGGGACTTCCTCTATGCAGGCTTCTATGTAGAGCAAAACTCAGACACACCAAACAGCACACAGCCGACCTGCATTCAGAAGCAAGAATTTAGGACTCAGGCACACAACACTTCACTTTCACTGTTGTTTTCAACAAAACTGATAGCACTAAAATTCTTGGGAAAGTATTATTTAAGAAACTGAGCTGATATAAAAGACATTTAGCAACACTGGGACTCCTATTACCCACTGGGATTAGTCAACAGTTATTTGGATTAGAGGCTAAAAGCAAGAGCACTGCCTTCTGAGCTAAAGAACCCATTCCATTCTACATGCTGATGACTGCACACAAAGCAATTAATCTGCAGGATCTCAGCACAGATTACACTGCTGCCTTTAAATACTTCCCTTCTTTCAGACAGGCATCTCTGAAATAATTCAATAAACAAGTATCAGAACTTAAGATCTGAATATTTAAGTTCTCCTTATTTCAGGAGAGAAAGAGGAATTTGCAGTCTCAGTTCTGAAACAGATTCCTGTGTTGTGGGTCTGGTTTTAGAGTCACTTTGCCTACTGTATTAACCTCAGCTGACCTTAAGCTGTTAGGCACATCGAAGCTTCAGATATAGTGTTTCTCAAACATGCACTAACCCTTTCAGTAACTCTTAGCACAGCCTGAGGACAGCCTGAATTAGAACTTAATGATGCTTCTGGAACCATTCGCATCAATTCAGCCAAAAGACAATCCTTGATCTCTGGTTAAGGACCGAAAAGGTCCTTTGGTTATCAATAACCATTGTACTGATGCGTCATGTCAAAACTCGAGTTACAGCTATTTCCCCTAGTAGGGACAAAGCCGATGCCAGGACGTGCTGCTCAGCAGACTCACCCATCGCTTTCTTGCCGTGATGAGCAGTTTTGCCATTTATAAACATCGGTGCCTATGAACATAAGTATTTCGAATAAGGCGAGAGGAAAAACACGCGGCTGTCTTTTCTCGAGCTACTTTCAGAGAACAGCTTATGAGCCATACCTATCTCTGGCAGACCAGTTACATTCCCCTCAAAATAGACGAATTTCACAGAGAAAAAAAAATAGCACCTTATGCTCGCAGCCACACGACTCGCGGTTCCGCTGGTTTTTCGCCACAGTGTCAACACTCTCCGGGCGAAGGGTCGGGGGGAGCGCGGCCCCGCCAGCCCGCCGGGGCAGGAAGCGCCCTCCGCCCGCCCGTCCCGTCCGGCCGCCTCAAGGCGCCTCGGCGGAGTCACGAGTCGAAGAGTTTCGGGCACTTACGTAACGCCGCGGGGCCGCCGCCGTTGTTGTTTCTCCCCTTTCCCGAAGGCGAACTCGTTTCTGAGACGCCCCCAATGGCCTCAGTGCCCTGGGACAAGCCAGCGTCCGCCGCCGTCGCTTCCTTCCCCAGGTCCTGCCCGCCTCGCCGCCTCCCTCCCTGCCGGCGGGACGCGGCGCTGCCCCAGCCCCGCGGCGGGACAGCGGAGCCCAGCACCGCCTCCCGCCGGGGAGCTCCTTCCCCCCCAGGCAGCCCCCGGTTCCCAACATGGCCGCGGGAGAGCGGCCGGAGTCCCGGCGGAGAAGGGCTCCGCGAGGAAAGTTTCCCTCTCGCTCCCCGGCCGGNCGGCGCTGCTCACCCGGTAAACCCCGCTCCGGCCGCCGCCTGCCCCGCTCGCCGCACGGCCGCGGTCATACACCCCGCGCCGGGGGACGGGCTCCGGGACACCGCCCGGCGGGGCGGGGCCGCCGCCATCTTGGGCGGGAAGGAACAGCGCCTCAGCCCCGAGCTGCCCAGAGAGCCGCCCTGAGCGGGAGGGAGGGCAGGGGGCGGCTCGGCCGATTCCGACCCACGAGTGGCCCCTCGTGGAAGAGGGATACTCCAGGCACGAGACCTGCCTCGTGGGGGTTTTTTAAGAGACAGAATGTTTCCATTCTTTGTGGACGATCGCGGGTTTGTGCTCGCGCCCGTGGCTCTAAGTATGTTTGCCCAGAGGTAATTCAGGATGAGCACGTTTTTAACCAGCTCTCCCTACGCAGCACATGGACGGGAATTAGTAACGTGTTTTAGTCTGAAGAGTTGCTGGTCAGCCTGGAGAAACTATGGCAGGTCCGCTGGAAGTCCTCCCACCAGAAACATTGTCAACACAAGGAGCCCCTTCCACCTTCTGTGTCAGAATTTTTTGTGTGTACATATCGAGTCATCCAGGACAGTATTTTCCAAATCTAGCCGGCTACTCGGCAACTCACCTGATCCTCTAGGATTTCCAGCCGTCGATGGATGCTGTCAGAGGGGAAGGGTGCCTGGGAAGGTTCTGAAGAGCTGTGGAGCAAGGGGTGTAAGAGGGTACAGCACCATTAACTTATATGGTATTGCTCTGATGCCAAAGTCTGGGCTGGAAAATGGCCCAATGGGCTTTTTTTTTTTCAAGAAAATTTCACTTACGTTTTAATATGGCAGTTTCATTTTTCAAATTTCACATTATTGCACAATAATGTGGCTGGCTTTTCTGGGGATTAAAAACAGGTAGTGGGGCTTTCCAGTAGTAATCATGAACCTGCTGAACTTTCTGACTTTCAACTGAATTTTCTATCCCAGCTCAGACAGGGACACAGGCAAAAGCCACGTCACTGAGCTGGGTTTCTCCTGCGGTGGAAGAGGGACACAGGAAAGGGAGCAGGACATGGAGGTCTGAACACCCTACAGCATGACAATCTGGTCTTCCACTTCTCCCTCAAATCCATCCAGTGTGTCAGCCTGAGCTGTCATGTAATTATTCTTAATGCACTGATTTATATAAGGTGTGGGCCAAGCTGTTTAATATGAGTTTTTTGGAAACAGGTGCTTGTGGCTGTTTAAGCCGCAGATCTGAGAGTGTGTGCAGCAGGGTGTATTTGGCGGGTGCTTCATGTGTAAAGAATTTGGGCACAGCCAATACTTCAATTTGCCACAAGTGTCTTCATTTTGCAATTGCCAGTTGCAGGGAGATCTTCACACCAGAGGATCTTTTATGTATGGGCTGGGCTGGTTCTTGTGAACCAAAAAGATCCCTTTGTGTTGTAAACTTCTGTCAATTTAACTTGTCCTCTAAATCAATTTTCTTGGCATCAGAAGCAGCTTCATGGCTAATTAAATTATTTTTTTCATGCGTACAAATAATTTTATAACACCCAGTTGAGTTAAGATGCAGCAGAAAGTTATATACAGACAAAGTGAAACAGTCCTAGTGTTTCTGCCTGGGTGTCTGTGTTTTAATTCTCATCACGAAGTGCAAACTGACATTGTTTTCTGAAAGGTTTGCAAAGTGTAACTAACAGCAGTGAGATGCTTTTTCTGCCATATGTAGTCATGGAAAATAAGTACAAGACCTTAACTCCAGTTAAGAGAAGAATAACCTGTTGTCTGAGGAAGGCTGGGAACTGAAAGTGACGTAATGTTATCATGCAAAGCAATTTCAGTGCTGTGAAAGCCTGCCGTAATTTTTCTCTGTTATCTTCCTGTATCTCCAGAATTCTTTTTTTCCTACTGAATGGGATATTTTTTACTCTGTTCACCAAGAGGGGAAAATAAACGTGAAAACAGTCTGTTTGCAAATCCTCAAACACTTGTTCCTAAGTCTCTCTATAAAAAAAGTAAACATTTGACCTAATTTTTAAGTAGTGTTGAAAAATTTGGCTAAATGCCAGTGATTCTTGCTTTGTGTTCACTATATCGAAATGTCATACTGATCATGTGTGTTGGTTTCAATGGGGGTTTTTTGTATTTATCTATTTTTGCTTTTACATGTCAACTTTGTATCTTAGTACTGCAGGAACAATCTTGCAAAACACTGGCTGTACAGAGAAGATGCGTACAAGGCAAAGGATGGGAGATCATGGGGTGTTCTACTGGAAAAGTAGACACTAATTTATTTTACTATTTCACATAGAGTGATTACTTATTTTAATTTTAATTTAGCTGAAAAAAACTTCTTCCAAAGCATAGCATAGTCTAAAGTGGCATTTATTTTTGCTCTCTAAATATAACCTTACTGTCAGTTAAGCCAGAGCTGTGCTTTAAGGGTGGAGGAAATATCTTCTTCAGAAAATATGAAATAGCAGTAATATGCTGCAGCACATGTCTTATGCTGTGGTTCCTGAATTGCCTTATGATTTTTGAATGGACACTGTTTACACACAGCTGTTCCAGGGCTTGCATTTTCACTTCAAATCTTCACAGAGATCACATGAAAATTGAAGCAAATCTGTCTGGTGTCAAGCCAATGCAAATAGTTGTTTCAGTAAGGATTTTTACTTCAACATGTCAGTGAGACATTTGCACTATTTATGAAAGCTTCCAGTAATGGGCTGTCTACAACTCCCTTGGCTTACAGGTTTCTCTCAAGCAATTTGAAAATTGCTGCGAACTTTTCCTTTGTGCTGACATCGAATTTCTGATGAAACCTTTTTGAGGTTGCAGCTTTCCTTAACATATAAAAATGTTCCCAAATTTTCAGCACTGTTGAATGGGGGTTTTTTAAGCAGTAGTAAAAAGTAGTTCGAAGAAAATTAAGAAGTAATATTTTAAAAATTGATAGAAACCAGCATATATATAGGTTCGGAGATTTACTGTGAGGCGAGATGAACCTTTAAAGGTGTCTTGCCTTTAAAAGCTGGAGTTGGAGATTTTTTCCTTTGGAGTTCCATGTACAATGAATTACCTAATGGTAGTCAACTGTAGTTTGCTTCATGGAAGTCCACTTGTCTCTCCCACAAACTCTGTTTTTTTTCAAATGCTCAAGCATCAGTTTTACAATTTGATAGAACTTGCAACTAGAACCTTGCAGTGTTTCTTGGGCTTGAGCTAAAATAAAAATCTGTCCACTTCTTACACAGCTGAGTTCTGTATTACAAAATGAAATTACTAGAGATTTAATTATTAACATTATATATTCTTGGTCAGCAAAATTCAGTCATGGTATATTGAAATAGGACTTTAAATGCTTTGCTTTCAGTAACTTTAAAAAGTATTACAAACAATGAAAAGAAAATCTTTGTCTTTTGCTTCTTTATTAAATGAAATTAATTTTGAAGCAGCAGCATCTTGGCTTTTTCAGCTGATGGAAATGCAGAAATGCAGAATACCTTCTCAGCTTTAGATTACTTCTTCGTCATCACCCACAAAGGGAGACCAAACCCAGAAATTTAAAGCTATTTAAGTGGCAATTAAATGCTTTACTCTCAAATCTTGCCTTTTGTGAAAACAAGAATGAATATGCAGAACTCTTGATTTCTAAGTTATCCTGGTCTTAGCTTCTGCACTGGAAGTTTGTTTGGCTGCATTGTGTTGTAACCACCCCTGTCAGTTTGTCAGACCTTTTGGATGTGTCCTTCTGGGATGTTACTATCCTTTCTTAGTGTTTTGTACATACATGTTATCCTCTTTATTAATTTCATTTGGTGCCTTGTTGAATTGTGTAGGAACCCTTTTGACTTTTCTCACACTTTAGCTGTTACTGCTGTCTTATCCATGATGTGTTTTGCTGAGGAGAGCAGAGCTGTGTGTTTTAGGATGGGGGTTATAATAGGCACTTTTCCATTATGATTTTTTCTTATGTGATTTTTTTTTTTTTTTTTTTTTTTTTTTTTTTTT
>VZSE01006395.1:2442146-2457840 GCA_013398275.1 Promerops cafer
ATTGCAGAGATTTCCTCTTCTTTGGTACACCAGGGACTGGAAAGACACTGGTAGCTTGTGCAGTTGCTAATGAATGTAGCCAGGGTGATGAGGCAGTGATTTTTTTATGAGAAATGGTGTCAACTGCCTGAGTGAATGGGTAGGACAATATGAATGACAGTTTCATTTATTATTTGAGCAGGTTAAGACTGAAATGTGCCATGTGTTCTGTCAGAGTTATAAGTAATTTTCTGTGGTCAAGAAGAAATTCTTTTTCATGTCTTGTCAGGTCCTTCCACTGAAATGGGACTGTCAGTGTTTCCTTTTCCAGTGGGTTTTGGGGGGCTGGAAATCTTGGGATATACTGGGAAATATTAATAGTGCAAACAAGAAAATTTTTCAAAGCACCACCATCCCCCTCAAAAAAACTCCAAACTAACCAGTTCCAGTGTGCTTGTAACCATAATGTTTTTCATGTATTTTCTCTTTCAAATAGTGCTGTTTTCCTGATGTCAGTGTTCCTGGGTTTTCTTTGTAGGCCTACCAGATGCAACCTTCAACTATCTACCTAGATGAGATCGATGCTATTGCTCCTGTACCTGCCAGCAAACAAGACCAGGTTCATAAGTGGGACATGTTTTCTATCTGTATAGAAGGTGCTTGATCTTTGTGAAAAGAAGACTGCAACCTATTTAATTTGATGTAACACCTTCATTTAAGCTGAAAAGTAGTAATTCAGTGCTAGTGAGTTTCATATGATTTTTAACTGAGAATTGAAAACAATTCACTAAGCTTGCAATCAGCCCAAGGTCTGTGTTATCTGTATTTAATGTCTTAAAAAGAGTCTTTTTTAATTCAGCATCTCATCATTAAAACTTGTCCTTTTTGAGGGATCAGTGGAAATGGTTATGTGGAACAGAAGAAAATTTACTAAACCAGTGGATGAAAATCGTATTTTTCTCTTAGCTCGGTTGTAGGAACACTTCTGGCACTAATGGATGGCTTTGCCAGCAGAAAGGTTGTGGTAATCAGAGCCGTCAGCAGACTGGAATCTGTAGATCCTGCTTTACCAAGACCTGGACACTTTGTGCAAGAATTCCACTTCAACTTGCCAAACGAAGAGGTCAGAACTTCAACTCAACCTTAGTGCTCATAAGGCAAAGGCCATCTTTCTAACACACCCCTGTAACAAGGCAGCATCGCAGAGCAGTGCTGCCGCGCTGTCGTGCCCGACACCGCACGGCTGTTCCCGAGTGACTCGGCAGGACAGCTTGGAGAGCGCCTGCCGCACACAGAGGCAAGAAGGCGAGCGGTGAGGGGAATGAAAGGGAGCGAGAGGCTTTCCCAGCTATACACACAAGGCTTTACTGCACAAGTGGTCAGGAGCTGAAAAAGCCCAGAACAAAGGAGGGTAAGGGGTTTTATACTAGGGTGAATGGGCGGAGTTTGAGGGTGAGGGTCCAATGGGATTGAGGTAAGGAGGGTCCAGGGTGGAGTCAAAGGGAATAAAAGGAATCACAGTAAAGGGGGAGGAATTAACATTAACAAGGAACCAATTAGGGTGTAAACCAGAGAGAACTTATTAGAACAGGGGGAGTAATGGGGAGTGATTGAAGGAAAGATTGACAGGTCTGAGGGAAAGATCCAGAAGAGTAGGTGGGAAAAGGTGAGGTCATAGGGAGGGAACCACTGTGGAGAGAGGGAGGAAGAGACTAGACAGTAGTCTCTTCTCAGGGCACCCACTCAGGGCTGCCATGGGATGCAACACAGTGCGAGTCTCCATCAGCTCGGACACCAGAGAGCTGTCTGGAGACTGCATTTACTGTGGAGGCCAAACCTAGTACTGGATATGTGTGAGTAAGATGATTTCAACAGGTAGTAATTTCTCTGATAATTTTTGGTTTCACTTTGACCAGTGATGGAAGTGGGATGCTGCCAGACACCAAAATGTCTAAAAAAGAATGAGTTAATGAATTAATTATAAAGTATGGCTGGGGCATCTTGAAGGTAAAAAAATGGTGTGCACACAAGAATTTCTTTTTGGCAACAAAAGCTTTGATCATGGCTGTTGCTGGAGCAAATTAAGTGTGATCTGACATTCTTACTTGTACTTATTACCAGAGACTTGGACTGTGATGTAAAGCATATTGCACAGGTGCAAGGCTTGGGAATCTTCTAGCTTATTGGCAACAGCTAAGCAAAAAAATGAGTATGTAGCAACCAAAAAGTTTTGGGATGGGGGTGGTGTGTGGGAGAGAGACAGTGTGCAAAATTGGAACCCTGGTTTTGTGTTTTTTCTCTGGCTATCACTAATACTTTTTAGCACTTTTTGGAAGAAAAAGATAAAAGGCTTCTTGGATTGAAGGCTAGTAAAAGTGCACTAAACAGCACATTTAGCAAAAACATTTGTCTCCAGTTTTTATTTGCTTCCAGGAACAGAAGATGAGGTGCCATGAAACAGATCTAATACACAATTCCCTGCTGTGGAAGAATTCTAAAACTCTGCCATAGTTAATCAGGAAATACTTCAAAGAAAGTCTTGCAAAGATCAGAGATAAGGATAAGTGACATTTGACATTTTCTGGATGAGTGACAGTAGTTTGAGTTATACCTGCTCTTCTTAGTAAGTGTAGCAATTTGGAATGGAGTGCGAGGACTGTTTTCCTTGAATGAACTGACAGAAAAGCAAATTTAATGAACTGAGACTGTCACCATGAAATTTTGTTAAATTGCAGATAATTTGATGAAAAATCTAGGTTTTCAGATAAGGTTTTTACTACAAATTTTTCCTCACAATCATTAGATCTCACATTTATGAAAACTCACTTTTGATGAAAGGTGTACATACCTTTTATTTCACTGCAACCCATTGGAAGTGTTTAATGTAACAAGTTGAGAATTATTAACTTTCCCACTTGAAGACACAAAGAGTGTATTAATAACTGACCTTTAAAATGCTTAAAAGTATAGCAGATAAGAAAAGCTTTTGTGTTGGGGTAAGGGCTTTGGGGAGGATTGTGGGTTTTTTAAGAGAAAACTTAGGGCAAACTAAAGTGCAGCCCTTTTATTCTGAGGCAAGAAAAGGGATTTTCATAAGTCATACATGAGACTGGACCCTGAAGTCATTGGACAACTCTCTTGAAGAGCTGGCTGTGCTATAAAGAACTGTGTTGGTGAAATATGTGTAGTTAACAAAAATTTTCAAGGAAAAAAACCCGCAAACACTAAACAATCCCATGTTTAAATGACAGGTACATAAAATTCCAGGCAGGACTTTCAGATGCACTTCAGGAGCCACAGGAAACAAGAAATTATCTTCCCTGGGAGTCGGAACGTGGCACATGACAGCAAGCCAACCTGTTTGCTATGCTACACTGAGCCTGCTCTGAAGGCTTTCCAGGGGGAAATTAGGAGCTGTTCCTAAAGGCACTGCTGGTTTTCCATCCTTCCAAGCTTCCCAAGAGATGTAAAACATGGAGCAGGAAGGACTCGTAGGACTGTCTGTGCTCATATGACAGCAGGTGGTTGGCCAGGAACATGCTATATGTCAGGCACTGCAGGACATAATTGATGAAACAAGTGTTGCCCAGGTTTTGGAGGACACCTTCAACATCCCACTTTTCCTGCCAGGCCATGGAATTCTTCTGTAGAAGATGATCCCATTCTGGCAGAGCCATTTCAAGATGGAGGAGGACACTCATGGAAGAGCACCACTACCATGGCAGTGGTTGTAATGCCTTGGTTTTGGGTCCATTCTTTCTTGCATGCTCGAACTCTTTGCAGAAATCAGAAGCAATTTAATTGTCCCACACTCTTCAGTGCCTCTTGCTGCACACCCTATTCCTGCAGCGGTGCTGCACAGGACTTCCTGCTGAGCCCCATCTTTGTGTCTTCCAGGAGCTCACTGCAAATTTTCTTCAACTCCTGGATTTCCCATTCCCACAATGAGATCTTCTATAAAGATCTGCACTCAACCCAGCTTTCCCACACCAGCACTCTGTGTCTCTTGGGACTCAGCGCCTGCTCCAGGGAGCAAGCCTGGAGTAACAAGGGTGGTTTGAGTTGGGGGGTGTCCCTGCAGCCTCCTCATGGCTCCAGTCCCATCCTGTCGTGTTCAGGCAGCACGTGAGAGGACACAGCAAAGACTGAAACCAGCACTAGAAGCTGGAAATTAGAGCAAGGTACTCCAGCCCCAGCTGTCCCTGGACAGGGACAATTCCAGTCCTCCCTGTCCACAGGAAGAGACAGTGCATGGCGTTAAAAAGCCACTATGGAATGGTTCTGGAATGACTGGGAGAGACTGAAGGCAACCAGGCAGACACAGGGTGACATAGGAGCTTCTCCAAGGATGTTCTCCAGGGGCCCCAGCATCAGGGTGACTTCAACCCCAGGGACCCCAACAGCCCATGCCTGGAATCCCATGCTACATCCCAACCTACTGCCATCCCCCCCATATACACACCACTTTGGGGACCATACCCTGGCAAGCTCATCCCAGCACCCTGTGCTTGCTGAGCCAGCATTCCTGAGACCCTCCACTCAGCCAGCATTGTTCCACCACTGTGTCCCTGCCTTAATCCATAATGCTGGACTGATGCCAGAGTGTCTCCTGGGTGTCCCCGTGCACTGGCTACGTGTCCCTTGGTGTCGAGTCCAGTCAGAACACACCCATGTCTTGATGGGTTTGTGCATCCTATGGATCTGCATGTCCAAAATTAGCACACATCTCCAGGGATGGAAGGACTGATGAATGAGAAATTAAGTAACTTTTTTATCATCTGTCATTCTTTAAAGTGACAAGATTTCACCTGTTGGTCATCTTTTTCTTTGCTCTTCTTTCATTTTTCCCCCATGTTTGTGGTTTTTGGCTCTTTTCCAATTGTCTTCCATTTCCAGTGCATTGCTTCCTGTGCTGCTGCTGCTCCTTTTTCTTTCTCTTTTTCTTGCTGCCTTGACTCTCCAGAGCTGGCACTGCTACTCTGCCTCCCAGATTGACTCTCCAAAGGCTGAGGCTACACTTATCTGCACACATAAAATAAATTCCATTCATTCATTCAGTCACCCTCTCCCCAGGTTTTTTCCTCCCAAATTTGGTCTGGGGTTTTTCTTTTGCCTCTGCATATGCTTACACCAAAACTTCTTTCAGATGCTGAAGTAACGCCTGACAACATGTGAAAGGTTCTGCTTGAAGGCAGGACAGCTGCTGCTTTCTGAGTGTAGAAAACACCAGAAGGGTCAGTCTGCTTCCACTCCCTTCTAGCCCGTGATCTTTCACACCTATTGATGGATTTCCACGGGTGTATACTGGCCTCTACTGGTACCTGACACCCATCTTTAATCTTTATTGTCCAAATCTGCGTGCTCACCGACTGCACTGTGTGTTACTGAGGATGACTCTGATCAGAATATTGACAATAGAAATGTTATAGAAGGTCAAGAGGTAGACTTTAGCATTTGTGTGTCTTTTGTATTCCTAATTTGCAGATTTACTCACTGAAAAGGTCCCTCTGTCTTTTCAGCAAAGATGTTCCTCAGATTGGAGGAACACTGTTCCAATACCTGTCAATAATTAGAATCATTGTTGATGAATTCGTTTCTAGCCAATCTAAGGAAGTTGTGGGGGTTACAATCCACTATAAACCCCCATCTATAATTAATGGGTGAATATGATCTGGAATTCAGAGCATGAAGCTATCAATGTTCAATAGTGCCAGAAATTTCTGGTACACAGCAATACTGTCTGGTTTGGGGATTCCACTGGTGTAACCTTTGAAGATGTCGAGCTGGCTGGATCTGATGTTTCAACCAGTCTCTTTTCCACTCTCTAGAACAGTGAGGAGTCACCAATCTCCAGGTTAATGAATAAACCACATTTCAAAGCACTCTAAATTAAACTAAACACTGACATTTTTGAAGGCTATATCTCTCTCTATAGCCACACCACCAGAAGGAGGAGACAACAATTTGCCTTCTGCAGATGGTCACTAGATGAACTAAGAAAGTAGGTCAGACTAGAAAAATAATTTTTTGACTGCTAGAAATGAATTTTCCTTGCTGTTACTGTTGTTGGCCTGAACCTGCAGGTTCAACTGCAGGACAATATTTGTGCTCACACCACCTCACCATGTTGCTGGTTGAGGATCCTTGGAAAATCATACAGAGACAGATGACAATGGCATCTCTGCCTTGCCTCTGCAGCTCAAACATCTTCTCATCTACTGCCACTTAAATGGAGGCTTTTTGGATTTCTAACCTTCCCCCGCCTGTCTTCAGAACACCTGTGCTTAAAGAAATGGTCCAAGTACAAAGGATTCATATTTTCTATCACATTACCTCAGCCACTAACTTCTTTCTGAGTGAAATTACTGGCTAGGAGAGAAGTCAGGAATTCAGGCCAGTAGCACTGACATCCCACGGCATAAAATGGTTCATCAAGAAGAGACTACTGTGAGAGGGTGGGAGATGGGATGTATTTATTACTTGCTAAAACTGCAGACATTTAAAAAATGAATTTTTCATTCATTTTACTTGCATTACAGTCCTGGAAAAGTGTCATTGTCATAGAGGTTACAGGTAGGGCTGGCTCCTATGCCTCAAAGGCTCTAGGAACCCACCATCTCTCTCAATGATGTTAGGACCATTTATTCAGCCATCTACATATTTTGGGGGGAAAAACCCATCAGGACCCAGAACCAGAAAAAAAAAAAAAAAAGTCCTTTTTCTGTTTTGGTAACTACAAGTCTGACACAGCAAGCTCAGCAGGGACCAGCAACTGAAGGGGCCTGGATCTGACCTAAGCAGAAAATGTAAAGTAACTTTTCAGCTAACGTATTTGATACAGCTAAACATTGGAAATAAAGACCAACAATCCAAGAAAAAAGTCCACTTAGTAACATTATTATTTCAGCCAACAGAAACATTCTGTCTTTTCTCAGTCAATCAGTTACCAGCCAATGAAATTGAGTACACAAGTAAGTCCTGTGGTTATATAAAATACATTAATAATGTTTAAATGATCATATATCCAATCTGTAAGTAACTTCTAAATAAATACTACTAAACTCCTTTTCCCTGATTTGGGAGGAAGTGAGAAAAATATGTCTTTTGAGAGGAAAGCTCTTCAGTTGGTGCAGCTCAATGGACATGGGATAGGTTTTAATTATCAATTCTTCCAGACTACTGCAGTCATATAAAGGTGTCAGTGAGACAAGCACTGACCCGCTTTTCTGGCCATATGTGTGCACTGTCTCACACACACTGAACACAACAATTCTTGCAGCATGCAAGGTTCTCAAGACATCACAGCACATGCATTATTCTCTAAGTATCACCATTTATACAGTCTACTTTCACATAAGGGCACCAGCTCTAATCATTAGACAACTAGCTTTTAGTAAAAAATAATAAAAAAGCAAAGAGCATCCCAAAGAATATTTCCATGAAGGAAATACTGTGAAACAAAAATGGGATTTTGCTACACTGAGCCTGCTCTGAAGGCTTTCCAGGGGGAAATTAGGAGCTGTTCCTAAAGGCACTGCTGGTTTTCCATCCTTCCAAGCTTCCCAAGAGATGTAAAACATTTACCACTCTTGTGATTTTTGCCTAGTAGGTAGACCCTACAAGGTAAAACAATACAAAGCATACAGAATTAGCTAAAACTAAACACAAAAACCAAACAGACAAGCTTCTGTGCTTTTAAGTAATCAAAAAGCAGTTACATGAAAGAAAGGACAAAATTAGCAGTTCAGGTGAGTAAAGGAAGCATAAGTAACTCAAACCTTTCTTTACATTCAGCCATTTGAAAACTTTGAAAGGACCAATGCATGCTAGAAGCAAGGGCTTGTGACTTAAAGGTGCATTTGTTTTGGTTTTTTGTTTCATTTTTCTGATGTTTTGTTTTCCCCTGAATTGCATTGGCTTTCTAATAGAAGGGTTTGATTTGTTTACTATTAATGCAAGAAATTATATCAATTCAGTTTATGATCAGAGGCCAAAAATGCTTTCAGGAACAAGTCAAGCTAGTCTGTTTGCAAAGACAAACCACCAAAAAACCCTAAAATTCCTGTTTAACAAGTCCAAAAAGATACACTGTTCTGCAGGTCTGAGGCCAATTGTTTCCAATTTCTTTATTTCTAGGATAAATGACTAAAGGTGAGATTCTGAACTTTAATTGAACAGAATTGTCACTGTGTTTCCGTTATGCCTTAGCCAAGTGAAGAAAAATAATCCATCAGAGTATTATGTGTAACCAAACTATGTGGGTTTTTTCATTATTGCTTTGTTCCATCCTTCACCATGATTTTACATAGTCTGCTGATAGCAGAGAGCCATGAATGTGCCAAGACCCTTACTCAACTGTCAGATCTTGCCAGACATCAACACCATTTCTATTCAGGTGCCAAATTTCCTGAAAGGCATTTAGCACTTAGTAAAAAGAATATCATTATGGTATAGGAGAAGATGAGTGTCTGACATAGGGCAGTTGGTGAGTTCGTTGGAAAGAAGCACTTGGAAAATATGAACAAAGTAAGTGTGGGGCAAAAAGGAAGACAGAGGATGAACGTGCTTTTTTTCTCTAGAGTGAACCAGTACAAATATTTAATGTTACTGTGCCAGAAATGCAGATTTAAACTGGAAGAATGCAGGTCCAGGTTAACACTGGCCCTGAATGAGTCTTCAGAGGAGAAAGGAGAGATGCCAGTCAGAAACTGAGGAAAAGAAAGTAAATAAATGAGGCAGGAAAAAAGGCAGAAGATATGTCTGTGCTTTGATATGGGTGGCATGAGAAGGAACAGAAGAATTGTTTTCACAGATTTTCTTATTATTTCATACAGTTTAATGAGGTTTCTATCCCAGGAAAATCAGAAGGGCATGACTCCAGCAAAGTCTTGTGCAAGTATGATCAAGTTTAGTTCTCATCTCAAAGCCCAGATAACAGTCACATTCACAACTTAATGATGATATTAAATTTTTTCCCTCTTTTCCCTTAGATATACCTTACCTTGCCTGTACCAGTTAGGTACCAACTCCCATGATGGAATCATCCATGGAAGCAGTTCTAGAAGACTGTTTCAGCAGCAATAGGCAGTACTGTAGCACATTGTGAATGCAAATGAATGGCAGCTGCCTGTAAGAAATGAAAGCTGACTGCAGTACATGCTCAAATGCCTGTAAAAACAGTTTCATCACCAACCCCTCCACTTCCTGCACACCCCATCACAAGTTTCTCTGCACCTCAGGTGTCAAATTCAACCTGGGGCCCTCAGGCATGTAGGGAAGTGACAGAGAGTGATGATTCTCAACAGATTCCTAAAATACCTGTGTGAGGTATCAGCACTATCAAGATATATTAAAACTATTTTACAGTACCTGTAATAAACACTCAGTCTTTTTTCTCATCAATCTTAGCGTCCAGTGAAACATTTTATGTTGCCAGAGGAAAATTCCTTGGAAAAGAAGGAAGAACATCATTCCCTTCTTCCAACTCAGTAGGCTGGGTACCCTGAGAGCTGCTGGCCTTACTGTTAAAGACTGTGGCATCAAGTACCTCTGCTTTTTCCTCATCACATGTTATAGATGGGCTTTTGGAGGCTGGTCACTGAACTAATTTTGAAATTAAGGGGTTTTTTTTAATGAAACATTAAGTTTTTATGAAAGGGTTTGCCACAATAATTTTTTCAAAGGCTATTGAGCTCAAATTGTCCACAAAAACGAGTGTCAAAGCGGAGCTTTAGCGGTGAAAGCTGGTTTGTTGGTTTTTTTGGTTTTTTTTCCCTGAGAGCTACTTCTTGGTGTAGAAGTGGTTTGTTACCTGCTGTTAGCTGAGTCAAGAGAATTACAGAGTAAACTTGCCTCAGCGAGTCAGAATTTCCTTCTTAGCTCAAGATAACTGTGTTCTTCCTTCTTTTCCCAGGAAAGTTCAGTTTGCATCCTTCCAGTATATTCCTGTGGAAGAACATTAAAATGTCAAAGACAACTGAAAAATGGGTCAAAAAATGAAAGAGAGTGATCCTCGTGGTTAAGTCTGCTTCCAGAAATAAGAGTATCACATCTCCTAAAGAGTCACACCTAAGCAAGGGGAGTGAAATGTCAGATTGCCAAAGATTGCTTCAAACTTCTGAAGATGCGGGTTCAATGCAAGTGAAAGTCAAAATGCACCTTTAGCTCCTTTTTTCTTCCTGAGGACGGTTACACTATTTATTAGGTTTCAGCTTTCTTGAATTCATTGTTACTTCTGTTGTGTCTCTCCCAAATCTGCAGTTTCTTGCACAATGGTGCTGCCCCTCTAGTTATGCTGGCCAAACTTGTGTGCAGCTGCTGTCTTTTTGATTCTGTAGTTTGGTTTTCAAATGGTACTTAATTGAAAAATAATCTCATGGCTTTCATTTCTTCTATGAGTGGCTTCCCAGCAATAAACAGTGTAAAGTAAAAAACCTGTACTTCAAGCAGTGTGGACCCAGAGTCACATGTGAAATAGAGTAACTATGTCCTAAAGTTTGCAGTGCAAGATGTTTTTCCTGACCTAAATTACTTGGAATTCTACCGTACAGTGCTGTAATAGCAATGTGGTATTTTTCCCTAGTGCTTTTTTCTTTTGTATCCAAGTTTCTCATTTTTATGGCGCTGTGATTTTTGCCAAAAGTAAAAGTCAAGCATTTCCTAGTGAAAAAATGGTAACAGTTCTGTTTTTGCAGAGACATACCTATTCCAGGTATGGGATACTTCACTGATAATGTATTCCAAATAAAGAGAAATCCTGACTTAAGACGTGTGTCACTGCAGATTTATGAGTACACCCTATGGCTCGTGCAATATATTCTCAGGTGGATGGAGAATCATGAATATGTGATTGGAAAGCAAAGAAAATTTACACATGGGGAGCATTTTTGGATTACCTTGAGCTCAGAGTAAGTCTGATTTCAATTTTGTTAATACCAAAGTGGGGCATTTTCTTGATACTTGTGCAGTTGCAAATTCAGTTGGTTGTTAACCAATGCCAATTCAAACAATTATGGGAGGGATATTTAGCTTGTGAAATAATTCAACCTGTAATGGACTATGACTTGTTTCCACAGCTGGTGTAGACTGTTCCTCTTGCTTTTAGTGAACTAAATTTTAGGAGACTGGTTTCTCTTCCTAATTTTTAATGTGAAAGGGCTTTTTACATTTTAAAATAGCCCACTGACAACCTCCTAGTAATGTTGGTTATTAATGTCTTAGCACTTTTTATGATGGATTGGAGTGGGGTTGTTTTGGTTTCCTGTTTGCATGTTTTTATTTAATAGGAACAAGGAAGGACTGATTTTCAGCAGTGATGACTTTAAACCTGAAGTTCATCCTGGACAAAATACTAATACTTGCTTTTCTCAAATTCTTTCAAAATCCAGTGTTAGAATTGTGCACACGTAGAGTTGCAGTGTTAAAAGGTTACCCCAGTCCCCTGTAGGAAAGAAGCTTCCATCCTAGGCTACAGTTGGGGAAAGGGTCAAGAATGGGCCTAGCTACAATTCCAATCCTAGCATGGACTGAGGTTGGAGAAGGACATACCCTTCAGGGGATATTGCTATGAGGAAAATTTGGGAAATTGCTCGGTTGAAGAGCTGGAAGATGGTCAAGGCAGAGGAGGCTGCTGTTTAACTGCCACAATGAGAAAGGAAATATTACAGAATCACAGAATCATTTACATTGGAAAAGACCCCTGAGATTGAGTGAAACCTTTGAGTGATCTCCACCTTGTAAACTACACCACAGCACTAAGTGCCACATCCAGTCGTTTCTTGAACACTTCCAGAGATGGTGATGCCACCACTTCCCTGGGCACCCTGTTCCAATGTTTAACAACCCTTTCCACAACAGAATTCCTCCCGATGTCCAGCCTAAACCTCCCCGGCACAGCTTGAGGCTGTGTCCTCTTACCTTGTCGCCAGTTGCCTGGGAGAAGACTTTAGAGGAGAGGGATTCCTTTTGAGAGGACAGACAGGTCTGCCTCAACTGTCCTGACTCAGCGCATTTGGAACAAAACGTGACCAAGTGCAGAAAGAGGCATTTGTAACGCTTGCTCCAGATCACAAAATAGAGAGTGAATGTGCAGCTGGCCTGGTAGCAGCAACACAGCCTAAGCCTTTGCTCTTCATTTGGCACGAAGAGCCGCAGTGCCTGCATAGGAATTAAATATTTCCTTTTCACCAGAGTTCTTTGCCACATTCAGAAACTCCAGCGATACGATACTGCAGCAGATCTGAGAAGTGGACAGAGCCTGTAAAGATCTTACATTGAAAAAACAGCCAGTAAACTCCCAATCCAGTACATACTGATTCTTCTTGGTTTGTATCACCTTGATTATCCCACCTCTAGCAATACAGAAACCAGGATCTTGAGCTGAACAAATTCAAAGAGAAATGTCTTACTCAGGAATAAAAAACTGCAGATTAACCAAGACCTGCATTACAAACGAACTTCAAACATGTAAAGCAAAATCACCAAATGAAAAACTTAATGTCAGGTTCGTAAGATTTCTACCGTGCTGACAGTTTGTGATAAAAAAAATCTTGTTCGCAGAAATTAATTGTGTAGCATTTTACACAAAAGTACAGGATGTTGTTACACAGCCAAGCATTTGGGGTGATTAGCCCTGATTTAAGAAAAAAAGTCTCTAGGAAAAGCAGCTATTTACTAGAACAAGGATGAGGGCAGAACAAACTACCGGATTTGTGCAATTGAATCAAGCTGAATGTTAGGAAGCATTATTTTACCATATAACAAATCAAACTTATCTTGATCCTGAGATGCTGAGTACAAAGCTACTAGTAATTTCCCACAAAAAACCCCAGACCAGTATCTTTAGAGAGAAAGAGAGAGGACTAAAATTACCTGAGAGGTTCAGGAATATGTTCTTACAGAACCAAAGAAAAGGAATTCAGAGAAGCCATGTAGGAGTGTGTCCTGAGAGACGTGCTGAATACTAAACAAAGGGGCAGTCGAACCCACATTGCAATGACAGCTGCAGGCAACAACAGAGACGAGGCCAGGAGGAAGACACAGCCAAACCAAGAGCAGAGTGAAAACGGCAGAGATAAAAACTGCACTTTGTTTTATCCATGCTAATCCATACATATTAACGTATGGGCTCTCTTCCTTGGTTGCAAAGCTATCCTCCCACTATCTATAGTCACTTCAATGCTCAATCTCAACACACAGTTAAATAATTTCTGCTAAAGCTTTTCCTGACAGTTTTCTTGCATTCGAATATACATGCTCAGTCTTCCAACTTTGAAGCATAACCACTACTTGCAGGAAGCCTGCTCCTTGCACTAAATAGAACTACTTAGCTGATTTATAGGGCATTTACTGTAACTGCTTTTGGGCACATACAAAGCAGTCTTTTTTCTTTTTCCTTTTCTCAGCAAAGAATCAGAACTGTCAGAAGTATCCATTAGCACAGTGTTTGTCCAAGAATTCTGTCATACTGCTGTTATTACAGGGAAGAGAAGAAAAGCAATCTCAGACAAGGACATATGACTTGGCAGACAAGTGAAAAAGAGATATCAGCCTAATATTCCAAGAAGAAACTTGGCTACTGCCAGCAAGCTGACAGCTACAGTTCATGTGCATCTGCTGTTTCCCTGGAACTGCATTTTTCGGAAGTGTGAAGTCAGACACTTCACAATTCTAGCAAGTTAAGACATTAAAGAAAAAAACTCGGCACTCTGAATCCATATTAAAACAACCAAACTTTAATATGTTTTTTTCCAGGATCTAATATACAAATACAATGGTAATAATGTACTCTTCTTTTGCAAGCTTGGATGAAATATATTGAAGTCCACTTTTCGCATGTTATATAAATAATCATCTAAAGCAACCTAGAAAAGAAGAAAAAAGCTTAATACACATGGTGCACACAAGTAATTAGGAATTAAGTTTAAAAAGCAATATGAGAAACTGAATGAGAAACTGCAAAAAAGGCCTGACAGTTTGTCTGTGCTATTAAATGGTAGTGTAATCATCACATTCCAAGCATATAAAAAGTCAAGTTTTGTGAAGAGAAGCATTATCTTTTAGTAGACCAAACACCAAATTATGAAAATAGACAGGATTTGGGGCTCTTGCATCAGAACAGCAGTCTATGAATAAATAGACATCTTGGGTGGAATGATGTCGTTAAAAGAGAAGGATTAGAACTGTTGATCAAAACTGTAAGGTTCTACAGTCAGGCACACATTATGATTTCTAGGAGTTTTAGGTTTTACGTCCTCCCAAAACAGACACGTGAAGCAGTAGTTAAACATGCTTAATTTGATACTATTAACAAATGCATCAGCACAATAATAAAGCCATCACTTAAAGAGTGCATATATCACACCCACCGTACAGAAAAAAGCAGGATATGCCTTCACAGGAACTTTCTTACTGAAAGATCTAGCCTAAAAGTAAATGGGGTAAGGTGGGAGGGAAAAACAAAACACAAAAAAAAGTACTTATCAGAAGAATTTAACATTTCCGATTAAACATCAAGTACTATATACAATGCTTAGAGGCAACAAACTGTATTACCCTTTTTATTTTGACATTCTGAAACTGTAACATTTCATTCCATGAAAGCTGTGTACAAAAGTAGTTACACAAAAGTATCTAATACTGGGAGAGGCTTGCTAAAATACTTACATGATCTGACATACCTCAAGATTACATACTATAAACCAAGGTAAATTAGCATGCCTTGTTCCAACAAAGTCCCAAGTTGCATCTGGTTTAATAAATACAGTTTAATATATTTTTTTTCCCAATAGACAAAAAGAAATGCATTTTTCTGAGTGCATCTTTTTGGTTTAACATTGCCATCAGTCCCAGGAGTCCAGTTGTAAATGCTCTGGTTACATTTCTGAGACATCAAAATGTTCTCAGTTCCTCAGTATCTACATATAAAAACCTAAAGCACAGCTGCATCAAATTTGCAATTTAAACTCATATTCAACTCAGTACATCTAACAGAGCTGAACAAGTCTTCCTGTAATGCCTGTCTATAAAAACAAAATCCCTCCTTGTTTTGCCTTTTCTTACAGGCTAAAACAAACTAACTCTCTATAAATACTGGTAAGAATGTGTGAGTTTGTTTAGTTTTTCACTAACCCTTCCAGACAACTGAGAAAATGAGCCTGAAACTTTAGGAGGAAAAACGTATCAATCTTTTCAGAGGACAAATTATTTTAAAATTCTGAGACACAATAACATCTGTGTGTGTGTGTATATCTATTTCTAGAATAGAAAAATGTTCTTCCCTGATCTTATGCTCTGCCTTATTATTAACTGCAAGATGAAAAAATAGTCTTGTTTGACCTTCTCAACCCAGAATGGGTCACATGTCATTCAGAAAGCATTTTATCTCCCTTGATAAACTGAGTCCCATAATGATGTAGCACAACTGAGACAAATGCAAAAAGCCAAAAGGGAGACCCTTTTTAACAAAAGGAATTGGGGAAAGGGTGCTGAAGAGAAAGAGGGAGAATGAAAGCCTACAAATACATTTGCATAAAGGGAACTCTTTGGGGGACTGACAGAACATTCTGTTATATGCTTTTATCCTGATAAAACACACAATTTCTAAGGAAAACTGCAATCTTCATTATCATATTTGGCCACCTGCTGGTCAGCAGTTGCAGTGTCAGGAAGACCTGACCATATGCCAGAAACTTCTTTCCCAAGATTAAGGGCCACA
>VZSE01006395.1:2458910-2486644 GCA_013398275.1 Promerops cafer
ATGTTGGGTTAAAGGGGGGAAAAAAAAAAAAAAAAAAAAGAAAAAAATCAAAATATTTCAGCTTGAACAAAGATAATTGACAGTTTTGATGTTGTACTTTGTCTCTGTTCCCTGCTTCTAAATGGAATAAAGTTTTCTTGGGCATGTGACCACAAAAACTGAAACATCAGGTTAAACAACATGAACAGGAATGCCTTAAATGCAAGTTATAATTAGTGTATGAAAAATAAAGCTGAAGGGTACAAAGAATCATAGAATGGTTTGGGTTGAAAGGGATCATCTGGTTCCAACCCTCCTGCCATAGGCAGGGACACTTCTTCCCACTAGAGCAGATTGCTCGAAGCCCCATCCAACCTGCCCTTGGACACTTCCAGGGATGGGGATTCCACAGCTTCCCTGGGCAAGCTGTGCCAGTGTCTCACCACCCTCACAGTAAAGAATTTCTTCCTAACATCTAACTGAAACCTGCTCTCTTTCAGGTTAAAGCCATTTCTCCTTGTCCTAAGTGCCCTTGTAAAAAGTCCTTCTATGGCTTTCTTGTAGGCTCCCTTTAGGTACTGGAGGGCTATTATAACATATATACATTATTAACATAAAATAAAAACATTTATCAGCTCAGTAGGCACTGACTGAACAAACCAGGGATGCCACATTTGACCTTCAGAAAAAAGATGGAGGGCTCTCCTATTTCGATTGCATAAGATGCTGTGATCACAGGTAATGCTGTAACTGAGGATAATATTAATGCTGCAAATGCAGAGATAAATCTGGCATTTCTTTACTCTGAAGTGGTATCTTTCCAGACTACCTTGACTGGAACCACTGGGTGCAGTACTCAAAGTGTACATGCACTTGTAGACGTAAGAAACTCCTTGCAGCGCTTTGTTTTCCAGCTAGAGGCAGACAAAGCATTGCCAATAAAACATTCTTCTGCTTTTGTACTGTGCAGTAGGCAGGCATCTCAGAAAGCTAGAATAAAAGCATGAAATTAAAAATAGAGTAGGACTCTGCAGCTCTTCAGGGCCCATCATCCACTGTTCCAACCAAAGAGACTTTCCTAATTGACTTGCCTGCATGCCAGAAGAGAAATAAACAGAAAGCACCTTTCTCAACATAGCTTTGGGCATGGCTGGTCATGTTAGGGAATGAATCCCCCCTCCCACACACACTAACCAGCAGTCAAAGGCAACATGCTCTGTTTTCCTGGCTGCCATTCCACAGTGCTGTGAAATACCATATGCAGATGTGCTTTCTATGGTGCTGATCCCATGCTAGCACATATCTGCATTTATAAAAATCTACTTCAAGTTTCTCTTCCAGTAATAATTCTTTTAGACAGCATTTATATATATGAAATTGGACATGGCTGTGAGTAAACTGTCCCCTGTACATAAATATAATATTCATACAGAACTAGTTGTAATATTTGAATCTTTTGTGTGGTGGGATTTTTTTAATGTAAGCTCTCAAAATTATAAAAGGCAAAATATTTGAAATTAATTAATATTAAAATATTTGAAATTAAGTATGCAGCTTTAAGTCTCCTAACAACAAATGCTTTGTGAAGACTAGCATCAGTTATGTTTATTTAGACAAATAAAAGGAAAAGAATCTCACATGTTCTAGATGAATATGGGCCTGGCTGGCAATGTCATAAATTACATCTCTCACATTTTTCTCTTGCTTTCCTCTTATGAAATCCTCTTGTGAAACTCCATGCTAGACATAGGAAGGAAAACCAAAATCAAAAAAGAGAAAAAACCCTCTAAAAATATCAAGTTTCCATTTTTGCTTCTCAAAAACCTGCTCCAGCAACGAAGCTAAGCCTAAATGTTCTACCACTGCTCTCTGATTTTTTAATTCCCTTTCTTTTGGTCAGTCACTTGGAAAAAAAAATCAAGAAAACAAAGAGAACAGTTGGTACAGACTCTCCGCAACAGTTTGTTTCCTGAAATTTTGTGGTCAGTAAGACAACAAAGACAGATTTTAAAGATTGGGGGACTTAGATCAGTTTAGATACCTATCTATTTTTTAAAACCATAATCCAAGAATCATTATTAAGCAGAAGAAAGCCAGTAACAGGTACCACAGAAGCCATGCTGGCTTTTGAATTTTGGTATTGGTGTGCACATCTCAGGCTTACCAAAAAACCAACCAACCAACCCCCAACCCACAAAACATCAAACAAAGCCATCTCCAAAAATCAACCAACCAACCAATTAACCCCAGAACCACTAGAAAAGAACCCTTCCAAGCCCCAAAAAGCCAATTCCAAACTTATTCTTTGACTATAGTGACCAATGTTAAGACAGAATACAGCATATTCAGAACTGCACCAGTTGCCCACTCCTCTCACCAACACTCAGGCATGTGAGAGCTGTATGAAAGTGGGCAGAAAGGCTCCACAGGAGGTACAGACTCAGGAGAACTCCACAGTTCTTGCCAGCAGCTGAAATGCTTACAAGACTGTCTGCACAGAAGGGATACAAGCTGTTTTTACAGTTTCACTGCAGAACACCTTCCATGGCAAGGAATGACTGAATTTTCAGGCTATGTTTGAAAAGCTGAAAACTTGGAAGGTCTCCTATAACATGCAGTCCCAGAAGGGCTGAAAGAAGAGTGCAATTCCTTTCTGCAGTCTTATAACCCTGACCTATATTAGTATCTACATTTTTTGTAGCTACCTACACCACTAAACTTCCAATCCAAACTTTTAATTGTATTGAAATTATATTCAGAAAATACTAACACAGCCACCTTAGGCATCACCATAATTGCATAAATTTTGCTTAAGTTGAAAAGGAACAGCATTAACATTTAAAAATAAAGACTGGAAATGAAGGACTAACAGCTGAGATGCCTACAGATTAACCCATGGAACATTAATGAAAAATTCTGAGCTTTAATCTCATTTTACCTAAACTGCAAGATCTGCTAAATTCCAAAGCAAATTTGGTGTACAGTTTAAACTGGAGGACTATACTATCTCCTACAGAAATGTACGGAATACAGGCCTGTAACTGTAAAATATGGAATGGAAAAAACCCCACAAACCACCAGCACATTATGAAAAGGTTATAAAGAGAAGCACAAGAAGATTGTTCAAAAGTAAAATTTCTCACAGTGCTTCCTTTATGGTGATAGGACGGGGAAAAAAAGGAAAAAAACCCACACCCAACCCCAAAACACAAAACCCCCGGCCCCATTCCATACATGCACTTTTATACACTATTGGAAAAATTCCTGAATCCTAAAATACTACTACATTTAATAATAACAAACAAACCCCAAAGAGAAATCTAGAGTTTCTTGAACATCACTCCTCTCACTCCCCAAAAGATATAAAACCAATGGAATACTAGCAGGTCACAGCAGAATGAGTAAAAACAAAGAAAAAAACATACCATTTCTTTCTGGCATAATAAATTATGATCCCATATCTAGCCTTGAGAAACAGAGTTAGAAAAACTACCCTGTTCAGTTCCAGACTATTTGCTTCTCTTACCAACATACAAATGTCCATGGGAAGAAAAACCTTTTGTCTTGTACAATGATACGGAGTTGCTCTTAAACAGGTAACAATGCCTTGTGCTTTCCCAATGTGACTGGCTGCATGGTCAGCATGGATGTCCCTCACACCTAAAATTGCAGAAACAACATGTTTAGAAACATGCAGTCAGGCCTTTTGAGGGGTATGGCCTTCTCTGATGCATATCACAGTCATACTTCAGGAAAGCTACATGCATTGGTCCATAATAGAACTGTCCATGTGTATAAACTTCTTGAGATCTCATCTAAGAGGTGCATAACAGCAGGAAAATTCATTCATTTCCACATTCAGGAGCAAGATGCCTCTTGTTGCAGTATCTGCAAAGGGTATACTTAGCAGAGCAGCACCTATTCAGGTATAACACACTGGTGTGCAAACTCATTTTCACTGGCATATCCTCTCCCAGGATAACAGTATTCCAAGAACTGCTTCCCTGCCAGAAAAAGTCATTCAAGTGTGAGATTCCTGACAAGAATTAATGCTTACAGTGTGGTTTCATGATTAGTTGCAGCTGATTCATCAGTGTAGTGAAGTCAAAGAGAATGATCCTATGCTTCACCCCTCAAACCCATATTTCTGCCCCCTTCCTTGTGCTGACAGGAGCAATGAGGCAAACTGAATAAATCACCAAGACAATGGAAAACTAATGTTAGTTATTGCACAGTCACACAACTGTGAGAACTGAAAGAGGGAGATGAGTGGGGCACAGCAGCACCATTGCTCTTCATGGCAAGACCGTACAAGCTTGGCTTAGACTGATTATAAAGTTGAGCCGGGATAAAACGAAAATTTAAATTAAAATTTCTAAAAACTCTAACAGAAGCAGCATTCTACAAAGAAAGAGATGAGGATACAGCAATTACAGACTGATGAGCCTAACTGACATCTGGAAGTAACACTGAGGGTACCAGATCACTGCAGAAGCCTGTCTGGGTCTTCAGCGGGTCTCAGAATCCTCTGTGAAAGAGTGACTATACCCACATTACAGGGACTGATTTTGGCAATGGCAGCAGAAAGCAAAGTGTGGCTTGGAGGAATCAATGGATATTATTTACTAACTATTTATGTAATTAGAGAGCACAAATATTAATATTTTTAAATGACAGGAGTTGAGAGGAAGTACCAGGACTTCGGACGACAGGATTACCAGTCGAAATGAGCTTGATCAAAGAAATAACCTGAAATCAGCAAGAATAAAACAGCACTAGTACTAGGAGAGTACACACTGGGAGAGATACAACAGGAGACTGGTCAGGAATAAGGAGTCTAAAAAGCACAAGAAATTTAGCAAACATGACCTGAATGAAACCAGGTCCACCTAGTCTAGAAAACACTGCTGATGGGCAACACCAAGAAAGGGGCTGTATTTGATTAGCTTCTCCATTTGTGGGGAAAACAAAAATCACAGAAGTTAACTGTTTAATATGCAGTAAAGGAGACTTTTACTTAGATATTTTGTTACATTTGTATATTTAAGAGAAGTTAAATATGACAATAGAACACTTAGAATATCCAGAGTCTCCGTACAGATTTTCAAAACCAGTTTTATCTGATTTGTATGCGGAGTGAGTGATCCAAGCATGACTGAACTTATTCAGGATTTCTCAGAATGCAAGACACTGGCATTTCCCATACTCCTACATTTCTTCAATAAGAGGTTCAGAAAGACACTTGCAACATTTCACTGATTTCCTACTGAGGAAGTAAACATCAGATGTTAAGAAATAAGTTCCTCAATTCTTCAAAAGAAGAGATGGTGAGTACATTTTCTCTTTTTACTTCTCTTTTTTCTATTTTTTTAACTCTTTTGACATCAGTATTTGCCTTTCATCAGATTAGTCTGATAAGCAAGAGGAAAATATTGCTACTACAATACTAAACACTAAATAATTAGAATAATTAGAGTAATTAGAATAATAACAATAACAATAATAACAATAACAACAACCATTTTTTTCACCTTTTTTTACATCCGAGCTCATATTGGGAATACTTCCATACTGCAACAGACATCTAAATGAAAATTACCCTTTTCTTCACTACAAATGAACAGTTCTTTCCAAATCTGTGGTTCTTACATTAGGCATGACACAGATAGTAGCTCTTGATCACAGTGATCATCTTTGTTGCATTTTTTTCTAGTTCTTCAATTACTGACAGTTAACCTACTTCTAGGAAGAGGAGAGGATTCAGACCCAAATTTACAACATCACCAAAGGAAGTTTATAGGCTGGGAAGTTGGCTATTTCAAGATAATCAGTGTCCATCACTGCAATATAGAACAACAGCTGCAGGATACCTACAGCACTTTGTATTCTGACAAGTAGGACAGTCGAAATACAGTGAAGAGCTGAATTTACCACATTCTATAAGAGGAGCAAGAACTGAGAAAACAAAGCAACAAGGAACAGTAGGAAACTGCACTTCAATGAGCTCTGCACTGAGCAGCTTCCAAGGAAAGCACGGAGTTCTAGGACAGCTGTAGTACAATTCCACATTTATGGTTCAGCATTCTAAAGATATCTGAAGTTCCAGCTAGGACAATTTTTACTGAAATTAAACTCCAGTGGAAAAAGAAAGGGCTTTTTGAAATATGAGTAAATATTGTACTTGCACTAATGAGTCATCAGCAAAACCTAGAAAGGGGAAGACACCTACCCAGCATTTCCAAGGTGAGGTACAAGAGAGCACTCTGAGTGTTCTCAGCATATGTTTCGAGCTCTTGGATGTTACGGTATGCCCTATCATCCAAATTCTTCTCCTGGAATATAAACACAGAGCTTCAGCAGAATGCAAACATAACTGCTGTGCCTACAGGCTTATTACTACAGTCATGTCAACCCAACGCACTACCAAAAAGAAATAAAGGACAAAATTGAGAGACAGAGAGTATAAACTCAGATAGAAGAAGTCACTAAAGCTTATAGCAAGCCTAACAAGTAACTATGCTCAACTGCAGCCAAGCCTGCTTATAGGAGCAAATACAACTTTCTGCAATAGTATGAAATCAGAATTCTCCATAAAAAAAAGAAATAGCCAAAATAAAACATCATATGGTATTCTTACATTATAGGGTTGTCAATTTTAATATTTAATTTGCATCTGAAGCAGACAGAAATTTAGATAAATAGGAATGTATTTTTTAAAAACATAAAATAAATCTATGAAATACACACAAGTCTTAAAGTCATGTAAAAAACCACAGATCACAGAATCAAAGAGTGGTTTGGGCTGGAAGGGACTTTAAAGATCCTCTAGCTCCAAGTTCCCTGCCATGGACATGGAAACCTTCTACCAGACCAGGTTGCTCAGAGGTCCACCCAACCTCTGAACACCTCATAGAGAGCCCACAACCTCCTTGGGCAACCTGTTCCAGTGCCTCACCATCCCCACAGTAAACAACTTCTTTCTCAGATCTAATCTAAACCTACCCTTCTTCACCTCAAGGCCATTCTCCCTTGTCCTATCACTACATGCCCTTATCAAAAGCCCCTCTCCAGCTCTTGTAAGCCCCTTCTAGGTACTGGAAGGTGCTCTAAGGTCTCCCCAGAGCCTTCTCTTCTCCAGAATCAACAGCCCCAAATCTCTCAGCTTCTCTTCACAGAAGAGGTGTTCCAGCCCTCTGAACAACTTAGTGGCGCTAATAAATAACACACCTAAAATAATAAAATACACCCAAAATGATAACATCCTCCAGCATTACTCCTGTCCTAGTGGTTTCTGTGGTTGAAATATACCACTCTTAAGACTAAAAAAGAGTCTTAACATTAAGAAAGTCTGAAGTCTTTCATAGCAATGACCTTCTGCAAGTAACTGACCATCAATTTGCTCCATTTATAGCTTCACGAGACACTCACTTCAGCAGCAAAATTAGCTTAGGAGATTCCTGTACTCTGCTTTTCATTCTTGTCCTTGTGTCAGAGTTTGTAGCAACATAACTGTACTAGTGATACTCTTAATCTTGCTTTTTCCCAGGAAAAAGGTGGCTATTTTTGACTTCATGTGATTTGACTGCTCCAGTTTGCACCACTGCTTAGAGAAAACTCCACAGCCATTATAAGGAGTAGCATGAAAGTGTGGCAGAAGGGTTCAGATAGGTCATTTAATTTTTGAGATTTTGTATCTACGTGAACTCACAAACTACATCAATTTAAGACAAAAATAAACAAAGGATTCTATTAGCCATTTTGGCAGAAAGAACAGAAACTATGAAGAGTAGAATCAAGGAAGAATTTTTAAAAAATGTAGCAGTATAATTTTTAAAGAGAAATACTACTGTCTGGAAAATTACATAAGCTTTTGTTTTACACACAAACATATAAAAATAAGGAAAAGAAACCCCAAATATGACTAAAGCCAGAATCAGACTCTGGAAGGTAAATACTTACTCTTTCATCTATGATCTTCATGAACCACATTTTAGTCAAGTTATGCCTCTTGACAGCCTGAAAATTATCAAATAAAGCCTCCATGTTAACGTATATAAAGTGATGGTAGTACTGCATTCTGAAGGCTGAAATACGTTTTAGGTATTTAATACAAGAACTGTATTCACTAAGTTAAATCAAAGTGGCATGTCAGTGGAAAATGAGAATCTTCTTCAAATACAATAATTTTCAACTGGCATTTACTGCAAGTTGCTGCACACAGAAAATGAAATACCAGACAACAAGCCAGCTAACTAAAAGCATTTTTTTAAAATGTTTTTGAAATTAATTTATTCTTGGAGTCTTATGTTCCCACTAAATATTTGCAGATAACTATGTTCACTTTCCAAAAAGAACCGTTTCCTCCAGAGTCCAGCAATAGAAATTGTTTCCCTTGTAAATTCTCAAGAAAATGTCAGCACAACATACCAATATATACTGTAAAGACAGAATGCTAACAAGGCAATACAATTAATATTATGGGTTTGTTTAAAAAAGTATCTCACAGCATCTCATATTCATGCATTCTTCTTTTGGTTCTTGTCTTATATTTGACTTCCTTCCTGTGCCACTTCATTCTATCAGCTGACCTTCAATCCTCTTAATTCCACCCTTTGAATTTTTCAGAACATGTTGTCCAAAAGGCTACAATCACACATAAAAACATCTGTAAACAAAATCTGTGGAGCAGATTTCTCACAATTTAGTCCTTATAGCTCACTCTTAACTTCTTCTTTACATCCATCATATTAGTAAATATCTTTTCAAGGTTTGATAAGACTAGATCTTGTTGGTTCAATAAATTCTGCTTGAGACAGTACTGGGTATATGAAAAGGCAAATTTTAAGTTATAACTACAAATGTTGGTTTTGAGTCTCACTTGTTCACCTCAAGTATCATTTTGTAAATGAAATCCTTGAAATACTAACAGGTCAAGACTTAAAAGGACCAAACTCAACTATCTAAATTACCCAATTTGTACATTACATCCATTTTGAGTTACTTTCATTCAAACACATGGGTCTTCATTTCTCTGAAGTTTGAAAAATTGGCTTCTTCCACAGAAATGAACAGAGAATTAGGCCTCACTTTTCATACGTTCAAAATAGACAGAAGAGTAAGATCACACATCACAGAGTTGCTGTGTAAGTTTATATTAAAGTCACCAGGAGCTGAGCTATTAATAATTCTAGAAATACTATTAAAGGCTATTTATCTACTTTACTAGGTGCAGAAAAATTTGGAACCCAAATGCAAGTATTCTGGGATATATAAACTTCAGAAACACATTTAAGTATCATAACTTAAAATATAGCTGGAAAATCACAGTGTCCTCATATAAACTCAACAGCAACAGAGGAGTATACACAGAATATGCTGTGCAAAGACACATTAATTCTATTAACAGCTCTGCAATACTTGTTGAGTTCAGGTGTCTTTCCAAATCCTTTTTCCTAAGAATTGCAATGACATTCTTGGATATTTGTGAAGTCATGGGCTTCAGATAGGTCACTCTTGGGATATTTGCTGAAATATGGAAATAAAATCCCATATTGACTGCAAAAGTCACCAAGTCACATTGAATTGTTAGATCACTCCAGTGTTCTGCAGTGCTCACAGCTATCAGAACTCCTAAAAATACTTTCTGAATTATTTTTCATCATCTTATTTTGCAAGCTTCTGTTTGGGTTGTATTATATTGGTCTTTCTTTATAGGAATCACACATGAGGGGAAATCTCACCAAAGACCATTCTTCTTCCACTTCAAAACCAATTTTCTGGTTTGTGTGAAAGGAGTATGACTGGCAGTCTTAGCTACTGGAGAGGGTTGCAGTTGGTATCCCAGAATCTGAATGACTTATATCTGAATACTGTACTGGTTTTGGCTGGGATATAGTTAATTTTCTTCACAGCACTTTTATGGCACTGTGTTCTGGATCTGTGCTGGAAACAGTCTTGTTCGTTAGAAGGGATGTAGCACAGCACACACAAAACACTGACATTACTTCCCACAGTAATATTAAAGCCAATTTTAGGATAAGAAAGGTGTATTTTACCCTCCACAGTTCTGTAGCAATGGGCTGATGTGGTGGGTTATCACTGTATATGTCCTCCACAGCGTCCCTCCAAAACTGCATCCGCATCAGACCTGTAGTCTTCTGAGTTACGGAGTCTTTAATCTGGAAAGGATACATCTGGAGTGAAATTCAGTGTCTTTAAGACACTTGGTCTAGCTATGCTGAAAAGACAGACACAGGACATAGTCAAACTCAGCAGAGAAAGAGCTCAGTTCTGAATTGACATTTATTCCTCATAAAGCTTAGGAACATTACATAGAGTAAATGCAAAATCTTCACCACAACCTGATTTTAAAACCCACAGAGATTAAGTGCTGGGCAACCCTCACTTTAGCTTTCTTCCCTGAAGGGAAAAAAGCAATGGTGACAGCAGCGAGGGAGGGCACACCACGGGTTGCCAGAAGCACAGCCTACAGAAGTTGGTCAGGGGTTTTGCCTGGTCAGCTCATTTCCTGGATCACTCCTTTCTGGCAAGCACTGCCAACTTTCCTGGTTGCACTGGCAGTTTCTGGCCACCTAGCAAAGGGGAGAGACTGCAGCCACTCCTCTCCCACAACTCCCTAACAACAAACTTCCCTCCTGCAACCTTTTCATCACCTAGCTTCTGCCAACAAAGACTTGGTCCTGATTCTAGCATCCCATTTTTTGACCGACCTTCTACAGTTAGGATTTAGCTGCCCTTTAGCCATTAACTGCACGTGAAGCCAGGCTCTAGATGCAATCACATAACAGTATCAAGAACCACTGCCTGTTTGCTATAATTTAATTCTAAAATATATAAAGAAAAAAGTCATAAAAATTATACACATAAAGAAAATAATAAGGCAGGCTGGATACTTTCCATGGGCCATTCAAAACTGGAGGTTTGTACTGCACTATTTATTCATTGCCCTTGACAGTATAAAAGTTAATCATGGCAAAACACCACCTACTACAGAAAGAGTACTTACAAGTGCAATTTAGAGTATCAAAATTGTTACTTTAAATTTCTAGAGTTCAGAAATGTATTTTAATACCTGCCTGAGCCAGTTCCACATTGAAGGCTCTCAAGGCAAAGGCAGAGGTTCGAGATTCCCCAGGCAACAGCAGAGAACACAGAAACCCTTCATAGTCACGCTTCCTATAAAAGAATCAAAATGCACATTTGTTATTTATAGCTCTAAGTCAATTGGGTGTGCTATTCTGAACTCCTGAGAGAGTAGCAGTAAGTTATAGCTCAAAACTCTGACTTTGCAAAAGTAGCAGCCTTTAGGCTTGTTTTAAAATAAGACCAACTCCAGGAGAGAGGGCAGGCTGTCTGAACTCTCAGTGCACCTCTGAAATCCACATCTCAAGATACTGGCTAAAGGCATGAAGCAAGGCTGTGGCAGAACTGCAAATAGAATCCAGACTGCCCAACTTGCAGATTTCTGTTCCAAACATGAAACCACATTTCTTTAAAAGATTCTGCTTTGGAGCTTGGCAGAAGAGTGCTTGTTTAACCATTAAGTTTTTGTTTATTGTTAACTATATTCAAAGCATAAAACCTCCAGGAGTTGGCAGTTTTGCTGCAGGTAACTCGTTGCCAACCTGGAGTGATGTGCCTTCGTTTGGCCACGTGGGCGTGCCATGAAATTAAAAACACAGTGCTCAGAATCATAAACTACAAAATCACTCCAGCTAACAAAAACACCTGACTACCTCTGAAAAGCTAAACTGCTTGTTTTGAACAACATCTTTGTGTACTTTCTGATAAACCTGAAACCTGATTCTTCCTTAGAACAAGACGAACTCCCAAGTTTGGCCTGGAGAGTGGAGAAGCAGGTTGTCAATGAAAACACGTGCTCATTTTCATTAAGTTTGCTGTTCTTGCATATACTCATATTTCTTTTGAATATGATCTTAAAATAGAAAGCCAAACTAAACCCAAGGGTTATTAGGGTTGCTACTTTTAGCATCAAACAAAAAGGAAGTGAAGTTTAACAAAGACAGTTAACCCTACAATACACAGCAGCTGAAAACTAGCAAATGCTTAGTTTCCACAACTGTTGTCAAACTCTTTCAGAGCTTGATGCAAATCCAGAAATATCAACAAAAAAAAAATATGTTTTTGAGTTGTAGTGGGCTTTAAAGGACACCTTCATATTACAAAACAGATGCATTAAACCTTCCTCAGTTAAGACACTTTCTGGAAAGTATTATCAGCTCAAAACCTAATTTCTTTTTTCAAGATTAATTGTAGAAATACCCAGTATTGTCCACCCTAGAGAGAGCTGCATACAGCCACATTTTCCCAGTTCCAGTCTGTGTTGTTCACACAACACAGAACCACCTCTACTTTCAGAAATGAAGCAAAGAAATACGTTACACAAAGTACACAGCAACACAACAGAGAAAATTGTCTTCCCTCTGATAATGGTATTGACATGGTGGGGTTTTGGTTGTTTCTTTTTTCTATTATTCCAAGCTTAAAAATTTAGTGCAGCAAATTCATTAAGCCTCAGTAAAATAAAATTGATATTGCTGTAGATCACATTCCAGCCCAACCCTCTTCATGTATCACTGTAAGGAATGTAGAAAGGAGGGAATGACCTTAAGTCAGGTATTGAGTTTTTTTATAGTTTTCAAATAAATATAAGCTTATATATGAACCCACAGAAAAAAAATTAGTAATGGTCATAACTGGACTTTCCATATAATGAATTTATAATAAAGCTATCAATCCACAAGCTTGTCTTTGAGAGCAGGCATCATAGACAGTAAGAGACATAAAACATACCTATAAGGAAAACATATTTTTAGTCAAATAGCTTGAAGTGAATTTAGTTGTTTAACAGAAAGACTAAAGAGAAAGGGCATCTTCCACATTGCAAAACCAAATATACATTATTAAAGCATAACTCAGTTGTACTTCCTAATGTGTTGGAGACTCAAATTCAGAACTAGGGAGTTGCTGACACTTGCATAGCCCCAACTGTTTTATTTCTGTTTGAATAATAATTCCTTCCATTTATTTTTTATAATTATTATTTCCATGCAATATTTGAGCTACTGGGAATAGCAGCTTCAATTAAATGATGCCAAAAGCATAACTACCTTTCATTTTACTATTTTGAATGGTTGCGTATTCTTCTAATTAGTCCTTTTATAATTAAAAAAAAAATACATATAAAAAAATTTTTAATTCAACCATCTCATTGGAACCTAACTAGTCTGTTCACAGCTGCTTGTTACTGGAAACATTTCACCTGCAGATGTTAACTTTACCTGTATATTGGCTGTGCACACAGCCTCTGGTCTCCTAAGTATCAGGGAAACGAATCCTGGGTAGAATAACTAGGAAAAGAAAGCTGTATTCTGAAAACCATGAAAAATGCAACGTGGCTGTGCATTCTTCTGCATCTGTACAGGTCAGCTTTTTGGTGCTGCACTGAACATTTAAGATTGTCCTATTTCTTTCCCTTAGTTTTTCTACCTCAGACATTACTGCAGACCACACACACCTTTCTGTCTTTTTACAAGCACCAGTATGGAGAAAATAATCCTATTCCACTCTTTCTATACACACGTGGAACTGTTCTCTCAGCTTTTGTCAATCATCTGGAACAACAGGATCCAAAGGGAAATTACCTAGATCTTTACTAAGAGACTTGTTTAACATCTTACTTTACAAAGAACAGAATTCCTGGGAACCACAAAGCAGCCAAGGGGCCCTACACATCGTTTAAGGCCCAGAATCCAAGACGGAAAAGTGGCCTGACCTGGAACTGTCTGACTGCACTCCTGCTCCTCTTGGAGCATTTTGGGTTTGACAGAAAAGAAAGGATGTTTTGGAAACATAGCCTTCCTGCTGCGTTTAGGACAGAAAAGGTACCGAGCTGCTCCAGCGGTCAGATGTCCTCTGCTTTGGCCCATTTTTCCAAGGAGCACTCAGGAAGCATGGCTATTTCTCAGTAGCCAAGATCTGAAAATTACCCCATGTTTTTAAACATCCACTTGGGTGATTTCGCCCTCCAAAATACCGATACAAGGAAACAAGAACGTTCAGTACTTCTGAAGAAATGCAGCCATGAAGGGGCGGGAAGAGGTGGTGGGTACTGCCGTGGGAGGCTGCCCAGGAAGGTCGTGGAGTGTCCCTCTCTGGACACATTCAACACCCATCCGGACACGTTTCTGTGCAACCAGCTCTAGGTGACCCTGAGTGGGCAGGGGGTTGGACTGGATATCTCCAAAGGTCCCTTCCAACACAGACTAATCAGTGATTCTGTGCAGGTCGAGTCATCCCCGCGGCCTAAATATGCGCCTGGTTTCCATGCTCCCGACACGGCGTGGTCCCGCCGGCCCACCGCCGCCGGCCACACGGGCTATTTTCGGGGCCAGGAGAGCCCGAGGGCGGCCTGGGCAATCCCAGTCATCCTTTCCGGGAACTCGTCAGCGTTCCCGTCAGGCGGNGGCAGGGGGCGCCCGCGGCCGGGACTATGTGGGGGCGCGCGGGCCTTTGTGCGCTGGGAATGGCGCCCGGTACGGGCCGCCCCCGCCTCCGCCTCCANAGTGGGCAGGGGGTTGGACTGGATATCTCCAAAGGTCCCTTCCAACACAGACTAATCAGTGATTCTGTGCAGGTCGAGTCATCCCCGCGGCCTAAATATGCGCCTGGTTTCCATGCTCCCGACACGGCGTGGTCCCGCCGGCCCACCGCCGCCGGCCACACGGGCTATTTTCGGGGCCAGGAGAGCCCGAGGGCGGCCTGGGCAATCCCAGTCATCCTTTCCGGGAACTCGTCAGCGTTCCCGTCAGGCGGGAAGCGCTGCCGAGCTTTCCCAGGCCGGACTCGCCGCCCGGCTCTGCGGAGTGCGCACCCCCGCGCCTGCAGCCCCCCGNCGAGGCGAGTTCCTCCGCTCCTCCGGAACAGTGGCTGCAAAGCGGCCCAGCGGAAAAGGACTTCGGGGTGCTGGTCGGGAACTGGCTGAACATGAGCCAGCGTGTGTCCGGGTGGCCAAGAAGGCCAATGGCATCCTGGCCTGTATCAGCAATAGTGTGGCCAGCCGGACCAGGGCAGTGAGAGTACTCGGCACTGGTGAGGCCACACGTCAAGTGCTGTGTCCAGTTCTGGGCCCTTCACTACAAGAAAGACAATGAGGTGCTGGAGCATGTCCAGAGAAGGGCAATGTAGCTGGTGAAAGGTCTGGAGCACAAGTCTGATGAGGAGCAGGTGAGGAAACTGAAGGTGTTTAGCCTGGAGAAAAGGAAGCTCGGGGGGACCTTAATGCTCTATTACGAGTGCCTGAGAGGAGGTAGTCAGGTGGGGGTTGGCCTCCCAGGTAACAAGTGACACAACAAGAGGAAATTGGCATAAGCTGTGACAGAGGAGGTTTAGGTTGGACATTAGGAAGAATTTCATCACAGAAGTGGTGATTAGACATTGTAATGGGATGCCCAGAGAAGTGGTGGAGTAACTGTCCATGGAGATATTTAAGGAAAGACTGGACATGGAACTTAGTGCCTTCATCTAGTTGATGTGGTGTTTGGTCTGATTTGGTGCGATGGTCTCAGAGGTCTTTTCCAACCTAATTGATTCTGTGATTATGTTTTTAAACCTGGTGCCCAGAAAACTCAAGGAAGCTGAATTGTAAAAGCCTCCCAGTTTTGGGCAGTGTGGTATAGGGGCAGCTGTGGGACTGGGAAAAGCCTCAGGCTGGTTTGCTGTGTGAGGGAGAAAGGCAGAGTAGTTCCTCCCAGGCAGCAAAACTAGCTCCAGGGCTCCATCCTTGGTAAAATGTGTTTAAGGTTTGCAGCAGAAGCCCTATTTCCTCCTCTTAGCTGGCAGAAGGGTTTCTCACCATACAGGCTGGCTGGATTTTATCTAGAGACAGAATGGCTCTGTTAGCCATGTAGTCATGGACAGAACAGCTTCCTCAAAATTTGGCCTATATGAGGATAAGACAGCAGATTCATAGAAAAATGCCACTATGTTTAAAAGCAGTTTAATCTTAAAACTACACCAGCCCAACCTATTAGTAACTAGCCCACCCTAGCTCTGTGATCCCTAACCTCCATCTCCTCCTCGTCTCTGTGACACAGAATAAAGGCTTGCTCTGATTTCCAAATAGATGCCCACCCTAGCTCTTGCGAGAAGAGGCACAGCAGCAGTCTGGCTCTTCTTTCTATCCCCAGCCATGCCATCCTCTTCCTTGATGCCAACTTTGATCTTTGTTTTATAGTACAGGGAGTTAAACCAGCAGAGACCCATCCACTGCTCACTTTTGTTTTTCATGAGCTCCTTTTCTGCCAGTTTGGTGCCTTCAATTAGTTCACTGCGTGGTCAGCTGAGCAAGGGGCTGTGGGCTGGGGAGAGGGTGGGCTCTCCTGGGTTGTGGACAGTAATACATATGTTCATTAGCTTAGCTGCAAAGAGAAGCCATGCAGCAAATATGGGGAGAGTTTTGAGTGGGGAGTGATATTCAAGGGACAAGGCATCTATTTGGAAATCAGAGCAAGCCTTTATTCTGTGTCACAGAGACGAGGAGGAGATGGAGGTTAGGGATCACACTTAAACATTATTTATTTTATTGATTAATGGCCCTTGTGGGTTTACTCTGAGCCTTTCTTCTTCCCTTTTTCTCATGTCTACAGTTCTCTCTGTCTTGAAACTCTGAACCTTGTTTTAAACCCTTGCTATGCCTTGAGCAGGATTTATTGTTTGTCAGGGCACCCAAAGAAGGTCATTTAGCTTTGGGTGGAGGCTGAAACTGCTGTTGTTTAAGTTTTCAGGGAGAACCCCTAGATAAACGAATCCAGCTCTTTCAGCTGCTGCCAATTCCTGGCAGAAGGGTTACATAAACATACTCTAAACCTCAAGGGTATTATAAATAAATCTTATAAAATATTAACTTTTTTTTTAGTCTCTGAACAAAAAGGGTGCTAAACTGATTTAAACTCAGTAAGAAAAGAATAAACCAGTTGTTTATATAAAATATTAATCCTGACCTTGTTCTCAGTGTACTGACATTTGTTTCTTATTGTTCTATACCTTTACTGTTCTTATTAAAGTACTTCTTTTTTCTTTAAACAAATATTTCAAGTGTCATGTGTAATTATTGAAAAGCTTCCTCAAGACTGTATAGATTCTAGTAAGTTAGCTTTTTGTGCCACCAGCTCAGTGGGAGTAACAATTTGGCTTAATGTTTTAGCAAGTTTTTAACACTGTAGATGAAAATTGAAGCTTTTAAGAGTCATCCACAAACTTAGTTTTCATTATCCCCCTGTGTTAAAAAGCACATTCCACCACCTTTTTCAATATTTCTCTCAGTAGCTGAAAGGTGACCACCTCTCTGATGTGTACTTCTTACTGGATATTTTGTCCCACTGACTCAGACAAAACTCTGGAATCTTTGGGCAGCAGTACTAGTGACAGCAATGGCTGGTTTATGCAGAGATAGTTCAGTTATTACTCTAACCTGGCATTTCTCGAAAAAAGCCCCAAGTTCTGTGTCAAGGAAATACGGATCAGTTATAGCCCACCCTTGTTGTAAGAACCTGCAGATGCAATTTGTCAACAGAAATGAGAAAAAGAGCCCCTCAGCCATCCCATTGGCCAAACAGAGGCTGAAGTTTAGGAAGTCTACATATACTCATGTAGATACAAAAGTCTTCATGCAGAGGAGGACAGAGCAGGGAAGAGAGAGATCTCCCACAGAATATCCAGTGACTGGAGGTTGGGGTGTTAACTGGGATATGGGGGACAGTCACTGGGATCCCTCATCTCGAGCGACGAGAGCAGAAAGTGATCTGACAGGTCTGTTCTCTACACTCACATGGCCAAGGATATGTTCTCCCTCTCTCTCATTTTCCTTTTCTGAATAGTCCTGGATTAATTCCAATACCAGAGTTAAGGAAAAATCCGTGTGTACTAACAACAGTGTTTCCTGTCGAGTTCCATGCCACAGTGAACAGGCATATGCAGTTATTTTTACCTGAACTACTGAAAGTATTCAACCAAAAATCTTTAAGATTTTTAAGGAGAACACTAAGAAAATGAGTTTAATGGCAGTCATTTCAGTCCTGGCCAAAGAATAATACATTAATGTGTGTGCTAATAAATACTGGGCCATTTTAAACCACATTTTTCCCATTTTTCATGCTTTAAGCTTCTCAGTCTTTAATTATGAAGTAGATGAAAAGCTGTCCCGAAGGACATTGCAGTGAAGGGATTTCATCTTCGTTTGCTGCTGCATTTTTTGGCTTTGGTATGTTTCTCTGTAGATAAATTGCTGGTACCTTTGTTTATTTTTTGTTATTATTGTGCTCTTTCACTTTGCAGTTTCAAGCACAAATTAGGTTGTACAGGTGGTATTCTAAAAGCAGTAGGAGACAAAGGTCTCAGTGATTTACAGAAAGTGAGAACCACTGCAAGCTTCCTTGGCTTTGTGCTGCAGTACTGGGCTGGGGCGACTGTCCTGCAGAGGGCAAGGAAACAGCAATTTTTCCTTATCCACTGGCACCTTTGCCAACTGTGGGCATATGCTGCTGCACTCAATAGGAATGGCTGCTCCTCTGATATCCCCAAGCCTTCTGGGGTCTTACCTGGGATTCAGGTATACTCCCATGAAATGGATGGATCTATCAACACACTTTACATACACCATCAAGTAAAGGCCAGATATTACCAATTTCCAATTACTTCTGATTCAGACTACATGCAGACTTGTGAGTGAAACAGCGTCATGCAACTTTTTGATACCTGTCTTTTGTTAGGTTAGTCTCATCTCTTTTCAGACAGCAGATTAAAATAGGACTTCTACAGAGAGTAGTTCAGAATAAGGAATAGCTTCAGCTAATCAACTTAGTCCCTCTCCTTGCTGTTGGTTACTGACTGTTTCTGATCAGGAACCTCTCCGTATCTGTGCCACATTCTTTGAACACACGAACACATGGATGCAAAACTTGGGGCCAAGTTTTCAAGTGTTTAGTGCATTGTAACTGCCCAGCTTCCACTTTGAGATCAAAATAAGACCTTCAGACTTAAGAAGTCTTTGCTGTTAATCTAACAGGTTTCTTCAAAAATCCTGCTCTCTGGGGGACAATGTACTCTCCTTGGAATTTTGTCTCTAGTTTTTCAGCACCCATCGTAAAACTTCCATACTGCCATGAGAAGAAATTACTTACTTGGCCACCCTTGCACAGGAGTGTAAGGCCACACAAACACAGTTTGGTTCCATGTTGTTTTCTGGTGTGACACACAGTATCAAATGCAAATACAGTGAATATTTGAATGGAATTCACAAAGTGTGTGCTTTTAAGATAAAGTAAAGCCAAGTCCTTCTACTGTTGCTTTGGATGCAAATGTATTTATAATGAACTCCTGGTTTTGTCTGTATCCCTTATCTTGCACCTGTTATCATCCTTGTTGTTAAAAGCTTAGGGGTAAGCTTGCCAAATGATACTCCCCATCTGTGCTACCTGGATAAACAGTGTTAGCAAGAAATATGCAAACTGAAAAGCCACAAGTTCTTGACAGACAAGTACCAGCACTTTCTCTGTAGCTAGCAAGGACAAGGTCTTTGTGTTCTTTCAACAAGTTGCCAACCTTTTCCTTGAAATTCTTGTGAAGCTGTTGGGAGGGAGATGAGAGAAAGAGAGGAAGCTGAGGGTGTGCGAACTTGTTTGGGGTATGCAGATGAAGTCAACTGCAAATATAACAATGATTTCAGTGGAATTCACCAAGTGAATGTTTCTTCACCAGAACCTAAATTGACCTAAATGTTGTGTCTGCTGTGTTGAAGGCAGGTGTATTTGTTGTGTACACTGCTTTCGTTTATATCTCTGCTTGGACAGAAGGAGGGAAGGTGAGTAGTGAGAAACTGCATCACCAGGACTTGTTGCTGACAAGCCTGGAAAGAAGTGACAGCAGATACAGGATGGTGAGAGAGGCCTCAGGCATTTGGGCAAGGCAACAACAGTAGAGAGAACAACTTGTTCCAGAACCTTATCATGTTCTACTGAGGTCTCCTCATTTCCCTATGTTTTCTTTTTTAGGAACATACAGGAGGGCCCATTATTGAGTAATTAAAGCACAAAGTTTGCAGCTGAGCTTCTGAAGTCCTGTCATTGAGTTCCTGTGGCAACACATGTACTGCCTGCAATGATCACTTCTGAGAGAGGCCTACACTTCATGGTCCTGGTCCAGGTCATTTTAACTGACTTGCATCTTTAGTGTTCACATCTAAGGGCCTTTTCAGTGCACAGGGCACACCACTACTGCATATTAATGGGGATACAGGGTGGTATGAGAGCTGTTCCATTTGGGAAAGATCCCCAGGCCTCTGTCCAGCTTTGCTAACTGAGGCAGAAGAGATGAGACCAGCAGCCCTTGCTGTGGCTGGATACAGACAGCTTCCTCTTCTACTGTTCTTCCTCTGCCGTGTGCTCCCTGTTCAGGCATGCTGGGGCTTGTTACTTTTTTGTGTTAGAATGAGGTAAAGGGTAGAACTTGGCATCAGGAGTGACCTGCAAGGGAATGTACCTAATGCCATTTCACCAAAAGAAGAGACAGAATTAGGACCCACATTCCTTTGGCTGCTTGTCGTATGGGGTCTGTGTTTGCAAGAGCTAGGAAGGATCCCTCACCTGACCGGCCCGAGCCTTGTCGGTCAGCAAGGATAATTCATAAACTGGTTACCCTGGCAGAGTCCGAGATGACGGCATGTTTTGGCATTTGGATACATTCCACCAGACACAAGCCAGGAACTTCTGAGGTCTTCTGCTGTTTAAAAACCTGGTGGCCTGAGGGGATCCCTTTTTATTGTGGTCAGTTCAGCCTAACCCCTGACCTGTCCAAGAACTTAACCAGGCTCCAAACTCTTGCAGGGTTGGGTGTGCTGCCAGGCAGCTGGGCAAAACATTACAGGTTTGCTGGCAGTGTTACAGCAACCCATGCACCCTGGCCGCCTCCAAGGCCCTTGTAACAGCTTGTAAAAGGGCTCAGAGAAAACCTTCTGTGCAGAACAGACACTCCTAGGATGTTGCAGACCAGGCAGTGTGCCAGTTGCCAGGGATGAGACAATGGTTTGGGAAGCTCACCTGTAACCAATGACTGGCAGCAACATGTTCAAAACTTGTAGAGCTACAAGGACACAGACAGATTCATTGCATCTTGACTTTTGCTCTCTATGTCCCAGTGGCAGTCTCCTTCCCTGTTCATGATATGAAACTAACCTCTCCTCCTCTCTCCTTCCTACATCCCAGACCCTCATGGCAGGTGTCGGCAGTCCCAGTGAGAACAGGCTGTAGAGTCAGCTGCTTAGCAGGAGACTGCCCCAAGTCCTGCAAGCTTCTTTTTGAAAAATGTTTCTTTTTGAAACCCATTGTGCAAGGGTGCAGGGTCGCCGAACCAACTAAAATACTCTTAAATGATCTGACAATTTTATACTATGTAGGCTGTAAGGAATAATTGTACGGACAGTACTGCAGAATACAATATAGAGACAACTGGCTAGGCTCCCGAGACTGTGCAGCATTTGTTCTATTTGTATTCATTTTAAAACGGTTGCTGAGGGAATATGAGGTTTCCTGGGATTGGTTTCTGAGGTGAGTAAGGGATGCTGATGTTTCAGAGGTCCTGTGGCAGCCAGCTGTACTGAGATAATGTCACATGCAGAAGCAGGATCTTGGGTGTCTTAAGTATTTTTTCTGACAAAAACTTGGGCACTTCCAGCTCCTCAGATCAACAACCTGGGCCTCACTGTCCAGTCAAACTGCTTTCTGCCTAGTCTTTATCTCACATAATTATGTCCCCTTCTGAAACTCAGCCTGGTTCCTCAGAGGTCACACAAAGTGCTTCCACCCTGTCACATTGTTCTGCTCCATCTCACAGTTGGGATCCTACTCTTTCAACCATCCACATGACCGTTCTTGCTCCTCAAAGAGAATCCCTCCCAGCTCTGCTTGGACAAAGTAATTTGTCAGATTCAGGGGGCCTAGGAGAGGGGACACACTTGGGCAGAAGCCAGGAGGATCTTCTGCAGAGGGCTTCAGGGCACAAGCGTACATAGGAATTTTGATACTGAAATTTGCAGTGGTAAGTAGAAACAATCACCCTCAAAAGTTTTCCTTATCAGCCAACCATAATAACTAGCAGAGTACAGCATTTGCTGGAAAGAATTTGCCTAGCTACTGCCCTGCTTTTCACTTCCCCACATTTTTCTGGTGACATGGAACCTCAAAGCATTTCTAAAACACCTTTTAGAAATCAACTCCTTTCAAATCCACAAGCACTCCAGTTCTGAGCATTATAAATGGTCACGCTAATTAAATGCAGCTAAAATAGTGAAAAGAATTGCAGGGCAGACAAGATCAATGACAAAACACCCTGGCAGAGAGAGCACAGAAGAGGAAAGGGTACTGTAGAAAGGTGATTTATGGTGATTCTCTGGTTGCTGAAGCAGAACAATTATTGAGACTCTTAAGGAGAAAGGAGCTTTAGGTTGGAAGATTGACGACTGAAAACCATGGGGAAGTAATCCTTTCAGCACCAGCATGGCAAAGCTTCGGTTCTGGGAGGCAGGTCAATGTAGGTCAGCGCTGGCTCTGGAAACGCTAAGCTGGGGAACCTCTCTCGATGCTTTCTTACAACGTGTTGCCTCCTCCCCACTCCCTCTTTGACAAAGGGAAGCCAGTGCATTTTGGTGTTGTCATTTCACATTCAGCTCCACGATCTAATTCCTAACCAAAGGCTGCAGCACTAGGTAGCCTGATGCAAGAGTAAAATAAATTGCTCCAACATGGCAATTCATAGTTTAGCCTAGAGTTAGGAAGTTCTTAAATGTAGGTAGCATTGGGATTTGGCAGCTGTGAGTGTAAGGGGTCCTTTTGTCATCTTTTACCCTATAAAAGCCACTATCACCTTTTAACATAAAGACACTTCAAGGTCCATCTTAAACAAATAGGCATTTGTGAGTTACTTTGTGGCCTCCAGTAACTGTGTGAAAAACAAAGCGAGAATAAACTTTTATCCAAAGTGACATTGTTATACTTTCCTATAGAAAGTTGTTCCTGCCCATGGCAGGGGGGTGGAACTAGATGATGTTTAAGGTCCGTTCCAACCCAAGCTGATTTATTATTCTGTGACTGTACAATCTGAAAACATCGCATGCAAAGATTGTATCTCCATATTCTACACAATAAGTAATATTCCAGCCTGACCAGTAAGTCCATTGCAACACAAGATGAGAATTGGAAAGAGTCAGCATGTTGATTTTTGAAACTTTTAAATTTCTTTTGGATTAATATAATTACATATTTGAACAATTGTACTGTTATGTTTGGACAATTATTTTATGACCATCACAGGCTGTAATTAGACATAGTTGTCTCACTTTAAAGATAAAATTTTCTTCATTTCAGGAGGTTTCAGACAACAATTACTGCAATTGGATGGTGTTCCAATAGCAAGTCTCAAGGAAACTCCTATGATGAGTCACACCATCAGCAAAACATGTCAAGTGTGGTGTTATAATGTCATGTAACAGCAAATCAGTGTCTTTTGCTAATATTTTAATGACCACTGTCTCAAGTAGTCCAGGTTTTCACAAAGTGTTTCTTATTCACACATAATGATCTGGGTTGCAAAAACACCCCTGGAGGATAAAGCTAATAAAATAAGCAGCTAGTTATTACAAACTTCTTAACTTAATTTTATTGTGTGGAAAATAGCAGTTTTCTTGCATGAGAAAGACTCTGCTGTTGCCTGCAGTTTCCACGTGGCCCTGCAGCTTTCACATTGCTCCAGTCAAAGGTGTCAATCAGACAGTTGCTGCACTTCTACTGTTGCACCTCTATGTATTTCACAGGTTGGCTTTATTCAAAAAGTTATGTATAGCTGTAAAGTATTAGTCATTAATCTCATTAACCCTTTACAAGCTGGGTTTGCATTCTCATTTCCTTTTCTTGATAGCAAAATAACGTTTGCAAACAAAACGCAAGCTCACTTTTTTCTGTTTCAGAGATGCACTTCAGAAGTCTCCTGTTGTGCTTCTTTCTCTCAGAGAGTAAAGCAAACCTGCCCAGCTCAGTGAGCTACTGCACTGCTTCTTGCTCACTGTGACTAACACAGTTAGACCAGAAGGAGGTTTAAAATAATTTTCTTAGCATTTGGAGCATGAGATTTGTCTTCAGCCAGACCTCAGACTGTGCTTTCCACGGCATTTGGATCACTGAAATACCCTTATATAAGCCTAATTGGCACAATTAGAAGAATGACTCCTTGCAGATGTGTGTTGCTGTAGCAACCTGGGGGGAGGGCAGCCAAAGTGCCCTCCATATTTAGCAAAATAATATTAATCATAATAGATAGATGCACTTTATCCTTTTTGTAAGTCACTTGCTCAGGAGGTAAGTGCCTTAACATGCCACAACAAGGATCACTGTAATGGAGTTTAAATAATTTGATGCCAAGCTAAAATTTTCTAACCAAAATTACATTGAGACAGAAACATAGTCAAATATTGACCAAATCTTCCGGAATATAGGCTTAGCTGTTCAATGCTTTGATTCCACTGCTATAGAAGCAGTGGAGGGAAAAAACCACCAAAGGCATCCATGGTGGCAAGAAGAGGCCTATATTGCTGAGCTCATCTCAAGTCTTTCTGCTGAAGACCCCAGTAATTCAGTGGGAGCACTCTTGGCAGACTTGAAATCCACCTGCCACTTCCTTTGTGTCAGAGGGGCTTCATGCTGCTGGCAGCGGATGTGGATATGTATAAAAGTGTCAGTGGTGCTGGCAGCACAGTGAAACCATGGCAGATCTCCTGCTTCCCATGTGGAAAGAGTGGGAACAGCTGCTTTGCAGAGTGGATCCAAATGGTTTGTTCCTGACTCTGTCTTGCCTGTCCCAGTAAAATTGCACATCTCATCCAAGCATCACAGCCTCTTTGAAGTGTCAAAGGGACCATGTGAATTACCCAAGACTCACAACTTAGGACTTGTTTTCATGAACTCTTTTGATTTGAAGCCAATGATAAGTCTGCTATGATTGTTTGCTCATAGTTATTAATTTAACACAGTTTTAAATTTTGTCTTTATGTCTTTGCACCTTGAACAGTCACATTGTGTTGCTACGGAGTACAAGAAAAACCTGAACTCAGCCCTGACTGGAACTGAATAATGGGATTTCCATTTCTAAGATGAAGAAGCAAGTGACTAGCATGAATAAATAAGCAAGTCTGAAAAAAACAAACACTCATCTTGTGGATGAACATGGAAAATAGAGATTAAAAGGTATCTCAAGAAGTTATCTATACCATTCCACTCTTTACAGACAGATAAATTTTATCTCTGTCATTACTAAGTTTTATCTGATCTCTTAAAAAGATTTACAATCCCCAGGCAATCTTGCCTAATGCATCACTAGCCTTATTTTTAGAAAGTTTTTCCTAATGTCTAACCAAAGCCTATTTCTGCTGCAATGGAATGTCTTATTAATCTGCAATATCTTTATTGTTAAAGACTGCTCTCACATTTCTGTTAGGTTTCTCTTCACTAGAGCAATCACCCCTGTTTGTCTAGTCTTCCCATGTAATTCGTGCTTTTCTAGAACTCTGATCATACACATTGGTCTCCTCTGTAGCTTGATGAATATTTTATCTCTCCCAAGCATGGTGGCCCAAGCCAGGCTTGCTGAATTCCCGCTGATCTTTGCCAATACTGAGGAAAGTGGAAGAATCACTTCATGTACTTTATTGCTTCTATTTATATTTGTACCTCTCAGTATGTAGTTTGCTTTTTTGAAAGAGTATGCAAAATCCAGAATATTTCTTCAGGGCTGCTCCCTACTCATTTGCTCCTTAGTCTGTTTTTTTTGCAGTGGATTAGTCTTGACCAGACATAAAATATTGGATTTCCTATTCTTAAATAGCCTCTTATTTTTTTCACTAACAATCCAGCTATGTAGCTAACTAGTGTGAAATTGCTTAGTTGAATGCTAAGCTTATATTACTTCCATCTTACTTTCAATTTTTTTAAACTTTGTCATGCTGGTTTATGCCTGGGATCTATAAACCTTCAGCTTTGCTCTGATTATAGTCCCAGAGCCCAGGTACATTATGTTCATGTGCAGCCTGGATGTGGCCCCTCTGCTTACCCTGTTCCAGGTACGGTGTTATGATTATAGCTGTTTGACCTGTTGCACCATTGGAAGTTCAGCTTGTCCTGATAATAGTGCAGTTATGTTTACTGTCCTTGCAGCTCTGGCCATTACATCTCATTACATCATTTTAATAACTCAAACACTGACATTTGAGTGATATTACATCCAAAATTCAGGCCCAGAGAAAAAGGGTTCTTTCAACTTCAGAGTCTTTTATTTATCTGTTCTCTTGAACTGCCTGTTTTCTCACAATACATTCCACACTCTGTCACAACCAGTCGTGTTTTTCCAAAAACCCTGGAAGACACTGTAAGGCCCTGCTTCAGCCAGGAATTTTTTCATAAAAAAGTATTTCCTATAATTCAGCACTTTCACTACAGCAGGATGAAAGATGTATCTTTAAAATACGTTGGGTAGCGTGCCATGAAGCATTGGCACAGGTGAGACAAATGGTTTGTAGCACATCAACTGTTAAGGCTGAGCCCTGGGAAATACCAGGTGCTAGGAGGGCATCATTCTCAAGTTGTCACATTCTGTCATACTGCCACTCATGGCCAAGAGTGTGCTGTTTTGGTGTATTTGTTTAGGAACTGAAGCATACTCACTTTCTCTATGTTTTGGACCTCACACTGGCTGAATTATCAGCTGGAAGAATATTCCAGGAGCAGCTCTACTTCACCTTACCCAAGAACCTTTCCAGCAAATTAGAGCCATTTGAAAAGTCCTTGGGCAGCCTAGAGTAAAAAGGGTTAAGTGCAAACACTTCTCTTGCATCATCCCAGTGGAGTGCCTGGCTGCCTGACCACATCCGATGTATGAGGAACTCAGGCAGAGTTACGTAGTCTGCCCAAAGCCACGCAACAGGTTACAGCTCTCTGGCTGTAATGACTGGACAACATGACCTTGCTAGCAAGTTTTACTAAAACCTTTGCTGTCACCTGGGGAGTTATATTGTTATGTAGGGAAGCTAAACCTTTCTGTGAACACTAACTTTTCCAAACTGGAAGGGACGATGTGTGCCTTGCCTGAAGGCTTCATTAGCACAAATCTTGAAGAGACTGAGACCTCATAAATTCATTATTGTGCAGGACCATTTTGAAATGCTATCTGAAAAAACAGCTGTAATACCAGATCCTGAGCTGCAGAGATTCAGTATGCAAGGACGATGCTTGCACCTGGCTCCTGTGGAATGCTTAACCCCACAGACAAGACCTCCCACGCTATTTATTCATTCAGCCACACTCAGCTGGCACAGAGTGCTGGTGTTCATGTGTGTGAGCTACATAAACATGCACATACACTGTAATGCACTGCATAAATAAATTATGAAATACACACAGACACATATATATTTGTATATATCCAACGTTAAAATGGGGTTGGAACATGCAAGCTAAGGATACTGTGAAGTATTGACTGCTTTGTTACAAATGCAGTGCCTGAGACCTGGGTGCAGGAAAGGTCATGTCTTTTTTATACACCATGATCACCTCAGCCTCCACTGCAATAGACATTATTTGTTCTTCTCTCAGAAGCATTTAGCCTTTTTTTTTTTTTTT
>VZSE01006395.1:2486791-2516758 GCA_013398275.1 Promerops cafer
ATTTTTTTTTTTTTTTTCCAAAACATTTTGCCTTTTTTTTTTTTTTTTTTAATTAGGACTGGTCTGAGCTATGGTGAGGAACATTGCACTCAGTATTTGTAAGAAGCATCTATGGCTGAAAATAATAACAATGCAGAATTATGGTGTGTGGCTTTGTACCCTGAAAAGACTAGGAAATCTTTCAAAAATAATGGTAATTTACAATTAGATGGAATCTTACAGTTGAAATCTAAGCACATCTAAGCATATGATATGATTCATATTACTTGGTGCTAAACTGATGTTGCTAATTCTTTTGTAACTTGTCACAACAGAACAAAGATAGTGGGCTCTATTTTAGGAAGCATATGAATCAGTGGGAGAGCCAAAAGGAAACAAATGGATCACTGGTGAGACTAAAAATGCCTCAGAGATGTGAGCAGTGTGTCTGCTGACTCTGAGCTTGTGCAGAAAAAATTCAAGGAAGGGTTTTAAGCATGGCTAGCCACACGAAAAAAAAACATGTTTTGAGCTGACAATTTAAGGAGGAAGTGATCTTGCACACTGTCCGTCCTCCCTCCATGATTTAAAATGAAGATATGATACAGACAGACACTGCTTATTCTCTCACTGAGCATTATCTGACAGTCTTTTAAAGGTAAACCCAGCAGAGGAAAAGAAATTATATGACCAAGGCAAGTTCCTCGTAAACAACCTGTATTAACTGATCAAGCAGACTTGCCTGTACATTGACTGGGGGATGCTGATCATCCTAACATCACCACTGAAATGAAGAACAAAAAAATGAAGGGTTAATAACCATGGTAATAACCCATCAACATCTGAAGCATGCAAGAATTTCATAAATGTAACAAATGCATGTTCAATGCCATAGTCAAAAATTCACAGGTCATTTCCCCTTTGGATCTTAAGAACAGTTTGCTTGGCTGTGTTAGGTGGGAGGTTTGCTTCTGGAAAGGCTCTCTAATCACATGGCAAAGAAGAGGACAGTAGAAGAGTATTCCTGGCTGTACCCAGAGGTACAATAGGATCTTTTATTTACTGAGTGCTGAAGGAGAGGACAGGTTCAGGCAAGAATAGTGAAAATGCACTGGACTTCTTCTAGTACAAGAGAAAAATATGAGAGAGGACAGACAATCCTAATGGAAAATATTTGATGAATGCCTCTGGGCTCAGGGGAAAAATCATTGCCATAATGACAAGAAGAGGCATCTGTCTCTGGCTCTCTGCTGGCTGCGACTGTGTTACTGCACTACCCACTGTGATGCCCGACACGCTTTAGCCCAAGCTAACAATTCAAATGCTGCCGCTCAAGGTGCTCTAGAAAAAAAGCAGATTTATTCAGACCACTGAAATCTGTACTGACTCCTGAGAGGATTTTTATTTTGACAAGAGGAAAAGTGCGGCCAAAGCTTACCATGATTTTTTCAATCTGGCTATGATTTATAGTGGCTTCCTGCCAATGGCAATTTGAAGACACTGTTATACCTGGTTTTGCTCTCAAACAATATGAAAAGCAGGATTCGTGTTTTGACAGTTTCGAAGGAAAATAGATTTTTTCTAAAATGCACTCTGCTTAAAAGGGCAACAGATTGGATGTTTTAAGATAATAGTTCTTCTGAAAATTGAATCCCTCAACTTTTTCAGTCTGTCTTAGAGGATCATATCCAGTAATTTCTGCCTCCTTGGATCTTGCTCAGCCAAATCATGAGGGTTCTAGTCATGTCAAAATTGGATTCTTGAATTTGCTGAATTCATGCTGTAGAAATATAGTAACAGGTCTCTAACACCTGTTTTGCATAAAAGTCTGGAAAGGCCTGCTCTTACTCAAATTGTAATTTGCTGTTTGGGAAAATAGCATTAGAAACTTGTGACTTATAGCAGAAACAATCAACCTATCATCTTGAAGCCAATGTTGCAGAAATCTTTGCACTAAACAAAGACAGGGGAAGAAGAGCAGTAAAGTAAGTGCCTGATTTAGTTGAGACTGATGTTTAAATCTAGAAGTCCACTTCAAAAATGGGATTGACATTTGCACAAGTACATAAATGTCAATCTGTGCTTTTTTAGGCTTGGATCTGTTTAGATTGTTCATGCTTTAAACAGCAGGTTTGAAGTGTTTGTACCTAAATTTGGAAAGAAGAGTTTGAGCTCTTTTGAACAGTAGCTAGTATCTTTTCCACAGGAAAAACAAATAAAAAATCCAAACCAACACAACAGCATTTCATTGTGGTTAATCATAAACTTGAGATATTTTTTAAATTAGAAACCCTGGCTGTTTCTGCATAATGCATTCAGTAGGACAGACCAGGATCTATCTGACAGCTGTGATCTTGCAGTATCACACAGAATCTCTATACAGCACAGGACACAGGACTTTCTGCCACAGCCAGATGGAAGCTGTAGGGCAGAAGGTTTTAGACTTCGTCTTAACTAGGGTTAAGTTCAGAGCATCAGTTTATAACTTACCATTAAACTGAAATTTCCATTTTGGTGGCTGTGCTAGACTGACCTTAAAACAATGGCCCACATCAGCAAAGGTGACTGGTGTGGAGGTTCCTGTACTGATATGCCAGGTTTTTTCTGCGTGGGAACAATGGGTGTGTTTATGCAAATCACTCTGAGTGATATCAAGCTGTTTTTTACACGTTGTTTGGAAAGAATTCTTATTTATCTTTGTGTGGATGGTATATCTTGTCCAAAGTTTAGAGGGAGATTATTTTTTAGTATGTGCAAGCTCTGTTTGGTGTGGTTCTCCTTCCCACTGCTCAGTATTTCTAATACAGAGACAGATCTGCATTCTCACCTACCCTTGAAACAGGCACGACTGTGGAGTAGGGCCTCTCCAAGAGGCACAACACATGGCAGTGCTTTGTTGTAAGCTCAATGCACTCATTGTAACTCGCAGGTCTTGTGGTAGGAAGGTCACTCTCTACTCCATGGCTAGACACACATTGTGCCTGCTAAATACTGCTGTAGTATTTCATTGCAGTGGGAACCCAGACAATAGGTCATGCCTTGCATTAATGTGTAGGATTTTGAAAAATCAATACAATTCAAATAACAGGGGACTGCTGCCCAGTCGTTTACTATTCCCAGGACAGACAGAGCAGCAATGGCTGTGCCATTAAGCTGCCACTGAGCACACAGAAAGTACAACGTGCTCTCTGCTACCTCATACCAATAAATCCAGAATCATGCATGGGCACATGTTATTGGAAATATGAACAGTTCCCTTGCTCCAGAGATCTCTTCAGAATATTTTCTGTAATACAAATATAAACATCAAATTCCTCAAAGGAAGGCCAGTTTCTGAATAAATTTTTGTGTCCAGCAAGCCCCAGACCTAAGCAACTGTATCTCTTTTGCAACTGTATCTCTTCTGCTCTAACAACCCTTAGAATCAATAGAAAGGCTAATTGATTCGAAAGGCTTTGGATAAAGCATCTAAGGCCACAACCTGCACTACTGTAATGACCAGAAAATTTATTGTTGACCTCAGCGAGTGCAGGATGAAATACCTGGGCTCTTGCTCAGCAGGTATTTTAGTCCACACACGTAATTTATTTCATTACAAACCATTTGTATACTTAAGTACTTTTCAGATATGGAACAAAAGTGTGATGATTGCCAGGCTGAGAAAGAGCATAGCTTTCAGAACTGCTTTTCTCCTGCCAACAGCAATGATATTTGAGAGAAAGAATAAGCAAGTTCATTGTTTCCACCATTTTGTTACAATAGAGAATTAAGAAATAAGTGAAATGAAAATGGAAGAATTTGAGAGCAACACTACAGAAAGAAGAGAGCTTCTATTCCTTCAATTACTTCTCAAGGGACTTTCAAAAATATAAACAGTGACTTTTTATCTTCATTAAGAGTCTGTGTCTCAAATACAACCCAAGCTTTCCTAGGGCTTGCCTACACTGGAAAAATACATTATGTTAATTGATTAGCATTTAATGCTTAATATAACAGTCAGTACAAACAAAGACTAAGCCTTTGACATTTTTTTTTTCTTGTTGACCCAAGGTAACCCAGCTGCCAAACATGACAGTTCTTGTCTACACTAAGTGGTTTGTATCACCTTAATTAACGCGTTCTAACACAATGTAATTTTGCAATACAGATTAGTCCTTTGGGGCATTTATTCTGTACATTTAATTTTCTGTCTCGCCTATCTTGAATTTGCAGATATGTGCTGCTTCTCCCCTCCCCCTTCTATCTTGAAGCCACTATAATTGAAAATTGAAGAGACTTTGTAAGCATTCTCATTTCTTGCTTCAACTTATAAAATGAGAGTTCAATCAAATATACTATTTGTTTATGTCCCTTGATAGTGCTGATGCTATAAAAATAAAGTTGATCTTTTAATTCAGGAACTGCTAGTTCTGCATAGAAAAGTATTATCAAATGCTAGCTAATTGAAGCTTTTGCAAAAATACTGAAGATTGTACAGCTAGGCAGTCTCTTAGTCAACTCATACAGCCTATTCCCAGCCACAGGAAGGCACTTTGCAACATTTTTCTAAAACCTACTTTCTCTATTTTGTTTTACATAGAAAAGCTTTGTCCTTACAAGAAAATGAAGGGGACAAAAAGAAAAGAAAGAGAAAGCAAAAAAGTAGACAAAAAAGATATCATTAAACATTGAGGTTAAAAGATCAAGTTTATCTGGACTCTAGCAACCAACACACTCATGCTGCACTCATAGTATTTTATTACTAAGTGCTATTACTTTGTAATAAACCAAGTTCCACAGCACAACTGAAACTATGAAAAATCCTAAATTGGTAGGACATGTTGCATGTAAAATGCTGCTTGGCTACATATCACTGATTCATTTCAGTGTCTTCTGAAGGACACAGATCTTTGCTCATCCAGCACTCGCTGCAGTCTGAAGTGACTATTAGCTTTCTGATATACTCAGTTATATTAAGTGGCTGAAGGTGTGCAGCACAGCCACACCAGCTCTCCTGGACTGTAACTTCACTGTCTGGAAATTCCCTTCTGAGAGATGAGCAGCTAAAACAAAAACTGCTGCATTTACATTCATTGCCTCTTCTTTTCTTTTCCTAAAAAGATGGGGTAAGTGATCTAATGCATGAGTTTTCTAGGGCTTTACATCTGTGACTTGGTAACTTTACAGCCCAGCTAAGGTGCTTCAACCTAATAAATGTTGAGAGATGCGATTCTTCTCCTATACTCATCTCCCGTAAGACCCCACTTGGAGTCCTGCATCTAATCCTCAGCACAGGAAGGACATGGACCTCAGTACAAGAGAGATATGAAGTTCCTGGAGCAGGTCTAGCAGAGAGCTACAAAGTTGGTCAAGGGACTGGAGCATCTCTCTTAGTAAGAAAGGCTGAGAGAGCTGGGCCTGTTCAGCCTCAAGAGAAGGCACCTGAGAGGGGTCCTCATCAATGTCTATCCATCTCTGAAGGGTGGGTGTCAAGAGGATGGAGCCAGGCTCTTCTGAGTGGTGCCGAGCAATAGGACAAGAGGCAGTGGGCAGAAACTGATGCACAGGAAGTTCCACCTGAACATGAGGAAGAACTTTACTCTGTGGGTGACTGAGCATGGGAACAGGTTGCCCAGAGAGGATATGGAGATATTCTCCCTCACTGGAGATATTCAAGAACTATCTGGACACAATCCTGTGCCATGTGCTCTGGGATGGCCCTGCTTGAGCAGGGAGGCTGGACCAGATGACCCACTGTGGTCCCTTCCAACCCCACCTGTTCTGTGATTCTGTGACCTGTTGGAGCAAGTTCAGGGGAGTGACACCAAGATGACTGGAGGGATGGATCACCTCTCCTGTGAAGAAAGACTGAGAGAGTTGGAATTGTTTAGCCGTGAGAAGGCTCCAGGGAGAGCATAAAATTTTTCACGGTGAGGGTGGTGAGGCACTGGAACAGGTTTCCCAGAGAAGCTGTGGCTGCCCCATCCCTGGAAGTGCTCAAGGCCAGGTTGGAGGGGGCTGTGAGCAGGCTGGTCTGGCGGAGGTGTCCGTGTCCACGGCAGAGTTTTGGAGCCCCGGGCTTTGGCCACCACCGCCCCGCTCCCTGCCAGCCCGAACCAGCGCCGCGGGGGCGGGGCCCGGCGCTTCGCCCCGCCCCCTCTGCTCCCCGCCCGCTCGTCACGTGCGTTAGCGACAGGCGGCGGCAGCGCCCATTGGCGGAGGCGGCGGGGGGGCGTGGCCGGCGGCCGGTCCGTCAGCTGCGCCGGGCCCTGACAACAAAGGGCTCCGCGGAGGCGGCGCGGGCGCGGGGCTGGAGTGACCGCGGTCTGGGTGAGTTCGCTTTGCGGGGAGCTGCGGGCACCGAGCGCGCTGCCGGTGTCCCCGGTGTGATGGTCTCCCGCGGTCTGAGCGGTGGAAAGCAGTAGCAGCAGCAGCAACGGCGGAGCCCCCGTTTTCCCGTGCGCCCATCCCCGCTTCTGTCCGCTGGGAAGGCGCTGAGGCCAGGGGCTTTTGGCGTTTTCCCGGCTGTGGAGCAGCCGGTGGCCTCGTCCGTTCGCCCCCTGCCCAGCCTCGGGAGCGTGGCCGGGAAGGTGCGCAGCTGCTGCGGGCTCCGCCGGGTCAGCCCGCGCCGCTGGACGCGGCTGTGTGGAGCCTCCTGGTGGTGGTCACGGAGCTGCGAGCTGAGGGCGCGGGGGATCAGCGGCTCGGCTTTCTAGCACGGGATTGCTCTGGGACTGGGAGGTGTCTTCTTTTGGTTGTGTTTCCTTTTTGCTTAGCACATACCCCATCTCCTTTGCTAGGTTAGAAACAAAAAAAAAAAAAAGGAAAAAATACTTTTTTTTGTTGCAGCGATACTGTTTTGTTGACATTCTATTGGGTGTGCTATCTATAACAGCCTCTTAATCATTACTGTAGCTGAGTCAGTTGTTCCCAGGCTTGTGTTTTCCTGCAGCTGACAGTTCCTGTCTAAGAACTCGAAAACCTCTCTCGTTGTCTGTCCTTTTTTCCTCCCTGGACGATGGCCCTTGATAACAGTCTAACTTCTCTTTTGCTGTCTGACTTGCACAGTGGCACACAAGTGTGGCCTTTTTAAAGGCGCTTGTCCAAAAGGATGTCAAAGCATCAACCACTTTCTAAATGTGCCGTGGTTTTAAGCCCAGCTGGAGATGAAACCAGGACAAAATGATTCAGATGTTTTTTTGGATCCTCCTTGGGGTGGGGGAAGGGAAAAGTGGGACAAACTGCTTTTGATCTGTAGAAAGTCATTTGCGGGTCAAAAGCTGAGGTTTGTTTAGCTCACATTCTCAGGTACAGTGATCTCTCTCTTACTTGTTAGAGGTTAATTATTTTATGTTGCTGTGATGCCTTGGGAGCTTTACTAGAGGACTGTGAGCTCTCATCTTGCTCCACTCTGCACAGAACAAAAAGCCTCTGCCTGAAGGTACCTCCAGGCTTGATCTAAGAAGGAGGCAACACAAGTGTGTGGGAGTACAGGGAAAGCCAGTGCTGATCAGCAGCCACGCAATGGCTCACTAGTTAGCCTAGAGAAAAAACAAACTAATTTTTTCATCGGCCAGGAGAGAGTTAGGGAAGGATGTGGAAGGTAACTGGAAAACTACAGACTTCAAGCTTTCACTTAGAGTTCATTTCCTTATCCATAGTAAGCTCTGCCTATAACTGAAGCGCTCAGACCTTCTTAAGAAGGTGCTTAGGAACACTGTTAGCATTTGGCATGTCCTTAGGTAACCCATCTAGGGCTTAGTGACATTAATGGTTAAAAGTGTTTCCTGCTAGTAACCACTGAAAGTTGAACTTTGCTGCAGTTTAAAGCCACTTCTGCTTGCTCTGGGTATAAAGGAAGGCAATAAATATTTGCCTCTTTATTCACATAATTGACTACTGTTGTAATTTTTTCCTTCCCTGTATTAAGCTTTTCCATTTTTTAAATTTTGTTGATTTTCTTTAGACTTCTGATAATTTTTGTAGCTCTCTTTAGGAGAGACCTGATGTTTCATTTTCAAGTGTGGTCCTTAAAAATAGACCTGTGTCACTGTTGCAGCTGAGCCTGTTGTTTCTAGTCTTGTGTTTTCCTGCAGTCAGTCGTTGCTCTTGAGGAACTAGAGTGCATAACTTCTTGAGTTTCACTGTACCTTTTCATATTGCTCCTGAAGACTACTTTAAATTCTGCTCCTATCCTTCTGTGCTTTCTGAATAAGAAGGAAGCTGCATAAATGTGTACAGGCGCAGTGCTGCATGGAGCAAGTGTTTGTCCTTACCTTGAACAAATGGATGATGGGGTCTGGTTTCCTGGGATAAGGTGACACAGGAGGCCCAAACGACTCTTTAGAGTGGCCTGAAAATTCTAGGGTGAAGCAGGGTATACTGGCCTATATATAAATAATATTCTTTATGGGTTGTATCTTTTAATACCTGGGTTTGTCTACTGTCATGTGTCTTACTCCCTTTCTGAATGCAGGCACTCATACTGTCTTACATGGATATATTCTTTCCTATTTAATTATCAAACGGGTATTTAATCTGTAATAATTCTGACCTGCTGGGATGATCCAAATATTGCTATGGGCAAAAATAACTTGTAGTTAAGTTGTTGAATATTTCCCCCATATTTTTTACTTTTTCACCTGCTTTAATGGCTTCTATTTATTGGCTCATACATAAATATCAAAGGCTGTAAATGTGCTGATCTGATGTGTTTAAATATTCAGCTTCTTGGTACTAGTGGGATTTTTTTATCTTAACTGTTAGATGCAGAGGTCAGGCTTATGGTGACCAGTTACATGTAGATTTACGGGAGTGAATTGAGAAGTAAGCACTTGGTTTAGTTAAACATATCCAATACTTTTCCATGTTCCTTAGACTTAGGATACATGACTAGTTGGGTGGTTGCTGTGAAATGATCTCACTGGTAACTCTGTGGTGTACTTTGAACCTGAAGACAGGATGTGCATTGCTACTGTGTTAACTTGTAGTCAGTGTGGAACAGAGAAGAAACCCTGCTTTGGGCTTCCCTGGGAGCCCTGACAGGAGCTCCTCTGTGTCAGCAGAGGAGATGAGTTGCTTGGAGCAGAAAACATGCCCTTACCCTTGGTGTCTCTCTGACATGGAGGAAGATAGGGAGGGAACTGGGGGAGTGTAGACACAAGAGTCCTGTACAAGAATCCCCTTCTCCCTTAGGAGAAGGTGGGACTGACAGCTGAACAGACCTTTTTTGGGAAGGAGGTCTAAGATGAAGGCAAGCTCCTAGGAGAGACCTAGGATTGGGTTTTTTGTATGTATCTCACTGGAAGGGGATGGCAAATGCCAGTGAAGCTGCCTCTCCTCTTTGGGGAAAAATGTTCACTTGTACCTCAGACTGCACTAACAAGGGGCTTTTAATTTGTTTCCCTAGGGATGTTACCTGTGGTTTTGTCATTAAGATGCTTGTCATCATTTTTTACAGGTTTCACGTAAACTGTTTACATGTCATGCTTTTGCATGTCCTGTACCTAAGCTGATAAAGCATCTATGCACTTTAATCTCAAGTCTGTGCCACTCTGCCAGTAGTGTGAGCTGTGCCTTGAACCTTGGATATAAAGACCTACCAGCCAAAGTCTTGTTCCTGCCTTAGTAATGTTCCAGAGGTTAAATAACATGCTCATGGGAGAGATTGATAGCTTGTCCAGCCAAGAGCCAGAGTTCAGTGAGAAAGAAGATGACGAGTGGATTCTGGTTGACTTTATAGGTAAGATGTCTGTCAGACATATGTTCTGCCTTTGTCTTGCTCTGGCTCTTGCTTGTCTTACTTCCATGTGAACAAACCAGTAGCTTGGGGAAACTTTATCTCAGCAAAAAACAGTGTGGGATTAGAGCATAGGGTGTCTTCCAAACAAATGTTAAGTGTTGTGCAAATTGGTGAGAAAAATGATGTCAGGTTTATAAGCCTGACACAGGCTTCAGCAGAACGACTTGTACAAATAAAATAAATAAATAAAATTTGACTTATTTCGCAATTATATGGCTTTTCTGATAACAGTTGTTTCACATATCTAACATGGCTTGTCTGGGAGCTCCCTTTTCCCCTCTCCTGCTTTTAAAAAGTAAAAACTTGTGTATGTGCTAACCAGGCTTTTTTTTTTTTGCTTTTTTTTTTCTTATTCTTTTTTCATATCCCATTTCTGGCTGTGTGCAACTGTGTTGTTTGTGACCTTCTGCGATCACCAACATCCGTGGGTTCCTCTCCACTGACAAATGATCCCCTACAGCAGACACTTGCACTAATTGCTCCGTGGAGGAAGCAGACATGGTTGAAGCATCGGCCACGGACAGCTCGCCCGTCTTCTCTTGTTTATCATCTCCCTTGGAACACTTGCCGGAGGCCAGCGAGTCTTGCTTCATCCAGTTTGAGTCATGTCCTATGGAGGAGAGCTGGTTTATTACCCCTCCCCCATGTTTTACTGCAGGTGGATTAACCACTATCAAAGTGGAGACCAGTCCAATGGAGAACCTCTTAATAGAGCATCCCAGCATGTCTGTGTATGCTGTCCACAATACCTGTCACAGCCTTAATGAGACTGAATGTGGGGATGAGGAGTTTCACAGCCCAGGTAGTCCCAGGTATGTCTGAATTGTCTTGTCAAGGAGCTTTGCTGCTGAAAATATCTGGTTTCTCCTTGATCAGCTTAGACACTCAATACTGAATTTTCCAGCTTATTTCAGGGGAGGTGAATAAAGCATGAATACCACATAAGGTGTGTAGAGTGGTCAGGTGCCTGCCTGCTCAGAAAAAGATGGCCATGTTGGCAAACAGTTGGGTATGCATTTTGGCACTACAGTGAATATTTATGGAGCCTTATTACTCCCTTGCAGAGTATGTTCCAGTCCTGTGTAAACTGGTGGCAGTTAACTGTATAGACAGTAATGTAGATATGAAAGCACTTTGCCCCCTTCACAGCTATGTGTGTTTTTCATAACTGCTAGTCAGTATTCTTTCGGTCACCTTGTGAGATGAAACACAGAACTTTAATGATCCTGGCAGGGAAGTGGCTTGGGGTTTAGGTAGGAAGCTTTTTTTTTTTTTTTTTTTTTTTTTCCATTCCTCAACCTAGTGATAGATAAGGACAGGTTTAAATATACCCCCAAGTGGCTTGTGAAGCAAAAGTAAACTGAAAGATTCCACAAAACTTAGTCCCCTCAATGTGAAAATCTGTGCTGCAAACTTCTACTTGTAGTGAAGTAAGTGCTTTTTGGTTTTGGGTCCTAAAAATCTATCCATGTGGGCTTATTGTAGAGGCACGTTTGCCAAACACTGCCATTCTTTGGTGTTGGTGTATGCAGCTATACCAGTATAGTATACCTGGCTTTATGCAAATGGAGTATTTCTTTGCCATTATGGCCTCATGCTTGCCTGTGTGTTCATTGGTTTTAAAAAATTGGGTGTTTTGTGAATCCTGGTTAGTAACAAAGGCTGACTTCTCATGCCATCTAGTTCTTAAGTTTAGAAACAATAACACTAAAGAAAAAGTTCACAGTATACTAAGCTTTGATATACTGGAAGAAATTAGTATAGTGGTTGAGTTGCTGTAGGTAGATGCCTATTGACTTGTCTGATCAGCCCCTTGCCATATGTAAGTTTTTAGTTCAAAGAAACAGGTGACTTTGAGATGACATGCTGCTGTATAATGTTGAAGTAGAGTGCTGACACTATTGATCTTGGTGTGGGAGTTCTGTAATTATTTGGGGAGAACAGTTTATGATGTTAACCATCAGGCATCTAGTTTAAGTTAAACTGGGGGAAACTATGAGCAGATAGCACCTTTTAAAATGAGGGTCTGAAGGAATCTGCAAGAATACTGTAGGCTGCAAGGCGTGCCCTGGCAAAAGACAGTAAGCCACTTTATCTAAAATACCAATTTGCAGTGAATAGTAACACTCAAAAGTTGGATACTGACTTTTCAGTCACTTGAACTGGGGATCCTGAAGTAAATTCAGCCAGAGAAGAATCCTGTCTTATGTTATACAGTACACTTAAACTGCTTCAATGTGTGGGGAAGCTAGAGGGGTGCTCTTCAGCTGGTGTGTAATTAAGTTTCTTCACACTGAAGTCTGTGCTGTTGCTTTGTCAGAGGATCTAGGCTCTTGTACAGGGTATTTTGTGTGACAACTGGGATGAGACTTAAGTCTAAAGCTGAGGTAGACTGCAGAATTTGGGAACATTGGTTACACTGATGCTGCAGTAAGTTTCAAAAGCTGTTACAAAATCTCCAGTGGTTTAATGGTTGGCCATTTAATATTGTAGGGCCAAGAAAAGCTGCTTAAGGCACACTGGCACAGTAAGTACTACTGTTTTGGAACAGTGCTTTTTGTTTGATCAGGCTGCTAGCAACACTGCTTCCTCTAGAGCCTTGTCTGCCAAAGCAATACTGGTTTTAGGACTAACCTTTGTGCCAAATGATTAGTTGATCAAGCCTAACTACATCTGCTTTAACGAGCCAAAATGCTAAGTGCAGAGAAATTACTGAAATAGTTGGGTTGGGGATCTGAAGCCTTTAATGTTTCTTGTGAGGTGTGTTTCTGTAGCACAGTGAGCAGGACACTTCTGCTTTCTAGCAAAATAGCCACTGGAAGCGCAGCAGCAAATGTATGTAGTGATGATCTGGCTTAAGACACAGCCCCTCTAAAATTCTATTTTGACAATATGATGGAGACTCATCATCCCTGTTTTCTCAGTGCATGGAGCTCACTAGTGCCAGCCTGCCAAATGCACCTAAGGTACCGAAATGCTGCATTTGAAGAGTATGTGGCCATTTAGGTGATTCAAACCACTTCTGCTATCCCAGTGTTGCTTTATGATGACAAATAGAAGAGTGTTGGTTTGCAAACCATTGCTGGGAGGGTTTTTGATGGGGGGAGGAAAACTTAAGTATCTTCAGCCAGCAAGTTTAAACCAGTTTCTCTCCTTTTGTGGAGGAAATCTCTTTTTTCATTTTAAATTCATTTCAAAGCAAAAGGGTGTTGTATAAACTTCCCTATTTGTCAGATTAGTCATATTTTTCCATAACAAAACCACAACAGTTTGTATTAACAGTTGCTGCCCTTTGCTAGCTAAGAGTATACTTAGGAAATACAGGTTGCAATAACTGCGGTGTGGCTTCCTGGCTCCATAACAGCTTTCCCCAGAAAGGCTTCACTTGCAGTTCTACCTCCAGCACTGTTGGATGTACTAAGGGATCACTCCACATAGAAAATAGTAGTCACATATATGCAGGTAAATTAAACTGGTGTAATCTGCAAAGAATGTATTTACAAGGCACTGTGAATTGATTTGTGCTTGTTACTCATCTATTTTTTGCTAGATATTTCAAGTGCTAGCTTTAAGACAATATCCAGTGAATAAACAGGGGAAGACCCAGCATGTTACATATGACTGTTCTGCAGTCTCTAGTCTTCAGTCAGTCATATCAAACTACCAAGGATCCAAAAGCAAGATTAGGATATTTAAAATAAGAAAAAAGTAGAAGGGAGGGAGTATTCTCTTGATAACAAGGAGTATTTCCCTCCAGTGTGGAGCAGGAGGAGGCAGAAGAGCTTACTTTGTGTCAGGCACCTGCAGCCTCCCAGAGTAAGGCTCCAAAGGGTGTACCATGGGCATAGCAGACCTGACTTATGTCTACAGAGACATTATACAATAATTGCAAGTTAAGCTCTTGCAGAAGAGACTTTATAATAAAGTCATGCTAGTGTTGACCAACAGACTTCCCAAGAGACCTCTTGCTCATGCCTGGCAAGTTCGTCGTCTTGCAAACGTCTTTCCTGGTCACCACTGACCAGTTGACAGCTGGTTGTTGGGCCCTGAGTGGGGAGATGGAAGGCAAGAAACTCTGCCACTGGTCTCACACCAGCTCTAGCACTCAGATTAGGGTTTTGCTTTTAAAATGGCTAGGCTATTTTTAACTTTACTTTGGAAGTTTCAGGAAATGCCAGTGATTGTTCTGTCAAGTAGGGAAGTACTTTTTCAATATGTCAGTCGCTGCTTGCATAGGCTGCCGGTTTGTTTTTCACTAGTGCATGATGAAGCAAGGGTTTGCCAAAACTGCTGAATCACTGCTCATGAAATTTAGGGGGCTGGTTGAGGAACAATCCTTCTAAGTTACTTTTCATGTGTGTCACAACTGGTCTACCTTTCCATTCCTCTGCATGAGCATTGTTTGTTTGGATTTACTTGTGTGGCTGGCAATTGAAATGCACTTTTGTTAGTGTGCTTCTGTTTTCAGGCTGAACCACCTATGTTCAAGATGATTTTAACCCAAACTTTGCCTAGCGGATAACTCTCAAGTCTTCTAAAGCTGGAGCAGTGTGACACACATTGCCTTATATTTCTAATCTGTGTTGCATCTTGGGCTTAGGGAGGTGGTGTGGGGAAGAAAGAGCACAGTAGAGTAAGATGCCAAAAGTTTCAAGGCTGTTGTGGGGCCCTCACACAGAATGTGATTTAGCAGCCCTAGACATTACTTACCAGCGTGCTAAGTGGCTTGATCTTACCTCAACCCAAATCTCTGTCCAGTAGAATAAGGGTACCCTTTTGAAATGCTGGATGCTGAAGTCCATGTTCCACCCTTTGTTTTGCTTGTCTTTCCAATGCACCTCAGTGGTGACTGATACCTACTTGTTACATTTCTAGACTGGAGGCCCGAAATGAAACGGGACAGCGTGTTCACTGCTATGTCACGGCTCTTGCTACTAGTTCAACTTTTCTGGAAAAAAACAAGAGCTTTCGTCCTACCCACTGGATAAAAGAACATAATGAAAGACACTATCTCAACAGAAACAGTCTCCGTCGCCAAAACCTTACCAGGGATTGCCACTCTCGGCAAATCAAGCACAATGGACTGTTCGTTCACCAGCCTTGCCAGCGGCAGTTCAATTACTGATGGCTCTTGTGGTTTTAATCTATGGTCTAATTGTTTCTTAGGTTGCTCTTGTTTTCATGTGTAGGTAAGTGTGGTCAATCTGAAGCTGATCATCAATCCCTCAAACATAATCGTAACTAGTATTGCATTATTTTCAAAAGACACATAAATCTCCAAACATCTTGCATCAAGTTTTAAATGTTGATGTTAAATATCAATGTCTTGGAAGCCTATCAGTACAATAGTTTGTGTGCTGTTTTATAAACTTTGATGTATAGATGGGTTCTTAGTTGGTATTTTAAAGAAACTTAACTGAGATGGAAATCAGTTACATTTTGCATTAATCAAAATGGAGTTAGAAAATTTGAGGTTAGCCATGTGCTTTAATGACCAGTACTTGACAGCTTGTGTATCTGTCTGTATTCAGCATATATGATTACTTTCTGACAAGGAAATTCTATAGCTGCCAGTGGATATTACATAGCTGCGCTGAGCTGTTTCAAGAAGGACATCTCATCTAAATTCCTAGAACTTACTCATGTTAGTGGGGTCTGTGTAGGTGTGCTGGGTACTTGATATGGATATTGAAAGAGGGTTAAATGTCCCAGCAATATTGTTGCAGTACAATATGGCACTGGTGTTACAGATGTAGTACCTCACAGTGGAGTGGGAAGAAAAGTGAACCTCTGAGTAACGTGCAGATGCACAACACAGAGAACTGAACTGGGTTTTACTAGGTAAAGTTTGAGTTTCTCTATTTCTGTCTTTGAAGCATTTATTTCCCCTCCCCTATCTCATTTAATCTCTAGTCTAGTTAAAGGGAAAAGATGGTGGATTGACCGTTCTTTTAATCCTATCAGTACCTGACTGCTCTTCAAAGAAGTCAGGCTGATGGACAGCTATTTCTGAGCTACAGATTGCTATTAGATTGTCTCATATGTACAGATTGATAGTGGCTTGGAAGTAGCTAGAAGGAAGCTTTTATTTGAAGTTCTCCTAAGTTTCTCTCTTTCTCTCCATGAAAATGAAATCCAAGTTAATGGGGACTGGAAATGAAGGGCAGTGTGAGGCAGGGAGAAGTGGATGCTGAGCTAAACACAGCAATAACAGTGTATAAATTTGATCGATCAGCCATGGTTGTTCTGCTAGCCCACTGGAGGCAGAAGGACTGGATAGCAATTCCATGGGCCAACAGGAAAGAAAAGCCATTCAAAACTATGAAGTAGTTTTCTTAAGAACACTGTGCAAGATGTTTTGGAAGTTGGCAGGCACTGCCAGCTACAACTACAGGTAAAGTTAAGTTCACCTGTTAACAAAAGCTGTGTTACACAGCAGCCAATGGTATGCTGAACCCTGATAGATCAATCTGGGAAATGGATTAAATGGGTATGGAAGTAAGGAAGCAGAAATCTGCACTGAAAGAAGGGGCAGAAGTAAAAGTAAGTTTATCTTCCTTTCTGCCAGTGCTTAATGTGACTTGCTGTTTCCCTTGTGTTTAGTGCCTAGGGCATTAGTGTTAACATTACACTCAGCTGTGTCTTCCAGTAGTCCTTACACAGAAGTTAGTATAAGGAGTCATGTGAGGAGTCTTTGAAATAAGACAAGATCAATAATGTGAATTGTTCCAGAGCTATGGAGTATTTAAATTCAGCCAGATGCTTCAATTTCACTGAAGCAAAACCCCAACAATTCAAATTGACCTTGATGTAGTGGTACTGTTGTGTATTCTGCAGCTGGAATTGTTGTGGAACCTACTTAGCATATAGGGAACAGCATTTATAACCTATGTTTCACTGCAGATGTGCTGCTTCACTGCAATTGGGATTGTCACAAAGGGATGTTGAAAATAACTAAAGGTATAAAAGCAAGAGGTGCTTTCCTGGATACGCTAGTTTTTGGGGTGGGTTTTTTGACAAATTGAATTCACATGCACGCTGAAAGAAAACAAGATTGGTCACATCATGAGTTTCCAAATGAGATATTTTGTTACTGCTGTTTTAGCAGTATGTGCCCATGTCCATACAAAAATTCTCATGTAGTCCAAAAACTTTGGTTTATCTGCAAATAGCTGTAGTTTCACCAGTCTCTTATCTGTTCACAAGTACTCTTACTTGCCTCAGATTATCTACCTTTATCACTCCAACTTTTTGTCTATCTTAAACTTCCTTATCCTCGCTGCCAACTTTCTAGCTCAGGAAAATTCTTTGCTTTCCTGTATTACTTTTCTTTATATAAAAGTAACTACTTTCCTTCAGCTTTAATTTTCTTAAAGTGCAATGAAGGAAGATGGAGTCTCCACCTCCCTATGTTGGAAGGAGTAAGTAATCCCTTAACTCCTAATGGGGAGATGGAGGTGAGAGTATAAGGCTCCCAGGCAGTAAAATGAGAGCCTTGGTCTGTTCTTCTCAGTAGGCAAGTAAATGCAACTTTAGACTGCTCCTAGAATTGGGAGATACTGATCTTTTTATACTGCATTACTAGATGACTTTCTGGTGATGAAAACCTATATCTTTCAGGATATAAACTATTTTGTTGCACAAAGCTGTGCTTCTCAATTTGTAATATTGGAAACCATATTATTGTGTGAGATAGTACTACATCAATGGCTTTTTGTTAATTTGTTTTACATATTTATGTTGGTCTAGCCCTGTTTTGTGCCTGGAGCTATTGGGCAATTAGATTTGTTTTGGTTTTCTGTTTTAATAGTGAGCTGTGTGGCTTTTTATATGGTTTTTTGAATTGTATTAAAGTGTGTGTTTTTTCTTGTAAAAGTGGAGGCCTTGCACTGTCTCATACTGATTGATATTCATGAATCTTGCTGAAATTGTGTTTTCATAGGTATTGGTCAATGGACAGATTTGCATTTTAAACTGTGCCTTCTACACAGCAAACTTGAAGATTCAAAAGGGACATTTCAGTTGGGATTAATACTGTACATCAGTCTATGCATACATGGCAGCTTCTCTCCAGAGCCACTTCTCTATTTGTAGCAATCCTTTTGATATGGAAGAATGTGTGGCTCTTATTTTTAATAGTTTAACACAAGCTGAAAACAGACAAAATACAGCACTTTGCCAAAAAAAGGTAGCATTGCTTAACCAGTGTGTATTTACTAAAGTGATCTTCTGTATTTTGTTTTCATAGTGCGTTCTGCGCACTGTGGGGAAACACGATCTTAACTCTCAATAAAAAATGGCCTATTAAAAACTGTCAGTCTGTTCTTTAATGTTACAGGTCAGTGAAAATCCAAATGCCTGAGCATCCTGTTCAGGTGGCAGGTACAAGTCTCAGTGCTTGCTCTAGTACAGCAGTTGCTCTGGGACTTGGTTTGCATTGCTGATCAGGTGATAATGTGCATCCGAGCAGTGTTGCACATCTCTGCTGACTGCTGCCTTTCCTGATCAACATGCAGGAACTCTGTAGGTGAATAGGACAGAGATAAAAAACACATAAAATGTGCATGGGGTGGGGGAAATTTTTTCCGTATCATGGCTGAACCTCTCTTGTTTTAACTCATGCCCCACTGCCTATCATTTTCCTGCCACCCACCACCACGAAAAAAATCTGCACGGAAAGCTCCTGGTACAGGTATCCTATGAGGGAGCAGAGATCCTGTGCAGATGCCTAGGGATGGGGTATGGGAAGGCAAGGCAAAGCCACCTGCAGCTGAACTTGGTAAGGGATGTGGAGGGGACCAGAATCCATGTGACAAAGGACATGGAGAAGGCTGAGCTACTCCATATCGTCTTTGCCTTGGTGTCTACTGGGAAGACCACCCTTTGGGACTGCAGGCCCCTGACGCCTGTGGGAAATGTGAAAGCAATGAAGATCAACCCTCAGATGAGAAGTCTCAAGGTAAGAATTGCTTAAAGAAATCCACCATACACAGTTTTGTGGGATGCACCCATGACTGTTGAAAGAGCTGGCTGATGTCTTTGTGAAGCTGTTCTTAATTGTCTGAAAGGATTTGGCAATGGACTGGATTCCTGGGGGGTGGAGAAAAGCAAGTGTCCTTCCTAGCCTCAAGGCAGACAAGAAGATTCAGGGGAACAAGACTGTTCCCTTGATGTATGGGAAGGTAATGGAGCAATAGTCCTGGAAACCATTTCCAAAATGATCCAGAAGTGATTAGTAGTAGTCAGAATGGATTTACAGAAGGAAAAGCATGCCTGACAACCGAATAGCCTTCTACAGTACCGAGCCTTAGATGACTGGCTCAGTGGATGGGGGGAGAGTGGTGGATGTTGTTAATCTCGCCTTTATCAAGGCTTTTGACACTGTCCTCCATAACATCTTCCCAAAGCCATGAATTGCAGACTCTGTGAAGCAGATGATGAGCAGGTGTGTTGAGAGCTGGCTGAACCCTGTGTTCAAAGTACTGTGATCAATGATATGAAGCCAAGCTGAAAACTTGTTTTTATTGGTGTGCTCTTTCAATGCAGGACCCTTTCACTGTTAGAAACCTTCATTAATGACCTGGGTCGTAGGGCAGAGTTGTTTATGCACTAGAGGGCTGTGCTGCTATTCAGAAGGACCTTAACATGGAGAAATGGGCCAACAGGAACCTCATGGAGTTCAGTGCAGGGAAATATGAAGTATTGTACCTGGAGGAATAAAAAACCCAGGCACCAGGCTGGAAACTGGCTGTAAAGCATCGTGGCAGAAAGGGCCCTGGGGCTCCTGGTGGACATGAAGTTGAATGTGAGCCAGCAGTGCACCCTCGTGGCCTCAAAAACTCAGAGCTTCCCGGGCTGCATCAGGCAGGGTGTTGACAGCAAGGGGGAGGGAGGTGATCGTGCCCTTCCACCCTGGGCCAGTGAGACACATCTGAATGGCATGTCCAGTGCTGAGCAACCAGTACAAGAGGGCATGGATGTACTAGAGGGTATCCAGCAAAAGGCCAGGGAATAAAAGGATTGAAGACTGAAATAATGAGGAGAGGATGAGAGCTGGGATTGTTTAGGCTGGGGAAGAAAAGTCTGGGGGGATCTTGTCAAGGTATATAAACAGCTGAAGGGGGCAATAAAGACAACAGAGCCAGACTCTTCTCTGGTGGTGCCTGGTGAAAGGACAAAAGGCAGTGTGTGCAAGCTGAAATACAAGAAATCCTTGAATGTAAGAAATGGGCTCAGTGATCTTCTCCACATTGTTATTCTGGCTTTTTCTGAAACTGTATGAATGAATGGGGGTTTTTTGCCTCCAGTCATTGGGGATCCTTGATGTCTGTGGCTTTCCAAAGATGGTGGAGAGTGGCCTTGAAATTACATCACCCAGCTCTCTCAGCACAGTAGATACAGGCTTCCATGGATTTGTATGGGCTGAGTTGTTACAAGTAGTTCCTGATTTAATTCTCACCCACCAAACAAGCAGGGTGACAAAATGATCTATTTAACTAAGAGCAGTGAAAAGGTATTTGTGCAACAAAGCATCCATCTTCCCAGAGCAAGAACTGAGTGAAATCTTTCCCTTTGAAATGTAGATTTTGTCCTGTACGTTTATCAAAGCAGCAAGTCTATGCTGAGAGCGGTACAGTATTCTTCAGGAGAAGGGTTGATCAATTATGCTTGTATTATTGTATCTATACAGATAACCTAACATAGTTAAGCTGATAGTGTTCCTTTTGGCGGTGCTTATTTCAGACCTGATGCAACTTTTAAAATTTAGCTTGGACACCATGTACTAGTGTTTTTTGAAACTTCTCTGTGCTGAAGCAGAAGTGTTTGTATGAAGGGTTGCATCAATGTAACTATTGGCTTAAGTTCTCACTTTACATTCTAGTTTTTCTGTGTATATAAATCATTGTATGTCTTTGATAGAGTGCCTTCATCAGTGTTAAATGTCAGAGAGAACCGTAATTACTACGCTGTTTCCTCATCAAGTAATTCAGTATCTGCTTTCTTTGTCTCATTCACTTCTGGTGTGTGTTTATAGCCACAAAATATTGTGACTGTTATTGAGTGATACTTGCAAGGAAGGTTTGGGCTTTTTCGAACATGTAGGAATGACTCATGAAAAGAACTTGCTGATGCTTCTGTGGCACTGTTGTTCCCATGCTGTGGTCATGATATATCAGTCTTAGAGTAAATGAGACTGAACTGAGACTTAACATGATATGTTTTGCAGCCAGCTTTTTTCTTAATGAAAATACTGTTCTGGAATTACTGCTGTATAACTAATACTTCAGAAGTCTCTTGACTTGTTCAAAAGTTCTGCGGGTGAACTGATAGCTGAACACTCAAATACCTTAATAAGGCAAATAACTATTGTAATTTCATGAGTAAGCTAAGGAAAATGAATAATAACAACCAAAAAAAAAAAAAACAAACCCCTAATAGATAAGAGTAACAAAATTAGGCCAGTGTCCAGGAGCAGGCTTCAGATCTCAGCTTGCAGACAATGGGCTGTACCATAGGTCTATATGTTTTCCTCTATAGACTTCAAATTGTTGTGTCCAAGCAAGGTGACTTAGGCAGTATAATAAAAAAATACCATTATACACAAAAAGAAATCTATAAGAGTGCTAAAAGAATTGTATGTTCCCTGAAGTGGGGCTCTACAGAGAATCAGCAGCAGAGAGAGGTGGAAAAGAGAAGGGATGCCTCAGGCTTTTGGGATAAGTGGTTATCGGCTAAGAGCTGTCAATTTTTGCAAGGTAAACAAAGGAGATGAGATCTTGATCAGGAAAGGGGGGACTGACATGGGCAGAAGTATCCCCCTGTCTACTCCTAGCAGTGAATTTCAGTTCTACCTCTTCTATCTGTGGTGTGAGACTGAGGAATGATTGATGGGCCAGAGCCAGTGATCTGAGATACAGTAAGACCAGGTGCTGGATCCTTGGATCATAATAACCCCAAGCAGTGCTACAGGCTTGGGGAAGAGTGGCTGGAAAGTGGCCTGTCAGAAAAAGACCTGCAAGTCTGCAGGTTTACATGGTTGGATGGTTACAGACTCTTTGCAAGAGTTAGACCTGGTAAAAGAGGTAGGGGTTGGCACTGTATGTAATGGAAGGGCTGGAATATGTGGAGCTCACAGTTGGCAATGGCACAGTTGAGAGACTGGATAAGAATCAAGGGGCAAACAAACAATGTGGATGTCATCATGGGAGTCTACTATAGACCTGCCAGGCAGGGCAATGATGTCAACAAATTATTCTTTGAAGAACTAAGTGATACTTCCAAATCAACTGCTGTTGTCCTTAATTGTGAAGTTCAACCTGTCAGAAATTAACTGGGAGCGTCACATAGCTGCTACAGCCTGGACCATAAAATCCCTAAAAGACCTGAACAACAATTTTATGGAACAGGTACTAAGGGAACTGACTCAGAAAGATGCCCTCCTTGATCTGCTGCTTGTCAACAGAGTGGATCTTGTGAGCGATGTGGTGACTGGCACCATCTTGGCCACAGTGACCACTAAGTGATCGAGTTTAAAATCTTTGTGGACGGGAGGAAAAGTGCAGGAAAACCTCAGCTCTGGACATGAGAAGAGCAGACTTCAGGCTGCTCAGGGACCTAGTAAGAGAAATCCTCTGGGAAATGTTTCAGTAGTGCTGGGGTCTGTCAGTGCTGGTCACTTTTTAAACATCACCTCCTAAAGGCACAGAAGCAGCAATTCCCCAGTGTCAGCAGTCAAGCAGAAGGCTGGCTTGGCTGAACAGAGATTTTCTTTTGGGTCTAAGGCAAAAAAAGGAAGGTGTGTGGAAGCAAGGTCGGGTAACCTGGAAGAATACAGAGATGTAGCTTGCCACTGTAGGGAGAAAATTCATGCAACTAAAGATCAGTTGGAACTGAAGCTGGCCAGAAATGTGGGAGACAATAAAAAGTTATTTTAAATATATTAATGGCAAAAGGCAGCATAGAAATAACATCAGCCTGTTACAGGATGAGGATGGGCACCTCACAAACAGGGACATGGACAAGGCGGGGGTGTTTAACGCATTCTTTGCCTCTGTCTTCAACACAGATGATGGACCAAGGGTGTCTCAGTGCCCTGAGCTGGAGGACCATGGCTGTGAGAATGATCAAATCTCAGCTGACCCTAAACTTGTGCAGGATCTGCTCCTCCAGCTGGATCCCTACAAATCTATAGGGCCTGATGGGATTCATCCCAGAATCCTAAAAGAACTAGCTGATGTCATCGCAAAATCTCTCTTGATGATTTTTGAACTGGGAATCTGGAGAGGTCCCAGCTGACTGGAAGCTGGTGAACATTGGCCTGATTTTCAAGAAGGGCAAGAAGGGGAGCCCTGGAAAATACAGACCTGTCTGTCGCACTTTAGTGCTGGTAAAATCATGGAAAAGATTATTCTGGGAAGTATTGAAAAACACCTTGAGGTCAACACAGTCATCGGTCACAGCCAGCACAGCTTCATGAGGAGAGAGTTCTGCTTTTGAAACATGGTTTTCTTCTGTAACAGGATAACCCCCCTAGATGATCTAGGAAAGCCTTTTTGGACTTGAGCAAAGCTTTCAATACTGTCTCTCTCAGGATCCTTCTGGTCAAATGTCCAGCACACAGCTGGATAAACACATCATGTGATGGGTGAGCAGCTGGCTCAGGGGTCAGGCACAAAGGGTTACAGTGAATGGGGTGACACCAGGCTGGGCACCTGTCCCTAGTGGGGCTTTGCAGGGCCCCATCCTCAGCCCAGTTCTCTTCAACTACTTTACTAACTACTTGGACACATTACTTAAAGAAATACTAAGTTTATCAAGAACACCAAACTGGGAGGAGCTGTCGACTCCCTTGAGGTCAGTGAGGCCCTGCAGAGAGACCTCAACTACAGAGGTGGGCAGTCACCAACAGTATGTAGTCTAACAAGGACAAGTGCCAGATTCTGCATGTCAGGACAGCCTGGGGAATGAGAGGCTGGAGAGCAGCACCACAGAAAGGGACCTGGGGGTCCTGGTCACTGGCAAGTTGAATATGAGCCAGCAGTGCCCTGGCAGCCAGGAGGGCCAACCATGTCCTGGGGGGGCACAGCATCACCAGCCAGGCAAGGGAGGGGATTGTCCTGCTCTGCTCTGTACTGGGGAGGCCTCAGCTGGAGTGCTGGGGGCAGTTTTGGGCACCATAACATAAAAAAGACATTAAACTATTAGAGAGTGTCCAAAGGAGGGCCACAAGGATGGTGAAAGGTCTGTAGCAGAACCCTTATTTGGAGCAGCTGAGGTCAGTTTGTTCAGCCTGGAGGAGACTGTGGGGAGACCTCAACATCCTCATGAGGGGAGGCAGAGGGGTGGAACTGACCTCTTCACTCTCATGACCCACTGGTCATGAGACCAAGACTGGTAGGACCCAAGGGAACAGCATGAAGCTGAGTTGGGAGGTTTAGGTTGGATATCAGAAAAATTCTGGTTCTTCACCCAGAAGGTGGCTGAAAATTGAAACAGACTCCTCAGGGAAGTTGTCACAGCACCAAGCCTGACAGAGTTCAAGAATTGTTCAGACAATGCTCTCAGGCACTCAGTGTGATTCTTGGGGTGTCCTGGGCAGGGTCAGGAGTTGTACTCAATGATCCTAATGATTTCTACTCAGTATATTCTGTGATTCTATGACAGCAGCTGAACATGAGCCAGCATGTGCCCAGGTGGCCCATGGCATCTTGGCCTGTATCAGGAATAGTGTGGCCGGCAGAACCAGGGTAGGGATTGTCGCCTTGTACTGGGCACTGGTGAGGCCACACCTCAAGTGCTGCGTCCAGTTCTGGGCCCCACAATTCAAAAAAGACTTTGAGGAGCTGGAGCGAGTCCAGAGAAGGGCAGTGGAGCTGGGGAAGGGTCTGGAGTACAAGTCCTTCAAGGAGTGCCTGAGGGAACCAGGGCTGTTTAGCCTGGAGTAAATGAGGCTCGGAGGGGACCTTAATGCTCTTTACCTGAGAAGAGGTTGCAGCCAGGTGGGGGTTGGTCTTTTCTCCCAGGTAACATGTGACAGAATGAGAGGACATCGCCTCAGGCTGTGTTGAGGAGGTTGAGGTTGGACATAAGGAAGAATTTTGTCACTGTATGGATTGTTAAGCACTGGAATGGGCTTCCCAGGGAGCTGGTTGAGTCACCATTCCAGGATGCATTCAAGAAAATGACTGGATGTGGCACTTAGTGCTATGGTTTGGTTGACAAAGTGATGTTCAGTCAAAGATTGGACTTAATGATCTTGGAGGTCTTTTCCAACCTTAATGATTCTATAATTCTGTGAATGTGTCTTGTATTAAATGGGGAGGACAATATGGCTTCTGTGGCTGGTGACAAGCTACCAAACAGCTGAATAAGTACATAGATCTTTATTAATTGTGGGCAATTCGGGGTGGATTTATTATCCACCCTGTCACCTTTGCCTCTGGAGAGATCCCCTAAACATGGCTAAGCCTGAGGCTATGGGGAATCATAAGTCTTAGTCAGCAAGTGGTGAAAAGATGTTAGCTACAGTGCTTGGAAGCTGGAGCATCAGCAGTAAACACCCTTCACCTTGCAGGCTTGGGAGAGAAAGTCCTGAGCCCAGGGCCCAGCAGCTGTAGGTTTGATGAGGTGATGTGAGTTGTCTGGATGAAGAACCACATACACTCCCAGGTCACAGGCAGAGCCAGGGAGAAGAGAGCCTTCCCCTGTAGCCAGCTGTCTGCTTCTCCTGGCAGCAGGGCAAAGAGGTGTCTCCTTACATGCCTAAGAGGTGACCCTAGGATAAATGAAACTGGTTTGGTTTTAAAAAATACTGTATTATTGTCCTGCTTGTCTTCTACATGGCACTTTTCTTTGACTCCATATTCCTTATTGTCCCTTTCTTACACTTATTGTCTGGTCCAAAAGGTGTCACACTTGCAGACCAGTGGTGAAGCTGTACTGGAAAATATGAGGGAAGTGTGTCTTGTTATTTCTTTGTGCTGCAGATAAGAGATTCCACACAGAGGTAGGTGAAGATAAACTCAATGCTTGGCTGTTAGTTACAGGTGCTCCTTCTCACTGGAGAGACACTATCCCTGCTGGGGTGTGACTGTGGGCTTTGCTTGGGAGATCAAGTGTAAGAATTGTTCTTTAAACGTGTTTCACCTTTGGTGTGTTCACAGCAGAGTTTGAATCTTTATGTACAGGAAAGGCTAAGGGTCTCTGACATGAATATGAGTTTTCATGGATACGAATAAAGTGCCTTCTACATAAAAGGGCTTTCAGGACACGAGAATATTTTTTTTTCCAAGCTTCTTTCTGATAAGAAAGGTGCATGAACTCAAGAAGAAAGAAAGAAAGAGGCTACTAACAAGAGCCTGAAGGACACAGTCCATTGGTTTGCTTTATAACTGCTGTGAAGTGACAGCATCTACTTCTGAATGTGAGTTTAAAAGGCTGGCGACACTGACTCCCCACTTGCTTTAAAAGTGTGCCTTCAAAACCCTAATTCAAAGAGGAAATCCTTGTATCATGCTATACTGTTCAAGGTTTGACACTGTAAATTGTAATTATTGAATTATTATTGAAATTATTCTTGATTTCTACTTGAGTTTTCTTCCTCTATTATTAAAATAATTCTTAGTTATTATCTTTCAGTTAAAACTCTTCGTTTGGATGTCTTAAGCTGATTTGATTGTCATACAAGCTTCTTATCTTGCTTATGACTAAAGGTTTACTCTGCTATATTTTAGCTAACAGGTCCTTAATAACTGTAATATGAGCTCTCTCCCCATCAAATCAGAAAAAAAAAACCCCAAACAAACCACAAAATTAGTCCATCTTGTAGGGTCTTAAAAATACTCCTTAATGCATATTAAACTGCATCATGCTTTGTTTAAAAATAAAGAGGTTGTGGAGTCTCCCTCACTGGAGATATTCAAGAACTGTCTGGGTGAAATCCTGTGCCATGTGCTCTGGGATGGCCCTGCTTGAGCACGGAGGTTGGGCCAGATGACCCACTGTGCTCCCTTCCAACATGACCCATTCTGTGAAAAGGTCTCTGAATGAAACAAGCAGGAAAGTAGAATATTGTAGGTTCTCATAGAAAACAAGAGGTTTTTAAACCTCAGGTTTTCAAGCTGTCTCATGCTCTTGAACAGAAAAAAAAAATACCTTTATGGAAGGATGTAACTTTCTGCTGAAGTATTTCTCTTTAGGAGGTATAAAGCTTTAATGGTGCTTTGTTTAGACTATGTAGCTGGAGCCATAAATAACCTTAAAACTCCTCTTAAAAACAGTGAAGCTTATCCACAGAAGAGCAGGCCTTTCCCTTAACTACCTTCCAGAACAGCTTTGACAAAAGGGCTGTGACTGAAAAGGACAAAGCCTGACAGCACAAGCAGATGACCATAGCAATATACTGCAATACTTACTTCAAGGTAGGAGGAATATGGGACATGATATTCCATGTTGTTTTTGTGCCCAGATCACAGTGGAGCTGTGTGCAAATGTTCTAATGAAATGCTGCTTCTTTCCTTGGAAACAACCAAATGGATTCAGAAACTCCCTGGGAGAAGAGCAGTATTGAGCACATAGTAACTGGATTGATCCTCATAGCTTTAGATCTGTGCATTTTAGATCCTTGGTAGATTCCAGGCTCCTTCAAATAGATCCATAAAAGGATAACCAAGAAAAACAACCTCAGGTGTGTAAACTTGTAAGGAAGCCTTAACACCTTCTCTGGAACATACCTACAAGTGGTAATTGGGAAAACAACCAAAAAAACCCCAACAGAAAACCACTAGACTAATCTAAAAGGACTTGCCAGATCCCAGCACAAACACTGCTCAGCATTAGTATATTTCTAGAAGCTTAAAAAAAATCTTCTTTTACATTCTTCCTCCCTAAGGAGGCACCCACACAGTGAAAGAGGATGTACAGTGTGTCAATCCACTTGGAAATGTCCCAGTGTGGACTAGCTCACTTCAGCTTTATTGCCACATCAAAAGGTCAGTGTGTTAGCTTGCATTAAAATCATAATTTCATTGTCTGCTGCAGGATTTGATTACATATAAGCTTCTGTGGTTTTGGTTTGGTTTGGTTGGTTGTTTAGTGGGATTTTTTTACTCATGAAATTTTATGGGAAAAGTTGCTGGCGGGATGCGGAATGCTCATGGGACCTGGTGCATTTTCCACTACTGAATCAAAACCACAAAAACGTGGCAGGTGACCTGCAGCTGCTTACATCAAAAGGTCTAGAAAAATGAGCAGCATAATCATTACAGTCTTTGGCCAACCTGACACATTCAATTTTTAGCTACCATTCCCTTTACAGTATTTTTCTTTCACAATGTGCCATGGAACTTATTCCTGATGTACCAAACCCACTTTGCTGCGTGGAGCCTGGATGCCAACAAGCCCTAATCAGGCATCTCTGAAGGGTAGATGTTTTTTAGATGATTTGTCTCTCTTCTCTTGCTAGCTGAAGTTTCAGTTGCTTTTAACAAATTATCTATGGTAGTATTTCAACATCAGGAAGTCAGCTAAAGGCAGGAGGTCAGTTAGGTCAAGTTTGCCCATATCCCACCTTTTCTCTGTAGTCAGAGGAGTAGGAGATGAACTTCCAGACAGCAGGATGCAACTTGCTGGTGGATTTCAGTGGAAGTCAACTAAAAGAGATACCTGCATGTCTACTGCAGGCATCCTGAACTATGACATGGGTTCGATTTCGCGCAATGAGCTGATGCAATATATTCAGTTGACAAAAGATTGTTTAAATGACAGTGAGTTTTGGGCTTTTTTGCATTCCTTTTGAGCCACAACTAGCAGATTTTCTTCATGACAAGGTCTGGAACAGACATTTTGCAGAGCTGAAGTGGCTAGCTGGCTGCAATGTCCATCTTGCACATGTCAGTGCTTTTCTTGAAGTTTGCAGGAATTGTCCCCACTTCATTAGGTGCTGTAAGGACATGCCCTTGCTGCCCAAAACTTGGGACCTGTTAAACTGCTGACAGTGACCCTGCTGTGACATCTCTGCCTTGGTGGGGCTGCACTGCTTTTTCTCTTGCCCTTTAAAATGGCAAAGCTACCAGAGGGTAAGTACCTGGTTATTGTGTTTAATTATTATGATACATACTTGGAGGCAAAACCTATGTTTACTCTTTAATAATGTTACACTTGGGAACAGAAAAATAAGTAAAAAAAAAAAAAAAAAAAAAGTGGATTTACTTCAAGGAAGTACTTTTACTTTTGCAGTACATGTGCTCAGTACTGCAAAAAAGTGCCAGTTGTTCCTCATCAGCAAAATGGCTGTAGGTGCCCTGAACTGGATGTTTTAAAGAAAAGTGTTTACTTACAGCATTGCTAGGTATGTGCTGCTGTGAGTTTGGTTGCTTTTGGGGTAGTGTGGATTTTATTTTGGGGGTTTTTTTTGGAATATGTATTAAGAAACTCCATGCAACCATTGAGTGATGTTAACAGGAGGTGTGCTGGCACTGAGGGTAAGCTTCAGCATAATCTCCTAGAGAAGGGGATTGCAGGGTGGGTGCTCCTGCAGTGGGCCCTGCTGCCCTTGGACATGGTGGGACCCCGAGGAGCAGTGGTGGGCCTGGTTGGCAGGTGTGGAAAGCTGCTCTGTAGGGGATAGGGCTTGTCCACATGATGTCAAGGAGGCTGTGCTTGGGGGAGACCTGTCTTCAGCTGGCAGAGAATCGCAGAAATAGTTAGGCTGGAAAAGACCTTTGGGATAATTGAGTCCAACCTCTGAACGAACCCCACCGTGTCAACTAGACCATGGCACTAAGTGCCATATCCAGTCTTTCCTTAAACACCTCCGGGAATGGTGACTCCACCTCCTCCCTGGACAGTCTATTCCAATGTCTAATCACCTTCTCTTTGTAATGTCCAACTCCAACCTCCCCTGGTGCAGCCTGAGACTCTTGATCTGTCACTTGTTACCCGGGAGAAGAGGATGACCCCTACTCGGCTACTCCTTTCAGGCGGCTGTAGAGAGAGATAAGGCCATTCCTGAGCCTCCTCTCCACGCCGCCCTCGTGCAGTGGGACGTGTGACAGCGTGCGGCTGCCGGCGGCCGCCCCCGTGCACGGTGCGGGTGTCGGTGCGGTATGAGCCCGGCGAGGTGGCGGGGGCCCAGGGGCGGGCGCCACGCGGGGCTGACAGCCGCGGCCGGCGGGGCGGGGCCGTGTTTACATCCCGGGCCGCCGCAC
>VZSE01006395.1:2517847-2608854 GCA_013398275.1 Promerops cafer
CCCTCGGGAGCGGGTGGGTGTCGGATCGGCCCCTCAGGAGGGGAGAGCGGGCGCCGGCGGTGCCCCCAGCCCAGCCTGACCCCGGCACAGGCCGCCGCCGCCGCCTCCCCGCTCGCTGGAAATTGGCGCGGAACCGGCGCGGCGGGAGCGCGGGCGGCGGCGCCCGGCCCGGCCCATCGCGGCCCGACCATCCCGGCAGGTGTGGGGGGCATCGCCCCGGAGGGAGCGGCAGCGTCAAAACGTGTGTCTGTGTGGGTACCTGGAATGGAGGGTGCGGGGCACTAGAGGGGTCATAGCCCCAGGGACTCCCCGCATCCTCTTGTGTGGGAAGTGTCCCTTTATAACTTCCCTGCCCCCACCCCCAGGCAGCCTGAGCTAAACTGCTGGCATACCTGGGCACCCTGCAGCAGGACATGGAGCTGCGTGTACTAATATACCACAGTCATGCTCTGCTTGGGCATTCCTCAGGCCAGTGGAATACTTGTGCCCTTCTGTTTGAGCTATGTGAACCATGCTTCTCTTTGTGATGAATTCATGACACAAAGTAGGGAGCTTGGTTCTAATTTTGCGAGGATGGACTAACTGAGCTTATCCTATTACTTTGATCCAGGTAGAGATCTTACAGCTCAAAGAAGATGTCAAGGCGCAGGTAAGCTGTTAGCATTGTACTAAGAGTGTCTGTACTAATCTAACAACTGCTGCTCTCCTAATGTCTAATGTCTTTTTGCTCTTTGCAGTAGCCGTTTGCAAGCCAAACAGCAGCAGCCACTGTCCTGTCAAGAAGAGGCTCCACAAGAACTGCAAGCACTAGATTACCTCCAGACCAGAAAAAGGAGAACAGCAGAGGTGAGCAATTTGAGCAACTTGGAAAGTTGAATGATACTGAAAGCTCTCCAGTGCACTTGGATGGGACAGTCTTTAGTTTGCCAAGTTACAAAGTGGGGCAAAGTTACAAAGAGTTTGCCTGAGCTTTAGGAGAGTGTGCTGGCCACTGTCAGTGTATTGATGTGTGTCTCTCTTCTCAGCAGGAGATTAAGAAAAGAGAAGATGGGAAAATTGCTAAAAAACATCAATATGAAATTAAGGTAATTCAGTCCTGAATACCTATTCAAACTAGGTAAGGGAGTCCGTCTGGTTTATGTTGGTGGGTGTGAAATCATGCATTCCCCACCAGAAAGTATTGAAAAGGGGAAGTTTGTATTTTTAGATATTAAAAACTATGGGAGCTTAGCACCTTTTTATCTGTTTTTGCTTTTTTACACATTACTTGATCGCAGATAAAAGATCTTTCAATGTAAAACCCACTGCAGAGTCAGGTTAGGTGAAATAAAGAATAACCCCAGATATTTCAGAACAATTCCATATACAGAGAAAGTAAGGCCTAGAGGCAAGTCTAAACAAGATCACTGCACTTGTTTTAACTTCAGGTGTGGTTTCATGGCCATTTAGTTAAGATTCATAACCATGCAGGCCATCTTTACTTTCATTTAACAGGTCTTTTGATTATTTAAATCAATTTAGGAATGTGTTTTCAGTAACACAGGAAACTCTTAAAACTGATAGGCCTTACAGTTTTCTATTTTAAAGCAGAGTAGTAAAATATTGTAACTTTTTCTTGCAAACAATATTGTTTGTAGTTATTCTGTTTGTAAAGTAATGAGACTAACAGCTGTGGTGAAGCAAAACTGTTCTGATTGTGAAGTTATCTTTGAAATTCTTGGGTAGGAAAAAATGCTGCATAAGTACATCAGCTGTACCTGGGGTGAAACTTAAGTGTTACAACTTCTGTTTACTGAAGGGGGGAAATCTGCTTCCTTGTCTCTTCTTCCTTGATAGCTGGCCATGCACTCCATCCCCTGCCTTGCTCCATTCTTGAATGAAGCAGTATGCAGGTTCATCTTGCTAATTTGGCACTAGAAAATATGTTAAAGTTCTGCCAGGTTAGTGAGTTAAATCAACCCAGCAGAGGGTCTGACAAGCATTGGGATGGAACTTGGGCAGTGAGAATCACAGGAGAGAAGGAGGAGTAGGACCTCCCTTTTCTCTTGGGTGTGTGCATTAAGGTCAATTCTGCTGGAATATGTAACTTTGCTCTTGGGATACTTCTGACTGGCTATAAGTAAGTTTAAATATACTAAGGAATCCTGTGTAGCTTACCTTGCAAGTCAGCTGTATAGGAAAAGCTTCTGTGTTCAGGGACAGGTGTTGCCATTCTTTGTGAATGGGATTCCCTTTCAACTCCATAGAGAATAATTAAAGTTCTGTGACACCATTTTGAAGGCTGTCAGCCATTACAGCATTGCATGTGCTCCAGGGATTTGATGCCTCCTTACTCATATTGGTTACATACAACCAAATAAGCCCGAGTGAAACAAGTTACAGTTAACTACAGTGATCTAGAATTCCTTCTCTAAGGCTTTCTGCGTGAATAGCTTCGCGCTCTGCTCCTTTTGAGTCCTTGCATCCCACGTTTGGCACTGGCAAGCTGAGAGGGAGTTCACAGCTGCTGCTTGCTCAGTGGGTATCTGGCTCTGGAGCTGAGATGGGTGGCTCCTCTCTGGAGCACTAAACTGGAAGATAACAAGTCGCTGAATTTCCACTGTGAGACAGTAGAACCTCCACCCCCTCTTTTCTTTTCCCTCTGAATAGATAAGTAGATAGGACTAGTAACCTAATGTCTTGTGTTTTCGTAGCAATTAATACCTTTGCCTTTTGTACTGTAACTGAGCTTTTCAAGCAATGGATAGGCTACTTGTGGGTTCATAAACTAAAGATGGTCATCTTCCTCAAAGCTGAGTTCCCAAATGCATCCAATTTATTTATACATGTTCCATCTTGACTATGGAAGGTTTCGTTGGCATTTAATTTTCTTCTTTCTTGGTTTCAGTACTTGATTCAATGCTGAGGTCCAGAAAGACTAATGCTCATTACATATATTTTTGCTGTTACTGTTATCTATTCCTTGCCTTTCTTGCTCTCCTAGTAAACTCAGCATTTAAAAGATACCTTGCTTATTTTGCAGAGTTGTTGGCCCCCCATGATAACAGGAGGCATCTCACCTTGCATAATTATTGAAACACCTCACAAAGAATTGGTAACCACTGACTTCTCAAGATTCAAAAAATACAGATTCAGGAACCTCTTCATAAATCCATCACCTTTGCCAGAACTCAAGTAAGTTTAACAGATGCAGTAATTGTTAATGTCTGAACTACTCTAGTAAAATCTGTTGTATTGTGCTTATATAATACACACCTCAACTTGTCTCCTCATCCCACAAAAGATTTGATGTATAAGCAAAAGACAAAAATTCTTGGGTTTGGTTGTTTGGATTTTTTTTCCCCTGATCTTATAAACACACCAGACAGATAGTTTTCACGTTTCAGAGCTGTTCTTTTATAACTTAACACTGGACACTCTAAGTGATTAAGAGGCACATAATGGTTAAACTAAACTACTTTCAGTGCTATTGGAACTGAGTGGCCAAAAAAATATTTAACAGAATTTTCTTAAAGAACTTAAAAATTTCAAATGAACTTGTGGCAATATCACTGTGCAGGTAGCTTGCTAATGCAGTGCAGTCACAGTTCTAGACAGTTGCCCTTCTGCAGAGAGCTTAGCTGATTAAATTGTAGTTTTCAATTTCAGAATTTCTTAGACATTAGGGTGTGTTAGATAAGTACCCAGTTGCTGTTTGTATCAGCCTGGAGTTTAATGAAAGAGGTGATATATTTAATGCAATGTGTTAAGGAAAACTTCTGCCAAGGTGAATGAGAAGAGAAGCAGAAAAGGAAGCATTACTTGAAGAGAACCTTTCTAGATATACCTTGGTGTTTTTTTTTCTTTTTGTTCTGGCCCAAACTGGATCAGAACTTTGAGATGCCGCCAGGTGATGCTTTGCCTCAAAGACATGTTCAGATCTGGAACATGAGCAAGAACAGATTAAGCAAGGTGCTTAATCCTGTTCTTGACAGGCATCTGGTAAAGCTGAACTCCATCCTTTCTGATTAGCTGAATAAGAGGATCATTTACTTCTCCTGCCTTTTCTGTCCTTCCCTAACTGCTGTAAGAAGATCATAATTAATTTCTCAATGCCTGCTTAAACGGAGAGAGTTGTGCATTAAACAAGCAAATACCTCCCCAGCTTTTAATTTAAGAGGGCAACAGAATGAAACTGACCTGGGTTAACATTTGTAGGCAATATCAGTGATCAGCTCTGTCTCCCTGCTTCTGCTTGGGGAAAGGTAAATATATAACTCCAAAAATTTCAGTAGGAAATCGTAATTTCATTGGTTAACATGCTTTTCCTCTTAGTACCTGCAGGATGAGAAGTGCATCTAAGACAAAGCCCATATCAATTAATAATAAATACACATTTACAAATAAAGCCATACTGATGATATAGGCATCATCTTCCCAAACAGACTGGAGTGCTAATAAATTATAAGTTAGCAATAAAGAAGAACTCAATTTTTCTCTAAACAGCTTGCTTCTGAGCCTTGAAGTAAGCTAGGAAATAAAGGGATGGATAAGTGACTTTTAAACCCTATCTCCAGTTTTTCTCAAGCTAAACTGGACAACTTATGTATGCTTTGTGTTTCCTGAGGAGGAGTATATTGTCCTTTTTTAGAGGGAGGGTTTGGTTTTATCTTGCTCTCTAAACAGCCACGAAACTAGGTAAAATAGGAAACTCTGGTTGCATGTGCAGCTTTGAGAGGCGCATGTTCAGTTTTACTACAGTTCTGTAGAACTGGACTTGCTGGTGATCGTGCCAAGCTGCTGTTGTGCTGATGTAAGACGTTCCAAGTGTTCCTGCAGTTTTCCAGTTGCCATAGGGATCTTATAGTATGTGGAATTTTTCTTTTTGTTTCTGAATGTCTGTAAACGATAAATAATGTTTTTATTCTTTTTTTGTGAATTGTGCATACACCTAATAATGCTTTGTGTAACTTTATTCCATAGCTGGGGAAATTCCAAAGATGTCTGGCTCAACATCCTCACGAAGGAGAACAGATATGCTCACTGCAAACACTTCACATCACTACATTCTAGTTTGCAACCTCACATGAGATCGATACTGCTAGACTGGCTCTTAGAGGTGTGTACTTTTAGTTACTTTGCCATGTGTCATGCCTGTGAAGTAGGCAGGTAAACGCACAGCTTTTATATAAAGATCTAATAGTAACATGTACAGTTATAAAAAATGGCAAAACTGTTTTGCAACAGAACAAGTGACTGCTTTTGATTGTCTTGGTGAGCTATATCTGGGCCCTCCCAGGCCCTGGCAACTGAGGCACTGAACTTTCCCCCCAGGACAGTGAGCAATAGTATTTAACTTTTGCTCATGACACCCTACACCCTTCAAGGGAGACAAATCTGGTTTTGAGACAGTTCTATTCAAATTATGGATCTCTAACTTATAGAGTAGACTGTATCTAAGCCATGAGACTACATCTGTATTTAGGATTTATGACCTTGACCATGTCAAGAGCTCTTGAGTGTCAGTCCATGATGCTATTTTCTGATTTCATAGTGAATTTTCAATTTTATCATATGAAGAGAGCAGAATATATCAATGGCTGACAGGTGAAGGTTCTTGATATGGACAGCTTCTTGTGTGTAAAGGTTACAAATAAATCATATTAGCAAGGAATTTCAAGGAAAATGAAAGTTGTTTTTTTAATACACTTTGAATAGAAAAACTATTCTGATTGTGTGCTTCTCTAGTTCCTCTAATGTGGAATTTGCATATCACCATTAAATTAATTTGTTGCTTTTTTTAATCCTGAACTAGGAAATAATCCAATTTCCAAACAAAAATATCAACAAGGGCATTGCTTTTGGCCAGCTCAGTGGTTCTATATGCCACGGTGGATTTAAATCCCAGCAACTTTGAGATCTCTTCAGTAGTTCCTAACACTCTTCTGTAACATTAAAACAGACACTGCTTAACATGACCAAGTGTTAATATGTTTGGGAAATACACTTCTATAGAAACTGCCATTTATTTATGGGTGGGCCTGGTCTATACAGTTTTAGTTCTGAATCTTCTTTGGAGCAGTCATTAATAGTATCAGAGTAACACATCAATTATCAGGCAAATATATCAGGTTTAAGAGTGGGGTTGTGCTATTTCTGCCAATCAGTTGCATTTTTGGTGGTCAGGAAGGGCCTTAATTTGCAAATGAGCTTCCAACCTTATCTTGGGAAATAGCTTGTAGTAGTGAGATTTTATTCTGACTTTGTATCCAAGTAAAATAATGAAGCGGCTGGGATCTGTTTCTTGAATATTCTTTCCTGTTCTTGTTCTTCACTGCATGTAGAGTGTAAGTAATTAATAGATGTCTTACTGCTTTCTAGTTGTGAAAGGAGTGAAATGGAGTTGCAGACAAGCTGGATATGTGGTAGCCCCTCCCAGTTCAATTAGAGATTAGATGAAAAAGTAGGGCTCTCCCTAAGATCTCCAGGTCTGGGCACTCTCCTTTCTTTTTTTGTTGAACTGGCATTTGAAACACTTCGATACAATGCGAGTATTAAAAGTTCTCCCTGCCAGGGAAACCAGCAAGGGGACGGAGCAGATGGCGGCTCCTGCAGTTTTGTTCCTGCTTAGTGAGGCTGTTGGTGTGCCTGAGGGGCTGCAGGCAGTGCTCCTGGCCTGCCAGCAGAGCCCCCTCCTGCAGGAGCTTCCAGGCTTCTTTGCTGTAGAGCCAAAGACTTTGATTTTTTAGTGGTTCTGCCCTGGGACAGACCTACTGGGAATTCAAGTGAGGGTTTGACTTCAGCTTGAGGCTTGAGAGTATTCTTAATCAAGGTAATTAGTATGTGCTGTTTTGTTGGGTTTTTTTCCTCAACAGGCTTTCTTCTTTCAGTGGAAAAATGGTTGCTATTTAATTTGGGAAAAGTATTTTTTGAAAGTCTGTTAGTACATCATAGGCAATTCACATTTAGGTGGGAGCATGGGAAATACCTTTTCCAATCCCATGCTAACCACTGCATCCTACCATACCTTGGTATGTGAAGCTTTGTGTGTGCAAAAGATGAACCTGCATTTTGCTGTTAAAGCTTGAATACTCTAATGTGTGTACACAGAGTGTTATAACAGAAAACTTCTGGTTTTTTCCCCTGTTGTAGGTGTGCGAGGTGTATGCACTCCACCGGGAAACCTTCTACTTGGCTCAAGACTTCTTTGATAGATTCATGTTGACACAAAAGAACATTAACAAGAGCATGCTTCAGCTCATAGGAATTACCTCATTATTTATTGCCTCCAAACTTGAGGTAAGCAGCTCTGTTACAGGGAGGAAGATATTGAATTTGGAGTAACTAAAAAGACAGTGATAACAATTTTTTCTTGTCTGAATCTTTTGAGCTTGATGGTGTATGTACAACACTGAAGGTCAGAAGGGGAAATTTTTTTCTTTTCCTTCAATTGTGCATTTGTCAGTCTCTTGGAGAGTAGTTTTTGTCCTCCCTTTCTCCAGCAGCAGGGAAGGAGACCACATAAACTTAAAAGGCATGCAAATATGCTAGAAGTAGTTTTGTTTTGTCTTGTCTTTCTCCAAATATACAGCAGTTGGCAAACAATCTCAAGAATGGGTGTGGGACTTGAACAAAACCAAGCCTAAGTCTCAAACTGCCTGTACATCAGGCTGATACCCTTATGATATCCTCCATTTAGTGGAGTGTGAGTCCTTAAGTGCAGTGATGGTGATACCTGACATTGTGGGTTACATCCATGGGCCAAGAGCATACTTTTGGATAATGGATAGTGGGCTAGACTGACAGGAAAACTGGGGATTAAGTTGTTGTCTTGGAACCCCCAGATCTCACTGTGTTTCCCAAGGCAAGGTGGTACACTACAAGCAGTCACCTGTCCTAAGGAAGCGTGTGGGGCCATGGTGGTTGCAGAACCAGCTGGTAGGGAAGCAGTTTTGCTGGCAAGCTCTCTTCTTACACAGCAAACTATGCTTGGCCCCTGCTGGCATGACTGGCCTAGCAAATTTCCTTAAGCATCTGCACCATGGATTTTGACAGTTGCAGTGGCTGATTGTGGTATTTTCTCTTTTTTTTTTTTTTTTGAAATTTATGTGGTTATATCAGCACTGACATTGCAGGTAACCTGTACCAGCCAGCCATCTGTAGGAGAATTGGGATGATGTATGTTTTACAGCATTGGAATGGCTGAGTAGAAAGATCTATAAATGAAAGGGTGTTCTGATTGTTTGGTCAGCATTTATTTCCCCAGAAGCTCAGAGTTGCAATAAGACCATTGCATTATACAACAGATACAAAAACCCAAGTAGGTTATATGTTATCTCCTTATCCTGTAAGTTTCATGGCAGTTCATATAATGAAAAAAACACTGTTGTGGCATAAGAAATGTTAACATGTCAATATGGACAGAAAAGTATTTCCCAGTATCTTCTCAACCTTTTTTAGGACTGTAAGGTACACTTAAGTTCATTTTCTCTCCCTTTAAAGGAAATCTACGCTCCTAAAATACAGGAATTCGCTTATGTCACTGATGGTGCTTGCAGTGAAGATGATATTGTAAGAATGGAACTTATTATGTTAAAGGTAATAATTTGCTGTGTTTTTAAGTGCTGGGTGAAAGACTCTCCAGCTGAGCCTTGTGTTTTAATGTCACTTATTTGCTTAGAAAAAGGAACCTGTCCCTGTTTCTGCACAATAGTGAAGCCTTTGTTGTGTGTGCCGTAGACCTCTGACACCCTGGCTGGGATGCAGCCCCTGACTGGTAGAAAAGGGCAGTTTTCTCATGCTTGTGTGCATGTAAAAGCTCTTCACAGTGCAGCCAGCCACAGGCAGGCTGGAAGGCTGTCACTGTAATGTACTGCACCTGCCTACATCCCTTGCTGTCCAGGAACAGGGGCTTCTGGAGAGACAGGCAAAAAGAGCTCACACTGCTTGGTGCTCCTCATGTTGGAAAGGATCCATTTTTACCAGCACAGGACTCTATACATTTATTCTTCCTTAATAGATAGGAACTGCAGGTTCACACAGCTAGCCCAAAAGCTTGAGGAAATAATACTAATTTCCCAGCTTCTGAATGGAGAAGACACGTACATCCAACTGCAGAGGTAAAAGGATACAGATTTGTGCTGATCCTTTCACAGCCTTTTCAAAAAGCAGTGAGAATGCAACCTAAAAAGAATATTTGTACTTGTAATTGTAAATAATTTTTAGTATCTTTTAAGGATATGTGCAATAATCTCAGGAGAGGTATAGGAAGAAATCCCAGCACAAAACTATCCTTGAGTGGTTTAAGGCACTTAGCTGTTCGTTAAATATTTGCAGGCTTTAAAATGGGAACTCTGTCCAGTGACAATTGTCTCTTGGCTGAACCTGTATCTTCAAGTGGATGCTCTGAAGGATGTTCCGAAAGTGCTGCTACCTCAGTATTCTCAGGAAAAATTCATTCAAATAGCCCAGGTAGGTAGTAAAATGTTGGAAAATGGTTCCTGGGGTAATGACAAGTACTGCTGAACATTACACCCTGAAAGCCACTTTGTTCTAAGTGTTGCCTTGTTTCCCCTCGCCTGTTACTTTGTTAAGGAACGTGCAAGTTTGACTCCACCAAAGAAATTCAGTTTTGAGAACAAGTACCCCTCTGTTTCTTGTCTCCCTGCTTTCACATACTTTAGGACTTTTCTGTATGCTGGAAAAATAAAAAATCCATTTTATTTCTTTAATCATTGTGCACTCCAGCATTCTGTAAACAGCAGTGACAGCTCTGAGAAAAAGGTGGGTAATTTTGGACTCTAAGCTGTTTTTACCTGTGTTGCCCCTAACAGTGTTTCTGTGTAATTGCCAAGAAGGCAGCCTGGGGAGTGTTTTGACTGTTTTGGAGGTGCTGTGGTTCCCTTTGTATGGGCATGTGTTGTGCCCAGCCTCAGAGAGGCTTAGTGAAGCTGGGTAGCTCAGTGGTGTAAATACTGCGGTAGGCAGTATTTAAGTTTAAGACTGTACCTTCCTGGAGGCCAGCCCTGTTCTGGGGCAGAGGCTGCAGGAGGATTGCTGTGTGCATAGCCCTCTCTGACACAGGATCATGCTAAAGTATCAGCTTGTTAAAATTTGTTACTCTTCATGTCCTCAGCTTTTAGACCTGTGTATTCTGGATGTGAATTCTTTGGACTTCCAGTACAGAACACTAGCTGCTGCAGCACTCTGCCACTATACCTCAATCGAAATAGTTAAGAAAGCTTCAGGTAAGATGCCTCAGTAAAGCTTGGCCTTGTTAGGCAGGGAATTCTGGAAGCTGTCACAGGTCCCAAATCTGCTTAAGAGGGTATTGATTTACCAAGCCGGCAAAGACCAAAACCTACATGGACACTAACATTTGTTCTGTGGGTTTCTTTTCCTTCTAATTTCACTTCCTACCATTATTTCAGATGTTACAAAGACTCAAAAGAAGGAAACACCTTCAGCAGTGCAGCTTTTGTTAAGGAACTGAAATATTTCTTGTTCTTGCTTTTGGGCTAGTATTTGCTCTATGACTTCCAGGTGTTTGGGGGATCATTAGATATATTTTTGCTTTTTCTCCTGAAATGTAGTTCTCAAGAAGTCATGCATGACTGTCAGCAGCACCCAGTGTATGTTTTTGTAGCATGACCCACCATCTTGTGTTCAAGCCACAAGTCACTTCAGGCTCCCCTGGAAAGCAACAATGTTTGTGACCTCCATTTGCACTGCAGAGCCACCACCCTTTTAAGTAACAAGCATAAGGAAATGTTGGCTGGTTCTGGGAGGATGTTTCTGAATTTTTATCTGCAGTATTATTGTGTTTTTTAACTCATGGCCATACTGGAACATTGTGCAACTCCCTCATGATTTCTAAATATATTCCCGTGTTCTACCCTTTAGGCTTAGATTGGGACAGCATTTCAGAGTGTGTACAATGGATGGTTCCTTTTGTGAATGTGGCAAAAAAGGTCCCTGTGAAGCTGAAGAACTTTAAGAAGATTGCAGCAGAAGATCGACACAATATCCAGACCCACACAAATTATCTGGACATGCTGGTAAGTGGTTTGTGGATGTGCAGTTTGGGCAGCTGAGAGTTCATTACACATCCCTTGTCCTGAGGCAGCTGAGAGTGGCAAGAGCACCTCCCTGCTCGCACCTGGGCCTGGCTCACCTCAGGACTGAGTGCCCAACCACCAGTGATGCTGTAAACAGCACGTGATTTACCCTAACGCTCCAGGCCATAAGCAAACACTGGCATTACCAGTATTGGAGAGGTGTTTATAAGAGAATAAAATCTTCACTTTGTTATGTAATGTCACTTTGGTTTTCTCAGTATCCTGACTCTAGAGCACTTGAATTGTGTGAGGAAGCACTGCTGCCTCCTACTGCCACAAAAAAGGAGACCTTGTCACAGGTATTAACTGTTGTCTTCTTTCCCCAATACACAGGAAGAAGTGAACAGTGGAGTATCTACTGCCCCAGGGCAGTTATCACCTGTGTCAACAGGAGGAATAATAACCCCTCCCAAAAGCACAGAGAAGAAATGAAATACAGTAAATTGTCATGAACAGATTCAGAAACAGGACTTGGTGCTTCAGAACAAGACCACACTAAAGGTGACTCATGCTCTTTACTGCTATTAAAGGCTTGGGCAGTAAAAGACACAGCAGATGGAAACTGAGACCAGCATCCTCCTACAGACTTGATAAAAAGAGCTCAGCTGAGCATTGCACCCTGCTATCACAAGAGCCTGGACCACTTTGGTCCATTCTGATGTGACTTAATGGTGACAACTGAATTTGTAACTTAAGACTTTCAAGAACATTTTTAATAGGGCTGGGTGGCAAGATTTGTCCGCTCAGCTTACATGGCAGACTTGCTTTAATTTGGGTTAGATGAGCAGGAGAATATTGACAGCTTGTATGTATTACCTCTTCTTGACCCTTTTTCTTTTCCTGGTAAGGTCAGCTCACATGTGTCAGTCCCCCCAGCTCAGGTGCAGTATTACAGAGGCCTGTGGGTAGGCAGGTCACATCTCAGAAACCACTCTGTGTGTGCAGGACAGCGCAGCTAGCCTTGTATCAAATCCCAGCTCCACGGGAGGCTGATGAATTTAAAGCCTTTTAGGCCTGCCATAAACTTCAGTTTTAGAGTATCACTGACCTCAGGTAAGAGTACCAGCAAAGAACCTGCTGCTGCAGTAACCCTAACTGGAAGAAGTACAGTCCACAGCCACCCACTTGCAACAAGAAAGAACAGCATGAGAACTGGAGAAGGTATGGAATAAAGGGAGCTGCAGGTACTCTACAACCACTCACGTCATAGGAACAGCATTTTAAACTGTGGAGCTGTATGTTATCAGTGTTTATAAACAGCATTAACTACTGTGTTTTCCTTGGAATATTGACTACCTCTGAGTCACTTCTGTGATGAAGGGCAGTACTGGGAAAGAAGGGTATCAGTCCTTCTCCCTCTTTCATGATGCTCCAATCTGTGCCGCACATCCAGGGACGAGTGCTACATGACACTGAGCAGCCCACGAAGCTGCACTAGAGCATCAAGTGCCACCCACATCCACATTACACTCACAACAGCTTGGCAAACTTGAATTCATGTCTTCTTCAAACAAGCCATTGTGGAACTAGCTGCAGTGCTTCCAGCCTTCTGTACAGTTTGTAAAAATAAGGGGTTTATTATAAGATTTCATCTATTTCTAAGAAGAAAGATACTAGACTGTAAATGTTGTACAAAAATTTAAATGGATTTTAAAAAATAATAAAGTCTTGAAAGATTTTTTTCACTTTTACACATTTTGTAATAGTCTTCCACCATTAGCCTAAAAGTAAAGTTTTGCCATTGCTTGAAGAAACTTCTTTTTCCTTCTCTGCGCAGCAAGCTGTAGGACTTCCTCGGGATTGCTGGCGTTCAGCTCTGTCTGGCCAATGGCTTTTATCTTGAAACAAAAGAGGAGACATAACCAGCATGAGGCCTTCCAGTAGAGCTGTTTCACTTCAAGGCATTTTCAGCACTAGTTCCATGGGTGATTTATTTCTGTAACATGCCCTACCACCCCACCCGTTCAGCCACAACTTTACGTAAGCATCCAGATTGCAAAAGAATTGTGTGACAAAATTAAAACTGGACCTGAAACCACCTTTTCAGACTCTAAAGAAATCCCAGCATGCTGGGTTCACTTACTGCTATCTGCCGCTTGTCTGTCTCGCCTCTTTTGTGGTGGAGATCTGAGGACGAGTCAAGAAAAGTCACTTGGGTAGGTAGTGGATTTTTCCCAGCTGTGAACATCTAGTATGTGTGGTATTCCAGCAAAAGGATACATGTCAAGTACTCCAAGATGGTGACATCCCAGATGTATTCATAGTAAGAATCCATGGCATCATGACTGAAAAACAAGGCAGGTTAACAGACAGTCACATACTGTGTTTAAGCATCTATAAAACTTTTTTTTGTAACATTTACCTGTTCTGTTCCTGCAGTGCCTTAAAAGCAGTTTTATAGTCTACTTCTCTGAGGAACTGGCACAAAATAGCTACCTGTAAGGAAAGACAGTGATTCTGACAGCCTTAATTCCCCACAAACCTTCCACACAATGCCTTGTTCATTCCACTCCTCCTCTAAACCTAATCAAGACCTTGCTTCCAGGGCAAGCAAGTTCTGAGCACCTGAACGCAGATCATTCTGACATCAACAGTAGCAACAGCTAAAAGAAAAAGGGATTTACTCAGCAGAAGGGACTGACTTGGCTTCCAGATGCATTTAAGAGCTTTGAAAGCAGAGCCCAGTACAAGCTTTGTTACTTCTTGGAGAATGACTGACCCCACAGATCAGCAATAGCACCTGCAGTTAAGAAAAACAAGGCCAGGTTCCCAACACCACCCTACAGATACCTTCTCTCTAAAAAAAATAAAATCTCTATTATCAGAGAGAAGTAGGACAAAACAGTCCCAGACTACCTCTACTTTTTACATTTCCAAGTATGTGTCTATTTAGTCATTAATTTTAGTCCTATAACTGTCCTAGAAGCAAAGGTAACAAAACCTACTCTACTGCAGATTGCACTTCCAGTGGAAGTTGAATTCAGTCTTTTTTAAAGTTATCCCCAATACAAATATTCATAATCAAATGTATTAGTTAATGCCATGTTTCACCTCTTACCTGGGTGTGACAATTGAGTAAAGAGCAACACTTGATCATTCTTTTTATCACCTACAGAAACGTTAAAAACAAAACATGTCCTGAAATGCTTGTTTTGGAACATAAACTGCAATTTTTGTTTTCTTTTTTAATTCAAGGGACCAGCTAAATGACTATCTACATTCTACTACCCTCTAAAAACTCCCAGGCTTTAGCACATCCACTGATGAACTGAGCCTTCATCACTGTAGAGATTTCCAGCACAGCAGGAGCCAGATGTTTCCAGCAGCTGGAGCTCAGGTGAGCACTGCTGGTGAGGCAGGGCTGCTGCACTGTGCTGAGTGGGTCTGGCCCCCAGCCCTGCCCAGCACGGTGCGGCTCTGCAGGGGTGAGCCGGGGATGGTCACACCACTCAGTGATTGTGCTCTGGGCCTTTCCCTTTGCTCTCTATTCCACTGGTGTCCCACAGTGCTTTTCCAGCACACAGCTCTGCAGGCTCTATGAACTAACAGAAAGCCTTCTGTGATTCAGCAGATGAGAAGTCTCAGATTTTCTATGGCTTTCAAGCAACAAGCCAAAAAAGAAAAAGGACCGATGAGGACATGTATTCCTAAATGCATCAAGATACACCACCTCACATGCTACAGGAATATGTGTGTGCTGGACAGTTTTGTGTCTACATAGAATCAGGATGCTGACTGAATCCAAACAGGTTTTTGTAAATCACACTTTAGCTCACCTGATCTGTGTACACATCTGGTGGCACCATCTTATTAAAGAAGTCCGAGCATACAGCTCCCGCCTGTAGGTAATAGTGAAGGGCTGCTGAATACTGATTAGTTGCTGCCAAGGGAAAAAAGCAAAATAAGGTCTAAAAAGTAAATACAGCAGTTGTTTAATACTCAAATCAATTGTTTATAGAATTATTCAGATGCGTATCTCACAGCTGAATTCTACTGGGAAAATGACTTGTGTTTCACTGTTAAAAAAGCATGGACATACAGAAAGTGGTAGATGGAAAAACTACACCATCAGGGAGACTAGCACCACAGGCAAATTTCTGCCTTTTGGTGATTACTTTTTACTTTTTCAGGTAGTTGATCTTGAATCCATCAACCTTAGATTGGAAGTTTGCCTTCAGTGAGCTTAGCACACAAGGGGTAGTGAAGGAGTTCAGCTGGTGTGAGTGAGAGGACAGCACTCTCATGGCTCAGCACTACTTCTACTCCCAGTAAGCCCTTCCTGAGCTGCAGAGAAGGCAGCAGCCTCCCGGGGCTCTGTGGCAGGAGCAGCCTGCTTGCCCATGGCTGCTGAAATACAGACCACTGCCACTGCTCCAACCACTGTTCTTTCAAGTACCAGTTTTGAGGCTCCCTACATAAATGTCCTCCTGGGATGCTGCTGCCCTTTGTACAGGCAATAGACACTGAAAAACAGGTTTATAACCCTGAATCACTCTCCCACGTGTAATGTGACAGCACTGAACACCTGATTAAGACCCCTCTTCTCACCCCAAGGGTTGAGAAGCTATAAAGCTTTAGCTATTCCTCATGTACAAACCCTTCCTCATGCTTCCTCATTTACAAACCCTTGATACTTCCCTATATAAAATACAGCTCCTCTACCCTCTGCTCATCTTGTGCTCCAATGAAGCTGATCTCCACATTTAAAAGCAACCACTATTCACAACTTTCCATTCACATACAGAACACTTAGGTGCCATGGGTTTGCACAATTACACCACTCAAGGACCAACTGCACTAGAAAAGTGAATTTAAGCGTAACTGTTAAAGTTTCCCTTACCCTAAAAGCAAGTCTGCATGACCTATTGGAAGCTCAGTCTATCTGTGGGCTTAGACACCTTTCCAGACAAATCCACCTACACCACTGCATCTGAAGATTTTAACCTCATATATCACTTAAACTTCTTTTCATAAAAGGAAATACAAGGAGGGTTATGTCAAACAAATCTCACAGCAGCAAGGTACCTCTACACACATGTTAAACACAGACATTGGTTTCACTTACCAAAATAAATATCTGCCTGAATAATTAACCAGAAGTGGTTGTTTGCATTGATAGTCAAGGCATAGCTGACCAGCTCTTTTACCGTAATAGCTACAGCTTCAAAGTCCACTGACTGAAGACTAAAGGAAAAAAAGAAAGAAAAGTAATTCCTAACTTATTGCTTTGGGTTTTTTAACCACTAATTTGATTTCCCATCTTGTTGAAGTCCAAAGCATCTTGTGTGAAGTGTGAACAACTCCGGAAAAGATTTCGTGTTGACCCAGACTACTGTTGTTACAATACAGTAAATCTGACTGAACAAATACAGCCTTCACAGGCTTGAACAAAAAACAAGAACTAAACCAGTTTCTGAGATCCCACCCCATAGAGCCTCTAAATTTCAGTGGAGAAATACAGTTCAACCCAGCCAGAATAAATCAATACAACATACCATTTGCCACTTCCTATTTTGGCTATTATTCAAACACACCTCAAAAAACATTAGTGATTTCATATTAAAGTATTATAAAGTCCACATAGTTACATATAGTTCAATAAAGCAAACAGCTTAAAGAAAGCCATTTTTTCTTCTCCTCTTTCTTCTTTCCCATATCTCCATCAGGACCATCAAACTAGGAACAAAACTCTCCATGTCCTCAAACCAACCTTCCCAGAGACAGAATGGGGGCAGTGATACCTTTACATGGAGAAATCACACTAACAGTAACTGACACCCAACCCACCACATACAGTATTTTGAAAAAAGTGTTTCTCATCATCATCTTACTTGGGGATGGATGAGGGCCAGATAGAAATGTGTTCTGCTGCAATATCATTCACAATGTCTTCCTAGGGGAAGAAAGATGGTACGAGAAATCACAACAAGAAACATTTCAAGAAAACCAAGAAAGACTTCAATGAGATATACTAACCCGAACATTATGAAGTTTGACAAACAGGGACAATATTGTAGTTAGAACCAATGGTTCCTGTAGGGGGAAAAAAAAAGTATTCCCATGAACTGATGAAACTCCACTTTCTTCCCTAAGCTTTAAAACTATGTAAGAAGTTCTGCAATCATTATAATTTCCTATTGAAATAGGACAATATTTTGTTAAGAGACCTGCAGCACAAGGATACTTGCAAGAGTGTTTCTGTAGAAAATTTTTAATTACTTCAGATTTGCCTGAGTAACTCCCTGGATATAAACTTTACTTTTGTTTTATGCATCTTTATGTTGTTTCTGTTACTACCTAACCTTAAACTTAAGCTAAGTTTACTACAACTTTCTATGCATTTACAAACCCAGAAGCTATAAACAATTTCCCTCCTTCTTACTTCTGCTGCTTAGTATGATGCATGTAGCAGCTTCTGTCTCCCTCCAAAAGGAATGCTTTGCTTCGTGACAGCTGCAATAAAATACACTCCCAATGTAAACAGATCTCCATCAGAATTCAGGGTAATTTTTTTACAAGCTATTCCACACTGCTGTATGCCAGGTATAGCAAATTCAGACGCTTTTCAGCCATATAAAACACCCATATAACTGTTTGATTTTCTAAAATTTAACACAAAAAGTCCAGAAAAATACTACACCAAAAGAAGTTTTGGTTGCAAACACATTTTCAACACCCCTGTGACTTACCCGAAGCTTTTTGATGAAGGACAACAGTTCACTCCTAAATTAGGGACACAAATACCCACATAAGTAATATCCACAGTAAAGAATATATGCACACTTAAAACAAGAGTCAGTAGAGCAAATTCTTCACCTGCTAAAATACCCCTTCACCTCTAAGTTTACAAATGCAGGGCATGTAAATGAAAATGCTCAAGCAAGCCCATTCACTTTTAATACAGTTACTAGCAAATTTTACACTGAAAACAGGTTAAGTGAGAGGTATGTTTTTCTATCAAGCTATAAAAGGCATGAAAATCACAAAAGTCAACCACTGACTCCAAAAGGGAAACCAACTGAACTGTATTCCAATTCCCCAAGCTAGGTTTGCAACAATGACCTACACACTTACAGAAGAGGGTACACAGTGATCACTTAAAATGTACTTCGGTTTCCTTGTAATGAACATCAGAAATTATCACCATAAGACAATCCCGACAAGGACAGCCTTTGGAAAAGGTTTCACTACTACTTTTCCAAAAATAGCAACAGGGTCACTGCCCTTTACTGTTTGAATCAGAGGGGTCAAGAATGGTTCAGTAACCCAGAGTACACCTGTACTCCTTTTCCTTGCCAGAGTACACAACTGGAAGCTACAGCACGTCCGTACCCTCCTACACCTGCCCCACAGCAGCGTAAGCAAACGCAGCTGGCCTTTAGCACACGTTAACCTGATTAGCTCAAGGAAGGCAAAGACACAGACAGAGGTTTGATAGAGGCACCTTTCCCAAGGCTTTAACGTGGAAAGCTGTTCAATACAGTCACACATCTCAAACTGTACCATATTAGACAACTTATAGTTAGCCTTGGATTTCAGAACAGGCCAAGAACACTGGACAAATCAGAGAGTCCTAAATCAGTCATTTGAGGCTAAGGCTGCCAAGGTGTCTGACAGAGAAAACTCTTGACCAGAAGAATTTAATTTTCTCACTCTTTGCAGAGTTTAGCTGAATTAGAATTTCATTTCAAGACTGAGTAACATTTAGCTTTAGACTCAGAAACAAAGCTAAGTAAAGATACCCATGCTGTGAGCTATGTGCCTGATACAGCCATAAAAGTATAAAACTGATACAGAATGATTCTATTTGCTGCAAAGCAGACACCTCCAGCCCATCAGCTAAACTGCCCTCTAGATGCCACTGACTTTACTGGAAGATCTGCACTAGTTATAAGGGGAGCACAGCCATACATGCTTCAGTTTCTGCATGGAGAGCTGCCTCCAGCACATTCCTTTTCTGCCTGTGAAAAGGGAAGTCAACACATCCCTGCTAATACCCAACTCACACAGTGTACAGGATTTTTACTCAGATCTTTAGCTGCTGCCATCACTCCAATGGTAGAACCCAGACAATTTTTGATGAGAATATGGGATCAAACAAATCATTCAAGCCATCTTCAAAAATAATTTTAGAAAACACACCTGTACATAATACCCAGTGTAGACTCCCTGTGTTTTATCAAACTCACTCTTCCATCATTGCCACGTTTGTGCTGGTTGGATACACTGCAGATTTGTACGACGACTTCCCAGAGATCTTTAGCTGTGCGTCTACTTTCTTTGGGACCTGGCAGTTCTTTGCATGTAGCAGCCAGCAACTGGCCCAGCTATGCAATGCAACAGAAAAAATACAGGAACTAAGGCTTCTCTGCACATCATCTACAGCAAAGGAATTACTGGCATTTAAAATGGCTAAGCAAGTGATTTTAAATTATGAACTACAAAGCAATGTGACTAAATTTTGCAGCAGAGAACACTGATGAAGAAGCAGCAAAACAAGAATTAAACAGAGCATTTTTCCATTTATTAGCTTCCTTAGTGTGTATTTCATTATTACAAGCTCCAGAAACCAAATTTACATATTGCATAAAACCTAAACCCCATAAAATACCGTTACAAAGACTGGCTCTTCAGAATTCACTTAACTTCCATACAGTAATTAATCTTAATTGAAATTGGCACAATGTTATACAAAAAAGCTGAACCTCAAAACAGAAATTAGGAAGTATCATAGGTAAGCAGAGCAGGGCAAAAATAAACCTGTCCATATAACATGCCTTCTGCTCCCTGGCCTGAGAAGTAGAAACATTGCTGTGAAACAATTTTGAGAACAAAGTTTCAAAGAAGGCAGGGCTTGAGTGTCTCCAAAAATTCAACACTGGTGTTGGGTAAAAGAATGGAATTCTTACAGTGCATCTGGAACACAAGTATCTGAGGAACAGAAAAGAAGCCAGACTTGAAACCAGAGCGCTGCACACTTCCCATGCCTCCTACATAAATCTAGGCTGAATTCCAGCTGAGAGGGGAGTCCTTTTGGGAAGTGCTACAGCATTTCAATTATGGATCATAACCACACACACCTGATAGAACCAACCTTAGCTGGCAGCTGACAAGGGCCAAGATTTCATGTGCTTCTGCAGCACAGCTTCCATGGCTTTTGTCAAGTGCTAAACATGCTTGCTGCTTAACCCTACTATGTTCTACCCCATACTTAATTCATTACAGCCACAAAGCCCCACACTTGAGCAGAAGGGTACTTGCTTTGAGAAGTACAAAATAGTTCAACAAAAAGAGTCAATTACAGTCTGAGAAAGCTTTGAGCACTTGTTACCTTCACATAAGGATTAGTCTGAACCAGAGGTAATGGAACTTGCATGGTCAAATACTCGTTCTCACACCAGTTCAACAGGAAGGCAACACATTCTTCAGCTATAACTTGGCGAAGAGGAATATCTAAAAGGAAAGGGATTCTTTGTTTAACTTTTTATTTTTGAGAAAACAGTGTTGTAAAATGGTGTTGTATGAAAACAATCAAATCCCAATCCCTTTAATCAGCTGTTTTTGTTCCACAGCTATCACAGGAAAATATGATGCTTAGCCCTACAAGAGACCTCACCTCTGGAAATTAGGAATGACAAGGGTTTCATTTAATCACAACAGTATGATGTTACTCTCTCATTGTGAAGCCAGGAGAAAGCTTTAACTACTAGCAAAACCTTTCAGGTAGAAGTGCAGACATGTTTATCCTGTTCAAGTCCCTTAAGTGGCACTGAAAGAAACTGTCAATGTTCAGCAACAGGTAGCCATCATGCTCATTTCCAGCTTCTAAAAACTAATGAAACTTCTAAAGACTTACTAAAACCAGCATCAAAGTCAGTGTTGTTTTTCCACTTATACACCTAAGTGGTTAATCTGCAATACAAAGTTGTTTCATTTTGCTGTGGTTTTTTTCCCCTTCTCTCAGGGTTTGTGCTTTACTCCATACTAGGAAAGACAGTAAAGTACTTACCAGGTACTCTCATTTCCAAATATCCTCGCACTCTGCTTATAAGATCAGAAGGAGGACGTTCTCCAGAAACACCAGCTCCAGCTTCATGAGTGTAAATGTCCAAAAGCAGCATTTCATTCAGCATGACCTGACGGAGCTTTGGTGAAAACTCTGTCACAAGCTCCAAGCAAGCAGCAAAAAGCTGTTTTGCATGCACAAAATCCTGCAATAAAAATTATATGCATTAATGATTCGTAAATAATTCATAAGGGGAAATACTACAAGCTAAAGTGCATTCAGCTCTATCCTGGCTGAACCAGCCTCGGCAGCCATTAGCATCAGCATTGCTCAAGCATCTCACAGTGTCTACTTATGAGTACTTTGGACTTGCCAATAAGCTTAAGAGTTCCAGATCTTTTGAAAACAAAACATGGAGTTTAAGCAAAAACATGCTAGAACCAACTACTGGTGTGTTTGGTACAATTTTGTTTTAGCTGCAGTTTAGCAAATTTGTCAATTCCAACGAAAATAGAACAGCATTCCAATAAATTCCTTATGTAAAACACTTATTCAAAAGAACAGCACTTCGTATCAGTAAATCAAATCATCAGAAATCACCACTGGATTTAGATGCCACGTGATTTATAACAACATAATCAAAACTTTATATGAATGAAATTATCTCCAGGACCAATTCACTGCAAAGTCATTATCTCTGCTCTGCTGATGGAACTCTGCGAGACAGAAATACTTATCCATTATACAACACATGGAGCTTGTTACAACATCTCCCTCGCCTCCCAGTTTTTCGGTTCTTTTTCTAAGAAAGGGCCTTCCAAATTTTCCACTTCATTAAGATTCAATTGTCCAAACCAAAGAGTAAGCTCAGGTGGCTTGCTCACCTTAATGGCACAGCAGTGTAATCCCTTCGCCATCAGGATGTAGACCAAATCCCTAGTCAGACTGTCTTTGATTCCTAAAATAACACTGCCGTAAACATTTGGTACTTCCCACTGGGAGAGAAATGCATAGGACATTTGCACAGAAACAAGTTTTAGAATTCACATCACTGCTTAAAACACCAAAAACAAACCCCAAATATTGAAAACAACTGCCAACTCCTGGCTTTACATCTAATCACAAGTAATGTATGGCTCATTTAGAAATACAATAAAAACGCCCAACTACCCTTTGTTCACACTCTGAATATGCAATAATTAAGGGGAAAAACAAAAAAAAAAAGGACAAGAAACCTTTACTTAAACAAAAAGCCTTCCTCTCTCCTGCTCCCACCTTCTAATGACAAATTTAAGCTAAAACAATATTGCTATCTATTCAGAACAGTAAAAGCAAAAGCTACAAGAACATCTTTTCTCATAGGGAAAGCTTGTGATACAGCCAGTAATTCCTTAAAACAAAGGTTATAGGTTTTGTTGTAATACTCTTCACATAGAATCTGAGTTTAGATATGTATCATCATTCTTATTAAACCACCACTATGCAGAGAGGGAAGAGATAAGTCACCCTGAGGATCTATGAGAAAATGTTTATTGTTCACTGCAGTATGATACCTAACCAGTCCTTGAATTATAGTCTCTTGTGACCACATGAACTAAGTTACCTTATTAGAAATTGTCCAGAATTGGCGTTCTGAGGTCATACCATGCAACTCGATTAAGATCTGGCGAATCCTCCAAGGATCCACTGACAGTATGAGCTGATGTTCAAGCTGGCCAATATTGACGCTTGCTGAAGCTAGAAGAAAAGCAACCAGGTCTCCAGCACATTTCTTCCCAATGTAGATACTTAAAATTCTTTAGTATATAACACTTCAAACAGAACATAGTAAGAACAGCAGATACATCATGCTTCTGTAAGTCCAGCCATCCTTTTGTGCCCTTCCACGAACATCTTGTGGTACCTTCACCCTGACCTAAAGGGCTGCTTGCAAGCCTCCTTCCTCACCCCAGCAGCTCTGAGTACTGTTGATACAGCAAAGCAATAGATTCAAAATCTGCATTGAAAGTGTGCTCCTATACTGCTCTAGTGAAAATACACATTGCCTTAACTGGCTTAAGTTACTGCAAGACTGCATTAGAGCTGAAAAGGTAAGGCCTTTCCAGCTCCAGCCACCATCTGGCACCTCTTGTTAGCTTTGACTTGTGCAGCTGCACAGCCAGCCAGCTGTATCGGGGAAATTAACTGGTTGAAAAGATCTGTTTACTACCAAAGTTTACTTTGGTAGGTTAAAAATTTCATTCAGATGGCACTCCTGGTCCAGCTTACCACACAGTCACATCATCAGTAGTGTATGTAAGTCCAGAGGCAGGGATCCCTTTCTGGGAACAGCTGCCACAGCCACACTTTGCTCAAACCAATGCCATACTCTCTCACCCTGTCACCTAGGAGACTTATCTATTACACTCACTTGAGATACAAGCAAATAACAGCCACCTTCTTGAACAAGCAGGACACACACCAACTAACAACAGGAAGTACTTTCCCTAAAAACATTCTAAACTTTTTTGTGAATAGACCTGTACTTCGTAACATCAAGGTTTTCATCACAGAAACAGGGCACTGTCTGCTCATAATTTAATGGAAATGCTGTGAAAATTACCTGGGATATCATAAAAAGAAGTCACAGGTTTTGTGCACAGATTGATTCGAGGAGATCTCTTCCGCATTTGGTCAATGAGCACCTTCCGTTCATCATCTTTCAGCAGTTTTATGAAAAGCTCATGAGATGAAATCATGAAGACAAACTGAAGATCTTCCATGCCCAAACACAAGTTTCTAAACAAATAAAAATGCTAGTACATAATCAGGAAAAAAGTGATTATTTTTCCAGTTATAAGTTCTTGAAATATTTATTGTGCTGTATTACATTGCTTACAAAGCACAAATTCATGTCATCTTAATATGGGTACATACTTGAGAAATGCTGCCATTCTTCTCTTCAATTCTTCAGAAGCATTTTCCAAGTTTATTGACCCTGAACAAACCTGGAAAAGAAAGCAGAAAATAAGTAAGCAGCCCCCTTGTACATTTATAATATTTAGTTACAGCCAGTGTTACAGACCAGCTGTCTCACAAGCACTAACAGCCAGTAAACCTCTGTCTCAAAAGTTATAGAATCATGGAATGGTTTGGGTTGGAAGACACCTTAAAGATCATCCAGTTCTAAAAGCCCTGCCAGTGGCAGGGACACCTTTCAGTAGACCAGGGTGCTCAAAGGCCCATGCAGCCTGGCCTTGAACACTTCCAGGCATGGGGTATCCACAGCTTCTCTGGGCAACCTGTTCCAGTGCCTCACCCCCCTCACTGTAAAGGATTTCTTCCTAATATTTAATCTGCCACTTTCAGTTTGAACCTATTACCCTTGTCCGGTCCCACAACAAAATGCAAAAATCCCTCTCCAGCTTTCTTCTAGTCCCCTTTAGGTACCTGAAGGTGATCCAAGATCCCCTTGGAGCCTTTGCTTCTCCAGGCTGAACAGCCCCAACTCTTTTGACCTGCCTGTTGCTCTTACTTTGTAGAGCAATTTTTGAATCTGCTCAAGTGCTGTTGGGTGGGAACCAAGTGCAGCACTGCTGGGTGGTTACCCTAATTCATCTAGAATCAAATCAGTTATTTCTGTTTTGCTCTGTGTAACCCTGTCATGTGTAACCCTGTCGTAACTCTAATTGTAGGGATGAGACCAGCTCTCAAGGGTTTCTTGAACGCCAAAGAAAGTAAGATAAGATGTGACTGACAATGCTTGATAAAGAAATCTCAGTACAACTGTGTGAAATACGACTGCCTCTGAAGTAAACCTGATAATAGCTATTGCCATCATATATGGATCAGTTTCCTTCAACCTGTAAACAAGATAGGATGTTTCAGACAACTCTCATCTTCCCTCAAACATAATCCACATTCCTTTTTCCTATTCCTCTGGAGTACAGAAGCACTGACGCTGAGTGCCACACTATCAGTCAGCCTCACTGAAGATCGTTTAGCACACGAGTTTAAAAATGAAATATTTTTAAGTGCAAAATGGTAAGATTCACTAGGACTTGAGGTTTTTTTAAACCAGCAGTTGAAAAATAACTAGATAGTTGAATTTGTCAGCTTGCAAGAATTTTTTTTAGAAGTACATTTCAGGCCAATATGAGCACTTGATGTAAGCTTTTATTTTCTCTGCAGTAGCGAGTACTGTCAGTTAATTTTTGCCACATGCTTGAAGAGACAAGCAAAAGAACTAGGCTCAAATTAATAAAATACATTAAAATAACAGCAAAAAAATAAAAGCATTAAGTTTAGTTTAAGCACTAACAGTTTCCTAAAAAGCTTCCCTAACGGTAAGAGTGTAAGTCTCACACATAGCAGTAACTCAGGATCACTTTACCACATGCTAACTTCTACAACAAAGCTTGTAAGGGAAAAGTGGTCCTCTTCCACAGGTACTTTTTCTACTCATTCTCTCTGTCTTGGAGAATTTGATTCTTTGTTCAACTAAAACAAATATTCAGCAACAGCTCACGACTGAATCCTCCCCAAGAGATGGAAAGAGCTATGAACAACAGATGCAGAACTGATCACTGAGTGGAACTGTACTAATTGCAAACAAGTTCAATAATATTTGAGAAGTTACCTTTCTCTGCTTCAGAAATTTGAGCATCACTTGCAATAATAATAGTTACGTGGGGAAAGAAATCTCTCACTAAATACCATTTTCACTTCCAATTTTAGATTAATGTTTTACCTCAAGAAGGAAGTCTATTTTCTCTTTGCTGGGTTTCAGGAACAGTTGACAAAACTGAATATCAATTATTCGACCTTGCAATACATCACAGACTGTGTTGCACACGCAGACTTTGAAACAGACTTCATCCAGAGCATCATTCCTGCAAGAACACAAAACTGAAGATCACAGGACAGCTCTGACAAATGAAGAGTGGTATCACAGCAGGTGAAAAAAATTGTTAAAAAAATCAGTAAAGTGATAAAATCAACTGTTAATGTTCATTTCATTTTTTCCATATATGGCCACAGAGAGATACAACCAAGGAGCTGTGGTGTGATGTAAAATGTAGTTTAGGCAACTGCTAATAAAAATGAAGGCTGAAGTTCCTTGGATGTAAGTAGCTTGCTGTTAAAAGATTTTACATTCCACAAAAAATGTAACTCATGAAAATTGCTCTTCATCATCACTGAACATTGATCATTATTTAATGTCTCACCCTTGCTGAGCTTTTTGGAAGAGTTCTCTCAGCACTGATTGTCTGAACTGTTCAGGTAAACTGAGGGTTAGGTTATCTTCAAGGAATATCTTCACTAAGTCCTGTAACAAAAACAGTTGGAATAGTCAATGCATAATGCAAAAGAACCAGACAGAAAATTATTTTATCTGTAAAAATGAGGAAACTAAGAGAAGCAACTCGCATCCGTATTTAATACTAAAATTCACTGAACAATCAGAAAAGAATCAAGTAACAAAAGAAGTTCTTATCATCAGAAAAAACAAAGAAAAAAACAAAAAAACCCCAAAACAAACTTGCACATGTAAGTAGCAACAGTCCCTGAAACCCAAAGAATTAGAGTCTACCCGAAAAGCCCTTATCTCAGCTGGCAGGAATTATTTACCCTTGTATGGAATCCAAGATATTTTAATCTAATATGTACCAGATTATGTTATATTCCTAAACACACAGGATTTAAAACAGTATGTTAATGGTTAAATTGCCATTTACAATTCCTTAAAATCCATACCAGTTCAAATGGAATCCTCCACATGGAATGACAAAAACTCCCCTCAAATATATGTGGGTTTGTTTAGGCTTTCTACCTGATATTTGCCAGATTTCATGCAGCTGTGGATTTGACTATATGGAGTTGCCTGTTGAGATGCATCATCAGAAGATGAGGTAAGAACTTCACAAGCTTGGCAATACCCAGCTAACCGTTCTTCATCTATGGTAAAATGAAGTGATGATGAGCCATTCTGAAAAGTAAGTGACATCAGATCTTAGTAGTTGAAGTAATATGAAATATATGCTGAATTCAGAAACAGAGACTCACAATTTCCCCAAGTAACAGCAAAAGAACGTGCATGTACACATGTGCACATACACATGTGCATGTCCAATAATATTTAAATATTATTTAAATAAAAATTTGAGTTTTTCAGTTTTGGAAATATGATTATGAAGCAAAATAAAAAAGGAAGCATACCTTACTTATAAATTAAGATGTATTGTTTTAAAAGGTTAGAACATAGGCAATCTGATTTCCAAGGGAAAGTTAGATTAAAAACAAAAAATGGTTACCTTCCTCAAAAACACATCATCACCATGGACACAGGATGTACTGTTCAGTCAAGTTACTATTAGCACTGGAGACGTTATTTCTGCATTTTTTGCATCAATACAATTTGTGTAAAAGACTAATCATTACAAAATGTAGAAAAAAGCCACAATATACTGCAACCAATTAATATAATTTCAAACCAGGCAAAATGTGAAAAAAATTAGTGTCAAAACTTCAGGAAGTTTCTTTAAAAACTCTACGTACCATTAAGAGTAATTAAACTGCTAAAGAAGGAAGCAATAAATTAGACAAGGGTTTGTTTTACAGAAGAGTTGAATACACATGCTAAAAGAACACTTGTTACCTTTGCAATCAACTCCTTTGTTTTGAAAAACTTTTCCTTAGCCTTTTCATGAACAGCTGTATTTGTAGATCCTTGTTGGAAATAGATTGCACCCAAATCATAGCAAACCTGCAAACAGCACTGATATCAAACACACAGTCTTGGACATCATGTTTCAAGTCAAGATTAAGTATTACAGCTCAAATGTTGCATGTACTTTAAACTATTCCTACTTTTATCTAATTTACCAACATACACTGCACACCTTACACCACATACTTTAATTGCTTCCTCTTTCACTGCAATCTCAGTCTGAGTAATTCTGCACGAGCATAACAAAATTAAAGAATGATTTTCCCATAACAATTGAAAACAATGCAATAAGCTGTCCTTGTCATATAATGGGTTATTTCAGGGGATTGAGGGGGCGAAAGTGAGAGGTTGGTGAGAAGCAACAATATTTACAATGATTAAATAAAGTTCTATTAATGTAAAAATGAAGACAGTATTATTTCATTGCATTACCAAAAAAAACCAACAAACGAAAAAACCAAATCCAAAACAACACAGGGAACATTAATAGAAAAACACTGTAATTTACCTCAAAATTATTACCTAACACTTCTTCTAGAGAAACAGGTATAAACCAGAAGCTTTAGTACAAAATGTGAGCTACCTGGCATTGTATCTCCTCTGCACTGATTTTCAGTCCAGCTGTGGAACTCTCTGTTTCTCCATTCACCATACCAGGTTCCATAGCCAACAAATCCAGAGTTCTTATAGTATGGACATATAGATCTTTGTTTAATTTAAGTGCTCCTTCTAGGACCAGGATGGAGTCAGCAGCCTGCTCCTTCAACTGTAATAGTTCGAATACATTAAAAGAATTAACCTCTTGGTTTTGAGTTTAACTCTGGGTTTAAGTTAATGCTAGAATTTTAACAGTTCAGTAAAAGGATAGTTTTTTTAAAAAGTCCTTACACAACTGTTCTATGCCATGTAGAATTGGCTTTTGTATTTCTTGTACAATAAAGAAATTAATATTTACATGAGCAAAAATACAAAGGGAAAATAAAATTAAAAAATTAAAAATTAAAAAATTAAAAAATACAAAAGGGAAAATTAAAATAAAATTAAAAATTAAAAAATACAAAGGGAAAATTAAAATTTGAGCAAAAATACAAAGGGAAAAGAGTCTCACCACTTTCAAAATATTTTCAGTTAGTTCCTTTTCTTGCTGAATATGATTCATACTGAAAGTTAGACACAAGAGGTCAGGAGTTCAGTTATAAGGCAGATCTGCACATTATTTTATTTCACGTTCTAGATCACAATAATTCATTCATGCTTGGTTTTGCTTAACTACATTTCGAACATCATTATGCAGGACCACTGACTGCTCTTATCTATCTATATCTGAAATACAGAACTATATAATGAAAAGGTAGTTTTGTATGAGAATGTGGTTCAATAAAACAAAAAGTTGCAAAGTCATCATAGCTTTTTTAAGATCACATTGCTAATACCAATTCAATAGCAAAACAGTAATGAAGAAAGCTTCCACAGCCTCAAGTCTCATGAAGCTTCAACATTTAAATCTTCTCAAACATATCAGGGGCAGAAGTGTGTTCACATGTTTATGTAAAAAATTTAAAGTATTTTAAAATTATTTTCCCACACAGATTTTTTTTTTTATTCAGGATCAGACTCTGATACATACAGGACAATATATGATTTATAGTAAAATAAGGAGGAGGAAGAGGAGTATGTTTCATCAAAATATTTAACAGACTCTCTCAAACAAGTATGGTCTAATGCTTAAGTCTAAAATTAACACAAAACATGAAAAGCACCACTTAGATACTCCCAACTTTCAGAGAAATCTGTAACATAAAAGTCACAGACAAATTGTTACTAAAGCCTCACAGCTTCTAGAAGGCAAAATGCAAAATTGATTTTAAATTATAAATTATTGCCTAATGAAGCAAATGAAAACACTTCATTATTTCTTAGGTTATCATACACAATGCTTCAAACTGTAATAAAACAACCATGTTAAGCAAGCTACTGTAAGTTAGGGATGCAAAAGAATGCAAGAAATGTACCCCATCTAAACTAGAGCACAAGCATTCTGCCAAGGCAAATTGTCATCTCCCTTCCTCCCATGATTTTTCATGCCATGACAAAGTCAAAGAGATTGTAACATTGACAGAGTGGAACAACAGACAAGTATATGTGTCAAGTGTGTCCAACAGGAAAGTGAGAATATACTTGAAATAAATCCAATCCAAGTTTTCTATGTCTCAACTAGACATTTTAAGCAACTGTATGTTATTAACATGATTTAATCCACTTAGAAATTACAATCCTGATTATAAAATATCTATGACATATGAAAGAATTATATCTGTAACTTACACATTTAACTGAGGTGGACCAGGTTTCACTTGTTTTACAGGAAAACTACTTTGAACGATGGTCCTTATGGCCCTACGTAGGGGAAAAAATTAAGGAAAGAATGATATTAGCCTCAGAAGTGTAATAAGCAGATTACAGGCCTCTTGATAATAGCAGTTTGCCATTTCAGAAACATTATACCATTAGAATATATCCTTTACTCAAGAGCACATCTAGCAGCTAAGAAATGCTCTTATGTCCATAAAAAGCTGAAAGATGAATATTTTTATATTTATAAGGAGAGAGTTCAAACCACTATCTTGACTATTTTTTTAGGGAAGAAAACCAGCTCTAGAATAGCTTTTCTAGAATAGTCAGCTCCTTCACTATAACCTAGCAACAGATCACAATATTTATTAGTACTTTAGGACTCTCCTTCTACATACAATTATACAGATAGAAGAAAACACTGCTTTGTTCTATAATGATTTTATATTATTGCCCCTGTAGTAGTTTACCATCTGTTGTAGAGTAGTATTGCCATTGCAGTGGTTGGGGGTAAGCTGGACAGATCTACATCCACATGTTTAGTTCCTGGGGGAACTTTGCTGATACACAGAAGTTCATTCAGTAGCATGTTCAATACAGGAACAGACAAGCTATTAAAAAATAAAAGAGAGAGAATCAGATACTTCGTAGAGTAAATCTACTTATGGAATGTTAAACAATATACACTACTACTCAGTACTGGATTATTACTTAACATCACATGGATGTTTATTCAGCGTTTGAGATCACGTATGTGAAGCAGTTACCAGTATTAGCTGCATAAATTAAGCCCAAGTGGATGGGCCCAAGTAATAGTTCAGCTGCCCTGACAGCTGAACTACTACCCTGCACCACTGCATTAACCTACACAGGCACCTTACCAGAATAATCCAGTCACCTGTAACAGCACGACCCAGCTATTAAGAAGTTCTTTCAAAGCAGCCCCAGATCATACTCCCTGAAGGTAAGCAACCCCATCACCATCACAAATGAAATTTCACCCACATAAAGTGAACAGTAAGTTAAGACTAGGAACTTTCTGAATAGAGGTAAGTACAATATACATTAGCTGGGACAGAACAATCTTTAATAAAATGAGAAGATATGCAGGCTGGACTGCACCGTTCCAAGCTTTTGTGGTATAATTTAACACAGCTAAAATACTATTACTAACTTAGAACATTATTTGAAATTAGATCAGCTAGTGCCAAAGTACCTTTGATCTTGTGAAAAATTTGCATTCTTTGCAACCAGTATTGAAAACAATCAGTGAAAGTATACTTTTAGCAGCTAAAGCCAGGATTTCTGTTTAACAAATTTTACGTCTTGTGTTCTATCAGCAGCATTCTACAAGCAGCAGCTGAGGGATCTGGGGGTGTTTAGCCAGAAGAAAAGAAGGCTCAGAGGGGACCCTATCACTCTCTACAACTCCTCAAAAGGAGGTTGTAGCAAGTGGGTGGTCAGTCTCTTCTCCCAGGCAAGTGACGGGATGAGAGGAAATGGCTTCAAGTTGTGCCAGGGGAGGTTTAGATTGAATTTTAGGAAGTTTTTTACCAAATGGGTGGTGAGGTATTGGAACACGCTGCCCAGGGAAGTGGTTGAGTCACTATCATACCCTGAAGGTATTTAAATTATATGCAGATGTGGCACTTAGGGACATGGTTTAGTGGTGGGCTTGGCAGTGTCAGATTAACGGTTGGCCTCGATGATCTTAAAGCTCCTTTCCAGCCTAAATGACAATTCCATGCAAGTTAGAACCAGGGCAATTGTGTGAATGAATAAGGAACTTCTGGCATTACCTAAGTGTAAACAAGAATCACCTGGACACAATCCTGTGCCATGTGTTCTGGGAGGACCCTGCTCAAGCAGGGAGGTTGGATCAGCTGGCCCACTGTGGTTCTTTCCAACCATACCCATCCTGTGATTCTGGGAAGTGCAGCTCCCTAACGTGCACAGCACTGCCAAACTGAAGTAGTTCCCGACTGTTCTAGCTCATCAGACCATTCTTCAGCTGAAATTTCTGAAGGAAAGATGCAAAGCTGGGGCTTTTCAACCACAGTCATTTCAGTGACCTAGTTCACAGATATATGGAGTTCTTCACATCAACAAAACTGGAGCAAGACCTCCAATTTCAAGCATGTCAGAATGAGGAAACATGCTAGTTTTGCCACTGAAGAAAACACAGCCTCCAATTCATCTTTATGAAGCTTACATGTATGTATCTTAATGTCTAAGATATGCCATTTTTCCTCTCTAAATACTGTTGATTTGTTCAGACATAATGCCTTTATCAAAACTGTTTCCTTACTTACAGCTACAATCAAATTTGATTTCAACTGTCACTCCCCAAAAGGGAGCAAGACAGATTTCCATTTTTTAAAGTAAGTATCTCAAGCCACTTCAATTTAATAAACTTAGCATGAAGATCTACAGACTATACCTTTTTTCTAATACATCCAAATCCCACTTCAGATGAGCAGCAACTTTGAGAGCAAGAAGTTTTAGAATACGGTTTCTTTTGTTATCAGGTGGTGGCTGGACTTGGTTCTGCTCATTCACTGATGGTTTTGAAGCTTGTTCCAAGAACTGAACAATCAGCTGCACAGGCGGCGGGTCTGCAAAAAAACACAGCCACTCCTCAAATTCTTTGTAAGCCCAGAAATTAATTTTTTTTCCCAGCTATGAACACGGTTCTTTTATCCTCGGTGTTTATAGTGCTGACATTGTTACCTGGTAGATTCTAATCCCAAATGGTGTCCTGCATGTGCTGACTCAAATCAGACTATCAACACATCTTTGCTTAACGTTAAAGATCACTTGACCATGGTAACCACACACTCACACTTTTATTTATTTTCACTATTTTGCATTAATTATGTTTTGATACTTGCATCTACTGAAAATAAATGCTGCCTAATGAAATCACAAGTGGACTGTTGTAAAAACTATATACCTACTTGTAATTCTCCTCTACACACAAAGTATATTTACAAGTAATTGCTGGTACTTCTGAATACATTTAGAAAATACTTTCAGGTTGGTTAAAAACCAGCATCAAAAAAAGTACCCAAATCTCTCCCTTACAATAAGATAACCAATAACTTTGAGGCCTTTTGAAAAAAGAGGCCAAGCCGTAACTATTACACTCTCACTGAACTTTGTGAAACATAAAACAAGTATTACCAATTTACTTAATTCATTACGGAACAGAGTATAAAATCTGAGTGTAGATCTAAGCATAAGATCTAAGATTATGCTTAAATTGACTTTTTGTAGAGGCAACACTGGCCCAGGTTTTCCTGTTTCCTCCACCTCCTTGCAGAATTCGGGTACTGAAAAAGATGACTACCACTTATGACTGTCAAAAGATCAGGTAATTTTAAATTTGGCCACTTTCTTATAATACATCAGACAAGATTTCTATTTATTCCAGGTCCAGAGAGCAATTTCAGCACTGAACCTTTCGGAGGACTTCAGTTCCTGCCACTAACAAGACTCCAATGGGAGAAAACCAGCTGCGAACTGCAATGATGTTCACGAGCAGCCCTGCCCACCGAACGAACAAACAAACTACAACACTTCCGCACACAACATTCACATATGCGAAAGAAAAAGCGATCTAAGAAAGACAGAGAAATGAAGTTATTAAATGGGAAAGACAACGTGAAATGAGAACAACCGCGTTATTGCCGGCGGTAAATGCCGCCGCACGGCCGCGGGCAGTGCCCGCTCCCTCTGTCCCCCACTCCCCAGCACCGCAGCAGAGCCCCCCGCACGGACGTCTCACAGCCCCCGGAACGATCCTGCCGCAGGACGGGCCGGGGAGCGGGGCCGGGCCGAACCCGAGGCCGCGGGAAGGCGGCGGCCAGCAGGGCACGCACCGGGTGAGGGCTTCTGCAGGTGCTGCTCCAGCAGCGCCTCCTCCAGCACGAACTCGAACCACGACGTCTGCGGCGGCGTGCATGGCCGGCTGGAGGTGGCGGCTTCCCGGTCCGCCGCCTCCGCGCTCATGCCGGCCGCTCGGCAGGGAGCCCCGCACCAGCCCCTCAGCACCGCAGCCACCGACAGCTGCACAAGATGGCCGCCGGCCGCGTCCCCTCGGAGGCGGCCCGCGCAGNGGGGACTGCCCGCGCAGCTGGGCAGAGCAGCCTGGCTCCCGTACGGAATCGATGGCTTTCTTTCCGAAATCACTAGTTCGATGCATATCCCCTGCCACGCCCCGCAGCCGTCCCTCTGCCTTCGCGTCCACCGCGATCCTGCCCCCGCAGGGCGTACCCTGTGAGCACTCAGGCCGATAAATGGATCACCCTCCGTGCTCCTGCCCATGACTCATGAAAGGGTAAAGAAATTGGGACTGTGATCCATGGAGGCAGATTTAAATCATGGAATCATAAGATGTTAAGGGGTTGGAACGGACCTTAAGGATCATCTAGACCCCACCATTCCTGCCATGGACAGACACCTCCCACCAGACCAGGTTGCTCAGAGCCCCATCCAGACTGGCCTTGAACGCTTCCAGGGCTGGGGCATCCACAGCTTCCCTAGGCAACCTGTTCCAGTGCCTCACCCCCCTCACGGCTGGTAGGAAAGATGGGTGCTAATGTCTTTACAAATAATTCGATGAGGAGATGATTTAGGTCTTTGAAATGGGTCTCTGGGAACATCAAGCTGCACAGGTTTGTGACAGAACCCAGGCATTTTGACCAGACATTTTGAATTCCTGAACTTTAGGGTTTTAGGAGAAATGCGTCTGCGCAAAGTCTATTGCAGAACCCAGATGGTCTGAACTTTTGGTGGATCCACAGAACCCAGACAGTCTGAACTTCCAAACTTTAGGGGAAAATGATGATACATGTTTTTGGGGGAATATGGGGTAGGCAATTTGGGAAGGCTGTACCTTCCTAGTACCTCATCAGTGTGGAAATGAAGAGGGCAACATGTAGTTGGGAGTTTAGGATAAAAGGCGGCTGCATCCTCCAAAACCTCAAGAGAGACCCCACAGGGGAATGGCCTAGTGGGCTCTCTCCCTTTATTATAATAAAATTGCAGGACTCCTCTGCATCCTTTATGGACACTGGCTTTTCATAGCGTGGCTTTTATGTACACAGTTAAGAATTTTTTCCTAATATTTAACCTAAATTTCCCCTCTTTCTCTTTGTACCCACTCCTCCTTGTGCTATCACTACAGTTCCTCACAAAAAATCCCTGTCCAGCTTTCCTGTAGGCTTGCTTCAGATACTGAAAGGCTGCTGTGAGGTCTCCACACAACCTTCTCTTCTCCAGGCTGAACAGCTCCAACTTTCTCAGCCTGTCTTCATAGTGAGGATGCTCCTGTCATCTTACCAACTTCATGGCCCTCCTCTGGACTTGCTCCAACAGCTCCATGTCCATTTTATGAATGAAGTGTCAGAAGAGCTACTCTTTCAGCAGTAACAGCTTCCAGTGTTAATCTTTAATCAGTATTTGCATAGTCCATGTCCGACTGTGCCGCTCTCTCAACTGCAACTAGCCGGGATCTGGTTCTGAAGCTTTTCAGGGATCCCTGTTCTTAGGACATGTATGTCCTGGGGAGAAGCAGGATGACTAGCAGAAGCTTTTATCTATTTCAGTAATTTGGCTGAGTTTCTCTAATATTTTACCAAGAGAAGAGTTCGCAAGGGCTGCACAGGAGGTTTGCAATGTAGATATATGATTACATACAATAATATTACAGTACTAGAAAAGTTTTTCACCCAGAGGGTGGCTGGGCAGTGGAAGGGGCTACCCAGGGAAGTGGTTGCAGCACCAAGCCTGGCAGTTCAAGAAATGTTTGGACCATGCTTTAAGACAAATGGTGTGACTCTTGGGGCTGTCATGTGCAGCTCTCAGCTATAAGCATTCTGCATTTTTGCTATAAGTGACCCAAGGAGATGGAGGAAAGTTCTTCTTTCTCATCTTCCATGAGGACAGAAGTCCATTACATGTCCTGAGTTCAATGCAATTTATCTTCTGTCGTGCATGTTACTTTGTGTGTTCAGTTATTTGAGGGAAAAAACTAACTACTGCTTCAGCTTTCTCCTGAGTTATTGTTTAATGCATCCATATGTAAAATGTTCCATTTCAGAATATGAATTACAAAATAACCCTCAGGGAAATCATAGTCTGTTAGCATGATTTGTAGAACATTGTTCAAATTAGTCTCTTTTGGAAGAGAAGTTTACCAATAATTATGCTAAGCTTTACTTGATACCAAGTTGAGAAGAGGCAACTTAATAAGGAGCAATAAAAATGTATATACACTTCATGAAAATGTTGTAAGAATTCAACACTTGGAAAAGTCACCTTACTGAAGTTCTGTGGCTCAGCAGTTTTCATTTGCAGCAAAAACATATGTAATATCCCTTGGTGGAAGAAATGTTGTAGTTTCTTACCACACTACACATATATCTTTAGAAAGGTGGAAAAATTTACATTAAACAAGATGTGGTTATATGTTAATATATCCACCATATTTATTTTTTATGACTTCATAAGAATGATCAGTGCCCAGCCATGTGAGGTTTTGGCATGAAGGATTGGCTCATGGTGACTCGTTCTCCAAATCTTTCTAATAAATATTACTAATTTAGTATCATTGATACAAATAATTTTATGAAATGAATGCAAATTGTTTTATTCAGTTCACATGGTACTTTTGTTCAATCAATTTTTGATGTAAACTATTAGTTCTAATACTATCAAAATCTTCATTCTAGGTACAAAACTAATTTACATTTGCATTCTTTATGCCAAGTAAAATAATGAAGAGTGATAAAAGATCTAATTTTAAAACATTAATTATAAATCAAAAGCAAGTGTCAAGACTTTGATAAAAAACAAATGTTGAGTATCATGGTAATTAAAAAATCCCACTGAGTTGAAAACAGTTAAAAAATCGTTGGGGCTTCAGAGCTTACAAACACTCTGTAAGCACCTGTTAACATTCACACATCACCCCATGCATAGGGAGCTGCCCCAAGTCAGAGAGGTTAAGAGAGAAAGGGAAAGAACAAGGTGATTTACCCATGGTCACAGAGGTGACTGTTCAAGTCAATGTCAGATTTCAGAAGCTTCTGATTCCCTTTTTTTCATACTAAAACCAGTTGCTTTTGGGAGAGCAGGAGGAGGCAAGGGAGTAGAGGCTAGGTTTCCCATGCTTTCTGTTTTGAGGATCCCAATTTTTACAATGACTCTCCTGATTGGAAGAATTCAGTTCCAGCTTTTGCCTGGATGCCTTTCTAGCTTGTCTTCACACCTGCTATCAGCTCTTCTGTTTTCCAGCTGCACACTTTGAAGAAGGGTTCCATGTGAAAAGCAAAATTGGACATGAAAGTTTACTGAACAGAAACTTTTTCCAGGTCTCACAACTGCCTTTAAGAGTGTAAAACTGTCATAAAGTCATGTTCACAGATGGGATATTGCTACTCTTTTCCCCTTGGTACAGGTAGTTAGAAAAAGGGTCAGACAGAAAAAGTCCCACAGAGCTGGGCAGCCTCTGAGTGAGGTGGTGTGTGTCATGTCACGGAACAGCAGAGTTTAGGAGGATACAACAAAAGCTGACAAGAAACCAGAAATTGTAAATGTTTTATATTTAACATTGGTAATAATTATTTCACAATCTAAAATTAATTCTATTAAAAAAAATAATGCCCTATGCATTGTTACCCGCCTGATAGGTTTCATATTAATACTAGGGAGAAAATAATTCAAGTTCCTGCATCCAGGATAATTCTAGTAAGTCATTGTGCCCTACACAAATAAAAAAGGATATTATAATACTATTCTATAGATAGCCTACATTCCAAAGTTTTCAAGAAAATTCATGCTTTAAAAGTCTTTGTACTTATATAATGAAATAACTTTGTACAGTGCATATAAAAAGATTATTCAGATTATCGCTTCTGGGAAAAATGAGTATATCATGTTATTGTAACTAAAAACTTGCATCACTTAAGTTACTTGATGTAACTTATATATAAAAAAGGGCATTTTTAAAAGTAGTATCCATATGTCATGACAATGTATCAAGTTCCTTTAATTCCAGTTACAAATTTTCATTTGAGACCACATAGAGTTCTTTAAGCTTCTCAAACTTTGACCCCCACTCTTGGAGGCAATCATAATTTAGGTCTTCATCCCCACTGATGGAATCTAATGAGCTAAGGCTCCCTGCTAGAGAGCATTGCCCTTCCAAGCAGTAAAAATGAATAGTGTCAGCTGGAAGACTCTGTAGATCATTGTCTGCATCCCGTATGATTTGAGAAACATATTCCTTGAAGTCTGGGATGCTGGTAACAGCTGATATTGATTGCTTTTGATGTGCATGTTTTGGGAGCGAGTCTCTTTTTGGGCCAGTTGGTGTCCTGGAGTGTGGAGCAGCTGCTTGCAAGGAGGAGTGGGGAATTTTATGGAGAGGTTTCTTCAGTTCATCTATATCGTAAGCATTCTGGAAACAAAGAGAATGCAAATATCAGAGAGAAACAACTCAAAAGGAAACTGATTAAAAAAATGTTTTACAATACAAGGCAACACAAGACTGAATTCTGTGAGTTTTCTACAAGCTGAAGAAGAGAGTGTCTGGTTCAGAGGACTAAGTTCAGATCGTACCAAATCCCTTCGTGTAATGACAGTTTTCAGCTAAAGCAACAATGATGTGTCCAGAACAGCTCCCTTGATAGTGGGCTCACATGACCAGCATCATTAAAGGTACAGACAGGGTTGAAATAGAAGCCTCCCACTTAAGAGGACTTCAGGTTAAAAAAAAAAAAAGAAGAAAAAAGCCAATTTGATAATAAGTTAACTAAAAGGTCTGGGAAAGGAAAGCAAGAGATATTGGATTTGCAAAGCTGGATTGAAGCTGCATCATACCTGGTCACGTTCTCCACCTCCTTCTTCATTATAATTGAAGACATTTTCTCTAACATCCTCCCAGCTTTCACGCTCTTCAGGAATGTGGTAAATTCCTCCCTTCCGAAACCCTGAACTTCCCCACTGACTCCACACTGTGTAGGAAACCAAGAGTGCTGGAAGAAATAAAGACACGTATTTGTTATATGATGTATGACAAAGTATGTTGCATGACAAGTAGTTATATGATTCCTGAGATATTAAATCAACTTTTAATTTGACAACTAAATTTGCAGGTAAGAAATCAGTATTGTTAATACATAAATAACTTAAATTCATGAATGTAAATAATAATCTATGTATATTACATCATGAACTTCATTAAAAGGGTATTTTACTTACCTAAAGGAATCCATTTAAATAGAAGGCATTTTGGCCAATCTCTGGCCTTTCACCAATCCTGAGTAAATAAGATACCCAAAGTAAGTAAACCACTGTTTTAATGAAGGTTACAAGTGTAATATAATCATGGAGTCTTTGTTATGAGATGTGTATGCAGTTTATCAACATAAACACAGTTTTATGGTGTTATTAATTTTTCAGCCAAAGTGCAGCTGAAAAAGGACACACTGTTAGCATCTCTCTCTTTTAATCTCTCACACTTTTAATGAGGCTTGCCTTTTGACACCATGAACTTTCTAGAAAGATCTCTTCCTTCCTAATATGTGAAGAGCATATGTAGCTGTAGCTCCTACCTACTACAAATGTAAGGGCTCAGGGCAGGTGGGAGTTTCAAGTGGTTGTGGCTGCACACAGAGTTGCACACAACAATGGAAAGCTCTTACTTAAGAGGATTGAAAGTAAGTGACTCTGGAAGAGAAAAGTCCTAACTTTGCTTGAACTGGCTTCAAAGCAAGTAAACTGTAACTATGTGCTGTTTTTTGTCTCTTAGCATCCTCAAATAGTGATCTCCAGAAAAGGCAAAACACTGATCACACCACTCAAAGGTAAAGCAGACTTAATTCAGTGGAACATGGCACAAGATTAAAAATAAGGAAAAAGTGTACATGATCTCCTACCTAGGAAGACAAGGAGGCACATGCTGATTGCCAGAATAGAGCCAGAGCTTAGTCCAACAGGTCTTCCAGCCTTCACCTGGCTAATTTCACACCATCTTCCCTTGTAACCTTCAGGGCACTGGCAGATAGTCTTGTCTTGGGATTGAGCCACACAGGTACCCCCATTCCTACAGGTCCAGTGTCCACAAGGGGATGAGGTACAGTGTCTGAGCCCTGTAAGGGTGTCAGTCACTTCTACTTTCCCAGCTGGGCACCTGAACAACCAAAGCAGATGACATCTTATAGGCAAACAAAGCATCTGGAGCTGTATGTTGTTTTGTGCAAAGTTTGTTACTGTTTCTTTAAAGTAAAGTTTAATTATTTTCAAGCAAACCACAAATCCACTTTGAAAGTTTGAAATACATGGAAAGTCTAACTTAGTGACCTAGTAGACTTATGAAAACATGAACACATGTTCTGGTTTCCTGATCCAGAAGATATGCAGAAGAGCTTCACTCTTTCCTTAAAAGAGGGAGCTGTCACTTTCTGACTAACCCTTTTTCTACATCTATGTTCTAATCAAAGCCCCTAAAAGAAAATGGACAGCTGAGATCAATAGGAAAAGAGCTAGCAAGCACGTGGTCTAAGTTTAGTAATGTTCCTTGGGACCCTGGGGAGAAATGTCATTGACCTCCTTAGAATGACTCGTCTTGTCTTTTAGGATTGATTTCTTCTTGCGTGTAATTGGAGAGGCCCTGGGGGTATAATGTGAGGTCACAGACTTTCTTTCTGCAATCCCAAGAAGAAATTCTACTGACAAAATGGCAGAGACTTCATATTGTTCTTCCAGAAGCAGTCTGAAGAATGGAGTGTCCCGAGGCACACTTAAAACCATCTCACAGCCTATTCTAGCAAAGAATCACCAGACTTCACAAGTGCCAAATTTTCCAAGAATTCAAGTGACTCCTCCTCTCAGTCCTGTGTGTATTTATGTTTTGGTTTTTTAAACAGAAATGCCTGTATTTTGATTTGTATATTTTAATAAATATTTTGAAATTTTGCTTTAAATAGTGGTCTTCTCCAGGAAACTAACTGTATAGAATAACATCTGTTGGGCTTTGGCTCTGGCCCTGGGAAGCCAATTTTAGAATCCAGTTTTGTGACAATCTATATGTATATATCTGTGTGTATATATACACACACGGAGTCTATATACACTGTAAGTGTATATATACACTGTATTAGTATTTTCATACAGAGAACAGACCAAAGCTTTTGCAATCCACCTTTTATCAAAGGACATTTCATTTTCTCACTGGCCTTCCGGTGATCTTCTCACCATGGGAAAAAAGGTGGAGAAATTAGGTTTCATATCAGACTTGCAGAAAAAGGCAAGTCTAGTCCGTGATAGGAGATGAGATGGAGAGAAGGATTTGCCCTCGGCATGGCTCTCCCTGTCCAGCAACCACAGGGAATTTCACTGTTAGAAGCAAGTTGCCTGGTCAAAGGTGGAAAGAAAGAGCTTCCCAGCCATCCCTGGATGAAAACAAAAGCTTCATGTACCGGCATTCGTATTTTCTCCAAAGGTCTACACAAAGGAAGGGGCTGTAACAGGGCTGGCTGCTGCAGGCACTGGAGTGGCATCCCATGGTGACCCCTTGCCGCCTCAGAATTAATCCGAACTCTGTGCCTCTGCCTTCCACGAGGAGCGGCTGACCATCCAGCTGGACATCACGCATACAACCTGCAACACAGCAGAGGAGCATGCACAGAAGTACATTAAGTTAGCTGCTTCCACCTCAAGCCTTGCCCCCAGCACATAAGCAGGAGAACTTGGAGCATTGCAGGAAACTTAAAACATTGTTTAAAAATATCCTTATACCCCTCAGTTTTATTTTAGGGGAGCTACAGAACATGTGTCTATTGTGCTCTGGTCAATCTACAGATTGAGAATGCTTCTCCAGGTACCAGTTCAGCAGAACTGTGCTATGAATCAGAACAGCTCCACTAAATTAATCTAGATTTAAGATATAATCTTAAAAGTAGGGCTGAATAAAAAGCAACAGAATGGAAAAAGCTGTCTTGTTGAACCACAATCTCCAAGTCTCAGCACTCAACCCCAGGAAATGGAGAGAGCACCACAAATTGCTTTGTATATCTTTCTCCTCCTGCCATGAGTTGTTTTGCCTGTTCCTTAAATCCTTCTGAGGCAAAAACAAGAGTGAAGATCACACCATGATTACACTGCTTGAGGCATGAGAAACCCTGATCTAGTGGAAGTGCCCCTGCCCCTGACAGAGGGTTTGGAACAAGATGATCTTTAAGACCTCTTCCAACCCATTCTATGATTCTATGAAACAAAAAACTGAAGAGCTATTTTTTTTAATATTTACAGGAAATCTCACATCTTCACTAGAACCAGATACAATGGCACATAGGGTTGAACATTGAATTCCCCAGTAAAAGAAGGGCATAGTAGTCCATATGGGAATTGTTACCTGGGTTTTAGACTATCCAATACACTCAAAGGTGCCACTTTCAGGCTTTAATTCCCCCCATTAGGAATCCACCATATCACTTACCTTGGAAATCACTCTCTGAATGACTGGGAAGGCGGTTTCCTAGCACGATGCTTGCCCAATCCATTTCAAACCATCTATTCATACCCAAGACAGAAGTGACTTCTTGATCACCTCCACCACTGTTAACACGCAGGGTAAATTCATTGTTGTAGCGCTCCATGGTCAGAAGAACCCACTGGCCATTGTTTATACGTAGTGTTCTCATTCTCAAAGAGTGATTTTTGTCCCCCAAACTGAAGTTAACACTAAAGAAACCCTCAACCACCTAGAAGAAGATGATAAAGACCTTTAATAACAGAAATGCATATCTAAATGTTATAACACAGTCGTGCCTCAAGAAATGGATGTGAGTTTTTAAAATGGAAATGGCACTCTTGTTTTTAAGTGCTTTTTTCCCAGATAAAAGTTACCACAAGAAAACTGCAGGTGCAGGAATGATCAACTCTTTTTTTTACAGGCCACTCTTCTAACTCACATGAACTCATTAATCAATCTTTTCTCTACTGATATCTACCTCTAAGTCTTCCCAGCTGACCCTCCTGTTTCAATTAGAATAATTAGCCCCTCTCTAGCTAGTATAGTACAGACAGCTTTTTTCAACAGCAACAAAAATGTAGAGACCAGTTTTACAGACAGGGAGAGGTAGAAGTCAAGGGAAAAAGCAAGCAGGACAAGCAGAACAATCTTCTTCATTCACATGCATCACATGGACATTTTCAGGCAGTGCAAACTAGAATTTATGCCATGAAAGAGTAATACTGAGAAGGACAACACAAATGAGAGTAGTTACCCCCACGTGGAAAATTCTTGCTCTTTATTACATTACAGAACAGGTGTCTTTCACCAGAAACTGCATCTTTTCCTCTCACTGAGGTGCTCCATGACAAATTGAGAGCACTCAAGCAGAGCAGCTGTGCTCACCTCCAGCCGGATGTGTCCGCTCCCATCTGCAGAGGCCAGGCTGAGGAGGGTGCTGTGGGAGATGCGGGTGCGCACCATCAGCTGGATCCGAGTGCTGCGAGTGCTGAGGATGCTCCTGGGCTCAAAATGGATCCAGCTGTCCCTTCCGAAAGCCCATTCTGGGAGAACTGGGCACAGCGCACAAAATCAAAGTGAAAACCTCAGAAGTGGCTGCTCCCTCAGATTTCTGCTCTTTGAGAATTTACTGTCTCTGAATGTCAGAGTTTTAGTTCTTAAGGAATTTTGGCAATACAATGAAGCATCATGGAAAGCAACCTCTGTCCCACTTCAGAGGGATTTAAGAGAAAACCAACAAATCAAGGATTCAGAATTTAGGCAGGAAAGGGACAATTAGATACTGTCTCTTGCAGCCTGCCTGTTACAAGCTATGTGTTCTACCCAATCACTCTTACACTGTGCCCAAATAACTTTTTTTTTTTAAAATCTGAAGCATATTTTCCAGTGAAGTAGCTCATTTTGATCTGAAAAATCGGAAAAAAACAAACAACCCCCCAAAAACCAACCAAAGAAAAGAATCAAATGTTTCTTTCAGTAGTTTAGTCCCATGGTTAAAACCCCCACTGTTAGAAAATATGCACTTTACTTCCCATTTCAGTTGGCACAAGACAAAGCCTCAGGGAAGGCACAGGATTTTTTTAACTACAAAGGGAGATTAAGTTAGTGTTTACTATTTTAACTAGGGAAAATGCACTGAAATTATTTATTTCCCTATCCCTCTGAGGAACCTAGGGTCCAGCAAAGAGTTTGATGAAGTTGCACTGCACACTTCTGTGGAAATCAAACACCACTAAACTACCAAAGCCCTGATGCTCTTGCAGAGAAGGCACCTATTTCAGTCTCATTAGCTGACTGCAATTCTAGATCTGTTTCGGGCCAAGCTTAGTTGAAAAAAAAAGAAATTTCCTTTCACCAAATAAAGAGATAGTTCAAGTTAGTTAATACAGAGGACAGACACTGGGTCACCAACAGCTCGTCAGACGTCTGTGTCATGCAAGTAGAAATCCAAAGAGTACCCAGCTCATTCTGGGACATTTGGTTTGGTTCCCAGGACATGAAATATCAAATGATCAAGAGACCTAATTTCTGCACTCTCTTTTCCTTTCACTGTTTGTCTTCTCTTTCCTTTCTTGAAGCATGTTTTCTTTTCTCCTCTAGGTTTTCCCCCCACATTATTGTTCCTAACCCAGTTCTCTCTTGTTCACTGTCTCTGCAGCTGCAGGCTATAGCTGATGAGCAGGCATGGGTTTTCCTGGGATGCTCCAGTGGCTCCTGTCCTCAGCTGTCTGCTCCTTGCTGTGAGCATCACAGTCATTCATAAAGCACCAGCTGCACACCAGCATTTTGCAGCCCAAGATACTAGAAGAAGCTGTTGCCAATCAAAGTTTTTCTGTTACATCAGGATGTGACTTATGGATTTTGAACAATTACTTTCTGAGCCCTTGGTTTGTCCTACAGTAATGAGGGGCAGAATGAATACAGCAGCTGGGCTTGTGAAGCAGCATTTCAAAATAATGCAAAACAGAGTAGGATTTGGATCCAGGCAGATGTTTATGAACCAGTATTATCTGTCTGTAATACAACTAGCTTAACTATATTAACCAATTTTGTGGTCATTATGAACACCTTAGACAGTGAATGCTCCAGGCCTAGACCATGCCAGTTCCAGTTCCAGTTCTCTCCCTCATTGGACAGACAGGGCTTCCACTGAGTAATTTACTGTCATGCTTTGTAAGTCTTGTGTGGCAGATGGAGAAAGAACAGAGGGTCTGGCTGCCTGCACAGCGTATTACTGTTCTGTATACAAGAAGGAAAATTAGGTGCATTGAGTTAACAGGATATGTGTAATGCAACATTGTCCTGTTCATGAATTCCAACATATTGATCCAACACTAGCTTGCAAGCACTCCTTTCCAGCTGCTCACTGCTGCTCATCCTCACCTGTAGCTCACTCAAACTGCAGGACTGAGGGGAATAACTCTCTTCTAACAAAAGCCCCCAGAGTTATGGGGCACGGGTGCTCTTTACAGACTGTTATGATCAACCACATCATTTGTACCTTGTACCTAGAGGCAGGTAAAGTCCCAATAAACACCTGTCACCCACTTCTGATTCCTGCTTGGCTGATGAAGGTTTTAAGACTGAGGGGACAGAGCCAACTTCAAGTGTATATCCCCTGTACCTTGAACATGGGTGTGGGCTACTAGGAGTTAAATAATTTATTTCCTAAGTTTCTGAATTGTGCTAAAATTTTCCACTTTCTTACAACATCTCTGGGGTTTTTATTATCCACCATGGGAAGCTTTTGTTCTCTGATTCATATTTCATGCTGACTTTGTACAGGATAACACATCTGTTGCAGCCAGCCTGATACTGTGCCCCCACATACACCCACTTCTGTGGTCTAGGGGCATTGCATAACCTACAATTCATTCTAATGACAGATGCAAATGCAATTATCACCATTTTATAAATGGGAGATGGGGTCTGAAGATAACAAGAGGGTTATGCTCACAGGTTTTACATGTTCATTAAACTTCATTTTGTGATCAGCGTGAGCAGAGGAAAAAGGCACAATGCAGAATATTTCCCCTTTCACCACTGAGAAGATGGTGATAAAAAGGACAAAACAACCTGTCTGACCACTTCTCTACCCTGCAAAATAAAGCAGCTCTTAACATAACCCTCATCTGTGCCATTATCTTTATTTAACAAGAGTTAACAGGATCTTTACACCTTTGAAGATCTAAATCATTCCCAGAGTACAGCATGGTGTTATTATTCTGTTCAGTTCAAAGTCATGACAGTATGACTTTGAACATTGGAACAGAGTGTCTGATGCTATTCCCACAGATCCTCACCACAAATTTCTCCCTAGAACCTGCAGTACCTTTTTCACATGTTAATCCAGTATATCCTGGGGAACAGTCACAGCGAAAGAAATCCCAGCCACCAACACACTTGCCATGGGTGCCACAGGAGGCCATCCCACCACTCTGACACATTTCATCCATAAGGACACAGCCAGGAGCACTGTTCAGGGACTCTGCAGGGTGCTCTAAATCATAGACCTGGAAAAGGTCAAAGAAAACCGTCACAGCAGGTGCCTACAATTACCAGCAGTAAACCCCAAACCGATCTTTGTGGTCCTACCTTACTATCAACGATGACATTGCGCATGCAGCCCACAAACCCTCTGAAGTGCCGCTGCGAGTCGCGGTGAGGCAAGCTCTGCTTGACTCCACCCAGCTGCAGGGGCTGGTGGCCACTGAAGAGCTTACTCAGGCTGAAGAGGAAGGAGGGAAAGAAGGAATTAGTGGCGTGCAAAATACAGCAGCTTGCCTGATTTCACCACCCCAACCCCGCCTTTTTCTGTAGCTCTTTTGAGTAGTTGTGTTTCAATTATTTTTTTATTTGTTTTGTTTTGGTTTTTTTTTTGTTTGTTTGTTTGTTTTTTCTTTGTTTTTTCTTTGTTTTTTCTTTGTTTTTTCTTTGTTTTGGTGTTTTGTTCTGTTGTTTTTTTTTTTTACCTTTGAGATCCCACAATCTCTCCAGAGGCTTCACAGGCAGACAGATCCATTTGGGAAATCTTCTTAGTGACACTGCCATTGTCTCTAACTGAGACATTTATGCAGTTGTCAAGAATCAGCTTCACTTCCTAGAAAAAGGCATTATTTAAAACAATTAAATCCAGAGATGTGCATATATTTTAATTACATATTTTCTTTCACTTAGCAGAAGACAGAATAGTAACTAGCAATTACAGTGCAGGAAAATTTGTTAAAATAATAAAATACTCCACATACTAATCTGGAAAGTTATTGCACATGGCATATAACTAAAGAGCCACACAAAAGAAAGGTCTGATTCTGCCATGACCATGCCAAGTCATTGACATAGTAGAGAGAGCATAGGACATTCTTGGAGTCTTCTGCAAGATCAGAACACAGAGAGATAACCTAGCAGAGCAGAAGGTCTGTCAGGCTGCATCCCAGATCCTGAGCTGCCCTTCAGCTTATCTTATTTGGGAGAGAAGGGGGAGCCTAGCAGATGCCTTCAGCAGTGTTATATCAGCAAGATATTCCCTGTACACTAAAGTGCATCCACCTCCTTTGTGCTACACATCTAAAGTCTCTTGGTGGGGCAGGGCTTCTCTCTCAGATAAAGTATGAATATTTCACTCAATCACATCGGGAAGCATTTAGCCCCTGGATTTTCACAACTCTGTTATCTAACCAGCAGGCAGGATAACTAAACAAAGGAAATAGCATGGCCAGTTTCATAACTGGATCAGACTTCTCCAGGCCTTGTTCTGCTTCACGGCTTCAAGACTAAGAGGGTGTCCGAACTGGCAAACTTCTACCCCTGCTGTTTCAGAGATGATGGAAAATTTAATTGATTGATAAGAGTTCTACAGAAGGGAGGAAGGATTTGGAAGGAATCATTAGGTACATGAATTAATGCTTACACAGGACTGCCTGTGCCTTATTTACACTTGCCTTTCCATCATTTATAATTTTAATATTGTGCCAGCGGCGATCTGCAACATTAACTTTTTGTGACAGCTGCAGGAAAAGCTCACCAGAGCTGTGGCTCACGGTCAGCGACGGGACACCACCAGAGAGTTCTGCAAAGGAAAGACTCTTATTGGATATACAATAACCATGTTCCTATTCAAATGAATTTGAAATGACTGTTGCAGTTTGTTCTTAGTTGGAGAAGATCTTCAGACAGCTTAAAAAAAGGCCAGCTTCTAACAGTGACACAAAGATATGAATTAGGCATACTGGCAAACTATTGTGCATTCTCCTTATTCTCCAAAAGTAACTTTCTTAGCTTTTTAAAAAATAAAAACCCCAAACCTATGAACTAAGTAGAATCTGACCTTCACATAAACACAAATACTTTAAAAGGTGCTAACCTAAAGCAAGGAAATTTTCCTGTTCTCCAGGCTGCCCTTGTGCTGCTGGTCCATGGTACAACAGAAGGCCATCAACAACTTCAGTGATAAACTCTAAGGAGATGCGGCTCTCAAAGCAAGGCTGAAGAGGAGGGAACCAGGCATAACCGTGGCCTCTGAAGCTGTGTTTTGTCTGCTGGCAGTCTGGTCCATGAAAATTTGCATCACATTTGCATCTATTTAATAAAAAAAAAATTAAAAGCAAATATTCACCATGCAAACAGAAGATGCAAAGGTCTCTTCTGACAACAGGACTCTCCACTTCAAACACAGGACTCCATGTTCCCTAGGCCATAGTACAGGTAAAGCACTAGCAAAACTTCTGTCAAAAAATGTTTTGACTTTTTTGTACAAACACAATATAAATTTAGTCTAAATTATAATATGTCTGTGCAAGGGTGTTCTGTGAGTAAATGATGGACCTGTTGTAATATATAAAGCCCCTGAAAACCTCTTATGTCTTCAGCATAAAAAAAGAAAAACATGCTTTTCACTAGGCTTAGTTATCAGCTTGTCCAAAGACTTTATAATGCTGACAGGAAAAGTAAAGGAATCACAGAATCATAGAATGCCAGGTTTAAAGGGCCTCAAGTATAATTTGGTCCGACTTTTCTTGGCAAAAGAATGATCTAGACAAGATGGCCTAGCATCCTGGTAGTCGAATCTCAGAAGTGTCCATTGTTGGGTAAACCACCACCTCCCTGGGGAGATTAATACAATGGTTGAGTATTCTCATTGGGAAAAAAAATTCTGCTTGTGTCCAATCAGAGTCTCCACAGGAAGGGTGTGGGAAGGTAATATCACCCAGAAAAAGTGGGGTGAGACAGTCATAGATCTTGATGTCTTCATCTTCGCTCTTATTGCAAGATACTTGCTAGTTTATTTCTTTTACACTATCAAACAAGACACTTGGAGTTCTTTCCAAGTTCTTTCTCTGTAGAAAAAAGTAGCCACACTATGACAGTAACAGAACCTGTAAGTGAGAAACCAAGGGAACAGCAGAAATGGGCAGAAGGACAGGAAGGGAGATCAGCTGGGCTCCTACTATTTAGTTTCTGTTTCCCATAGATTGCTGGTACCTTTGAGAGCAGAATGATGGGGGTCGGATGCAGGAAAAGATGACACACTAAACTACTGAAAATGGAGCAGAAGCAAAGAAACCTCAGAGCTGAACAACTGATAGGTGACAGAGCCTACCTAGAGTTTCTGGGCAGCAAAATTTCCCTGTCTGATTATACCTGAGCAGCAATGAGAACTTCGGCATGACAAGAGCTTCTGCAGCTTCAGTCTGAGTCCTGTCACCCCTACCAAGGGTGCTATGAAAATACTGGCCAGTGTTTCTGCTTTCCTGTATTGGGATGATTATTTTTAAGCAAACGTGCTGGAAGCCACATTCTGGAAGGGGATCAGGCTAAATCTGAGCTGGTACAGTCCTATCATTTTTTTCATCTTTATACTACATTATCTATGAGATCTCATTTTTGGAGAAACAAATGAGGCAAGAATTGTGTGGAAGAGATTATTAAGTGACGTAAGAGATGTGATTAAAACGTTTAACAGCATTAAAACGTTTAAGGCAGGCTGCACAAACTAAGTGCATTTTGCAGGGTGGCATTAATGGAACTGGTGCGGCCTGGAATATTCCCAAGGTTTTCCTGGAGACTATGTTGAACATAAAATACATGTACCTGAAAATAGAGGTTCTTTTGCAAGACCTGTGGGTGAAGTACAACAAAACTTAGATCTGCCACAGTGAGAAGACATGCAGTGATGGTTCCTGAAGCTTCCACTCATCCTCCTTACAGTCTGCACTACATGCATTTTGTTTGCACACCTCGTGAAGCTTTACCCACCTGTAGCCCAAATCAGTATCCACACACGTGCCACCATTGAGACAAGGGTTTGTCTGGTAGGAGGAGCAGGAAAGATGAGGGTTCTCCCGAGCAGCACAGCCACACACAGCATGACTCAGAACCGTCACAGACACCAGTGTGACACTTCCAGCTGTGGTTATGGTTGGTACATGGTTCTGTTCATGCTTACTGATGCATCCGCTGCTGTGAGTGCAGTCTGCAGTCACACATTCATCAATGCCAATCTGGGTGATATTTATGTCCAGAATGCTTTCCAGCTGAAGAAGAGAAGAAGAGGAATTAGTTGCATTCATCTGACTTTTCCACTAAGTTCACCAATGACATCAGTGAAAAGGCCAAGTCTTATTTATTTTCAAAACTGGTTGCTGTGCCAAATCCTTCCAATGTCTACCTCACTCTATACAGCCAAAGGCAGCTTAGTCTGGCATCTGTTAAGGCCAAAGCCTTGTGTAAGTCAATTACAGCATGAATAAGCATTTTGAGGGTAAAAATACTGCCAATATGCATTAGAGACTGAGTGGATAAATTTTTATCACTAATGGTTCTGATGCATTATTTACATGGCATCTGAATTATATTTTTAGTCTGAACTTCTGACTTAAAGATACTGGGAATTGGCACTGGATAGTGAAGAAATATCTTTTCTGGCAAGAATGAATTGGTACAGCTCTGCACCAACATGTTTCCAACAGAGCAAATAATTTAACTCTCTTCAATGTTGGTTTTTTTTTGCTAGAGGGAAAGGAACTTTATTAAATTTTAAACACACATTTCCAACCTGGTTTTGTACTGGAGAGTGGTTCTTTTACTACTTTGCTCTTTTAAGTCTAGAAACTTGAAGCGTTTGACTTGTTTGGGAGTTTCAACTAGAGAACTAGAAATTGAAACATTAAGGCATCATGTAGAAAGGGAACAGCCAAACACATTCTTTATACAGTGTTTTACAGTCTTTTCAATAGGAAAAACATGTTTGCAGTCCTAAAAGCATATTGTGTTTAGGTGACTTAATATGTATTTAGAGTCTGGCTTTCAAAACATTCGTATTTGAAACTTCTAGTATATAAGTGCAAATGGATTGTTTGATTTTACTGATTAAAACTATCTATTTAAAACTATCACACATTACTCCCTCAATCATTCTAATTATTCACATGCACTAGGCAATGGATATTACCTGAATGGACACAATGAAAAGATGCTGTGGTTTCATAAACAGCATGGATACTTACCCAGGCTCTGGAAGCTGCTACATTGCCATTAAGTTTTTCTGCTTTATAATAAGGTGGACCATAAACTGCAAACCAAACATCAACACCTCGGATTGGACTTGGGCTATTCAGTACACTGAAAATGTGAACATTTTCCAGTTGAACTGAGATTATTTCTGAAAGCAGCTTCTTCATCTGGTAGTATTTACTTTGTTTTTCAGGGGACTGGGATATGAACTCCTCTGGTGTGATACCTGTAACAGCAGTTGAAAACTTGACACACATGTTTCTTGCAACTGTTGTAGCAATAGCAGAGAGGAACATGATAGAATAAATCATCAGGTTGCAGAAAATGGACTCAACTGAAAATTCAGGAGTATTTTCATTTTTAGGCCCTGAAATTTTCTGTGTTTGCTTCTGCTAAATCTGTGTGTTCTGAAACTTTTTTGACTTCTATTAATTTACAATTATTTTAAAATTATTTTTTAAAATCAGAAACACGTTTAAGAAGATTTTACTTTTCCACAAAGGTTGAAAAAATTTGGTGTATTTCAGGCAGGCCCTTGTTCAAATAAAATTTTTTTTCTGAAATATAAGTTGCTGGGTTTTTTAAAAGTTGGTGTAGAAATCAGACAACTTTTTCTTGCTGTCTTTTTTCTCCATAGATGTCCCTTCACATGCAGCATCAGAGGACCATGCAAAGATGCATTTTCAAACACTTACCTAGAAAACTATTAATTCTCATCCCATGTCTAAGAGCATTCTATGCAGAATTCTAAGTATCACAGCAGTAACATTAAAGACACAGTCCACACTTGAGCACACTGCTTACCTTTTATTCGGACAGAACCAGCATTATGGAGGGCATCATCTTTGATTTCCTTCACAATAACCTTTACAGTCGAGATAACATCTGGCCAGACTCCATCAATGACTCTAACTCTTATATTGTAAGTTCCCGGTGGGGTTCCTTCTTTAATAGTCAGCAAACCTGAGTTATCACTGAGGATAAAGTACCTGTAATGAGTTAAGCCAAGGAACAAGCTATGAGAAGTTCAAAAGCTAAGTGCTAATTATCATCACTGATGGTTTTTCTGAACCACTTTCTAATTATCAAAGAAAGCAGATGTGTTCCCTCATGAAGGGATAGAGCAGAACAGAACTTTTTTACATTGTCTTCTGCTGGCTCCTAATGACTCTTCACCAGTGTATCATGGAGGTTTCTTCCTGCTGCTATGCTGTAGTAACTGTGTAGGAAGGACTAAAGCTGCAATAGCCAGAACTTTGGAAACGGTGCAAACTCCTAGTGTAGATACATTCACTGTACATTCATTCACCTCCACCAAAACCTCTGAGTGGCACATGTACATCTCAGCCCCAGTCACAATCCAGACAGTCCCAAGTCTATACATCTAGTATAAATAAGGTCTTAAAACCAGTGGTGATGTGGAAACACCAGGAGCTTGGATGGAGGGATTTAGAAGTTAGTAGGTATGTTTCCTGTAGCAGCTCACTGATACAGATTGTGGGTATGACTGTAAACAGGAATTTAGAATTCTGGCCCATGAGGCAATGGGCAGCAGACTGGTTTGGCATGCAGTGTTATTTACTGCAGCCTCACACTCAGGAGGGCTTTTGGAGATCTGCACACAGAAGTGTCTAACCAACACAATGCTTTTGTACTCTTGTTTTCAAAAAAAAGTCAGTGTAAATACTTGCTATGATTTTGTGTGTGCTCAATTTTCCCATAAAATTTACGCAACTCCCACTTTTCTCTCCGAATACCTTGATGTTTTCCCTTCAAATTGGTAGATTTTGCGATCCCAGTCATCAGCATCAGGGGCGCTGACCTGGCCCAGTACAGTTGTGGGGAGAATACCTAGAACAACACAGCACACAAGTGGCACAGTCAGACCTCTCACATGTACACAAACACGTACTGCATAAGCACGTGTGTCGTAAGCCTAAGACCTCTACAAAAATAGTTGTGGTAGTTCTTGAGAGATGTGCATCAGTTTGCAAATGCCACACGGTGCCCTGCTTATCATATGTTTGCTGTATGACTACATAGATTTAATTCTACAGGTGACTGCAATGAAAAGCAATGGGAAGGAAAAAAGAAAAGCCACCTCTGAGAATTTTCACTATTTTATCTGCGTTACCCAACCAACTTAGAAAGTGGTTTAGACAGGGATTGGCGTTTGGCAGGATAAACAACAAAATCGCAGACTGGGTTATAAAGGGCAAAAAACAATAGCAATTACAGCAAGATAGAGAGGATGTCCAAAATACAGTGGCCAGGCTTATTTTGAGTAAATGGTGAGACTGGGGTGAGATGGAAAGCAGCATGTATTTTGCTGGTTTTGCATGCTCTCAGCAAAACAGACAAATCAGTATTTTCTGGATTTACAAAACTTACTTCTGAAGGAAAGGTTCCTCCTTACTTCTGAAGGAAATAGTTATCTGAATTCATAAACCTACTGAATAAAGAATCAAGGATACAGAAAGAGGATAAATGCAGGGCTTCACCGTGTGGCAAGGAAGAGCACAAACCCTGACAGCCAAGGAACTGAATGCAAGGAGAGAAAACTGTACCTCTCTGGCAACCGTGGTGACATTCACTGGGTATTTTGGGTGGGTATTTTGCAGGAGGCAATATACAGGATGCCCTGGTGTTTGATTCCCACAGGATATGAATGTAACATACAATGTGATAGTAGCCTTTTGATTCTGTCTCTCCTTTATATTTTAATTAATCAAAGATCTGAGGTCTTGGACAGTCCCTCCCAGAAATTAACCGATGTACCGATGGTTTTAAAGAAACAACTAAAATGGAATTCAGTCTTAATGAAAATGTTTGGTATTTAAGCTACAGGCGGAAATAGAAAATAGAAAATAGAAACAGCAAATAGAAACAGACTTGGTTTCAATTTAGCAATAAGCTGAACTTGAGTAATCATGCAACAGGCAGTACAATGTTTCAGTACAAATAAATGTGAACAGCATCTACTCAGAAGTAGTTCCTAGTGTGCCACAACAGACAATCTATTTAATGTGCTATCAAACCATAGGACACAGAGTAGAAAAGGAAGGAATGCCCTGAGCCAACAAGGATGCAAGCATCCCAAAATATTTTTACCTGTGTGTTTTATTTTCCTGATGGGCTTATTATGGGGGGCATCAGATCACAAGAATACTGCTGCCTAATTGCCAAAGCAAAAAGGGAAAGACAGCTTCTCTCACACTGCATGTAGCCAGCATACACAGAAAATTCCCCCATAACAGCATTTTTCAGCTGAAGATTTAGATGAATGTTTCAGCAGTTTACATATGAGTTCAGTTTAAGTGTATTCACTAGAATTCAATTCAGTTGGGAGAAGGAAGAAGGTTTAAGGAGGAGAAAGAAGGTTCTCAGCACTCAGACTCATAATTTCTCAGCAACATTATGAACTTTGGTAATTTTTTTCTCCCCTGATATGTTAATGCTGCTGAAAAACTGTATCTGAAACCAAGAGATCATTACTCAAGTCTGACAGAAAGGTGCCAAGAAAAGCAGCCAGTTATGCTCCTTCTTCAAGGCTGGCTCACTTCCTTCCACAAATCAAGTGGCCCAGAGTCTTGTGCCCCACATACCAACTGCTCTCTGTTGGGGTTTAAGAAAACTTCAGTAGCACCTCTACTAACAGCTTGTGTGGAGCAGGACAGAGTAAAACTTAAAAGCTGCCTCCTGTAAAACTTAAAAGCTGCCTCCTGTAAAACTTAAAGCTGCCTCTTTCTATCTTATGTCACACTTGGAAGCAAACATCAGGGAGTGATTTACCATCATAGCTGTAAATGAGACATTCCATGTAGCCAGCAGAATGCGGGTGGTCGTTTTGGTCCCCGATGTTCACGGTCAGTGTGCTGGTGGAGCTCATGGATGGGATCCCGCTGTCTGTGATCAGGATGGGCAGGTAGAACGCCTTGTGCACCTCCCTGTCAAAGGTACGCAGCGCGGTGAGCATGGCGCTTCCGTTGTGCAAGTCCTGCAAGCTGAAGCTGGTCAGGCTATCGAAATCACCGAGGAGGCGAAAGGAGAAAGGGGCTCCATTCGCGGCAGTGTCTCGGTCCTTGGCATACAGCAGGGTGGAGGTCTCATTCATTTGGACAACCTGTGGAGAAGCTGTGTTTTCCCAGACCACTGGGTTATAATGTGCCTCGAACTCTGGCCCATTGTCATTTACATCCTGCAGAGTCACTAAAACAGTGGCACTGCCAGTCAGAGGGGGCTGTCCCATATCAGTGGCAATCACAATGAGTTGGTACTGAGCCACTGTCTCATAATCCAGCAATCCTGCAACCATCAGCCACCCATTACCAGCCAAAGAGAACTGGCCATCTGGATCAGACTTGTTTAGCAGGTGGAAAGAAAACCTCCCATTCAGACCAGAATCCAAGTCAACAGCAGAAACCTGAATAACTTTGGTGCCAACTGGTACATCTTCCCCAAGTGCAGCCACTTCATAGAACTGGGGATAGAAGACAGGAGCATGATCATTTGAGTCCTCCACATAGATCACACAGTGAGTGATGCTGAAGAAATCCATGTCCTCTGCTTTCACAGTCAAATTGAATACCCTCTCATGAGGCTTCTCAAAGTCAACCCGTTTGCGTAGTCGGATAAAGCCACAGTTGTTGACTTCATCTGTCTCTATGGAGAACTTGCGGTCATTGTCCCCATCAATGATGCTGAACGTTACCATGGCATTTTCTCCCTCATCTCTGTCCACAGCAGATACCACCACCACCTCAGTGTTGATACTCGCATTCTCAGAGACAAATGCTGTGTAAATCCTTTGCAGGAAGACTGGAGCATGATCATTTACATCAGTCACCAAAATAGTGGCAGTGCCTGTCCCAGTGAGCCCTCCTCCATCTCTGGCCTCAACCACCACTAGGTATTTGTCTTCCTTCTCACGGTCCAGGGACCCAAGCACCGTAGAGATGGTGCCACTAACCGAATCAATTGAGAACAAGTTCAAATTAATTTCATTTTTGACGTTCTGAATGATACTGTATGTTAGCACAGCATTTATACCAGCCTTGGGGTCATCGAGGTCCACTGCCGTCATTTCCATGATAGGAGTGTCAGCTGGAGAGTCTTCAGGGATGTGGCCTGTGAAACAGCCATCCGACACACAGAGGAAGAGCGGAGCGTTGTCGTTCACGTCCCTCACTTCTATGATCACATCTGCAAAGCCAGTCAGTCCCTCTCCGCCCTCATCCGTTGCAAGAACGAGAAAGCGCCACGTTGATCGCTTCTCTCGGTCTAACCTTGTGTGTGCGCTGATCTCACCTGTGTTCTCATTGATGCTGAATTCGCTGCTGGCTCCCTGTCCGTGCAGGGAATAGTTAATGGCATTCTGATCTGCCGCTTGGTCGGGATCCATTGCAGAAACCTGGAACAGGCCACAGCAGGCAAGTGTTTATGTTAAAAAAAAGGGAAATCACAGTTCTCTTATTGATGGCAGCTGCTAGAGTGCAGGCTAAATGAATAGCGTGCATTTTAACAGCAAGCTGGTTTGAGTCATTCAAGTACTCTTTCAATAAACAGCATGCATGGCCTAGAGAAACAAAAAGAGGACGTTCCCACAGACTAATACATTCTACTTCCCAGTATATTTTAGAAAGAGAAAAAACTGTAGGAAGAATCAAGTGAAAATAATAACAATTCTGCTGAGCAAATATTTCTTGTGAACTGCTTTGGAGCTGGAATTCAAAGGCAAGCAGAGGCTGATTCTCTCTGAGCTTACAGACTGCTGCGAAAACAGGCCATACATCCAAGCTGATGATCAGCACAGGCCAGAGAGAACTCCCACCTCCTGATTTGCATCCAGGGATTGTTTGGGAGATTGCTAGCTGGGCCTACCAAGAACTGCTCTAACAACAAAACAATGAAGATGATTGAACTGGAGTCAAAGAACAATCTCTGGTAATGTTTATTTGGTAGCATAAATTTAACCGTTACCTGCATGAAGCACACATGCCAACCATTCTGTGCTTATACAGTTACTCAAAATGTGCCAAGTCTTCTTTGTAAAGGAAAGTTATCACATTTTTCAATACTTAGAATCACATTATTTTAGAATCAGTTTGGAAAAGACCCTTAAGATCAAAACCAACCGTTATTTATGTTGGCCAAATTACCAGCTTTACTTTATTCTATTCTTTACATAAAGTTGCTAGCTAAGTCCTAATACCAGGCCTCACTCACCCTAAATAAACTATCTTTTTGGATTTGTGTGAATAGATGGGATTGAGCTGAACACAAAGCCAGGTTTTGCCCTGCTTTGTGGAACCTGCTTTACCTTTAGGACAAGTACGGGCAGATCTGTGAGTTCCTCCAAGACACTGCCCTGGTATTCATTCTGAGTGAAGACTGGTGCTTCATCATTCTTATTGACAACATTGATGATGATAAGAGTGTGGTTTTCCCATTTTCCATCAGAAGCTACAAGCCGGAGCTCATAATGCTGTTCTTGTTCATAATCCAGAGGCTGAGCAACGAAGACAGTTCCAATCTCAGGTTCCACATCAAAAACCCCTTTCACATTTCCTGAAGTGATCTGATACCTCAGTTTGGCATTTGCACCTATAAGAGAAAGAAGCAATTGCCCTTTGTTCACTCTATGAATGATCAATCCAGCTACGCACAATGGACATATATCCAAGAGAAACCTTATCTGCTCAGACTGTTGTGGTGTGTGTGTGAGATAAAAGATAAAAACATACACAGAATGATCTGTGTATGTAATTTGAAGGTTTTGTGTGTGGTAGATGGGAAGCTAGGTTTGCATTTATATTTACAGTATAATTTACAGACACAGACCAGCATTTGTTGATTGATACTGGAGAAATGGTGTGCCTTTAAATTATCATGCATTCATTTGCCAATAATAAAGAAGTAACATACTATGAAAATACAAGAAGCTATTTCTACTCAATGTTTCCTAAGCCTCTTGCTTCAAAGGTCAGTATTCCTTAACTTTTTTCAAACCACTGGGTGGTGCTAAAATATAACAGAAATCCTCTATTTTGAGCAAGAATTCATCTTAGAACATTCCACCTGTGCACCAGCAGTTGTTTGATTGCTGCAAAACTTTTAGGAACAACAACACAACTTTTAGGAACAATAACAAATAGTTTAGTGCTTCCTGTTTACTTATTTGGAAAGGTAAAAAATACATTGCATTCCAGTATACAAAGTGATTTCCTAAATTAAATAGGTGAACTGCTAGGAGCAAAAAGAACATTCAGCATTTAAAGTTGTGAGTCAGCTGTGATGACAAGACTAGAACAACCTGGATGGCTAGAAAGTGATAAGGCTGTGTTCAACATTAGTGCTTGGAAGGACTTGGCTGCCTTTGCAGCAAGAGTTTGAGCATCACTTGCTAGCAGCTTTCAAATGGCCTCTTTACACCTCCCTCATGGCCACTAAGAGGCACAGGCACTGGAGCACTGCCACAGAAAGGAACGGCCAGCTCTCACCTGCTCCCAGCAACACATCCCTCTGGTTCTCATTTGGGCTGTCACCAGCTTGCCTTCTTTTAATCAATAGATTTGTTTCTCTTGAGCAAGTTGAGCTGGACCAGCTCAGAAAAGTAACCAAAATGCAAAGACAGGGACTGACTAGTGGTACAGGCTGTTGGACTGGCTCTGCCCATCTGGTCTCACCACACTGTAGGGGCAGCTTCACACCATCAGAGCTGGTGTCAGTGTGAGCCCAAATGGAAGGTCTGACTTTCCCTTTCTTCCTGACTTCATTACTTGCCATGTTATCCCACATTTTCCACTGTTTGTCAGATCCTTCCACAAGTGTATTTAACCCACTAACTCACCAAAAAGCATATTGATTTTTTTACAATAGTGATAAATAGAACTGATTCCCAGGGAGATCTTGAAAGCACAGGAGTCAGCAAAAAGCAAGGATGTGCTCCGGAAAGAGTGAGTATGAAGTTACAGCAGTGTTGTGATTCCAGGTGATTTCATTCTGCCCCAAAGACACTGCCAGCTAACTTAACCTTTGCACTACAAACCTGAGCACCTAATTAAAGAAAACACTCACATGTGCCCAGAACTTCTCTCCCCACTTTTACAAATGTTTGAAATGTGGAATAGTCTCCTGAATGCAGAGAACTGTTGGTCCATGAAGGAAGTAGCCCTACACACAAACACATTAACTAAACAAAAACATTAACTAAAAGGACTTAAAAAGACATGCAGGGTCCACTCACCCTCATCTTCATCATCTGCTGTTGCTGTCACAACAGGACTTCCAACATCCCTGTCCTCATCTATGCTGACCTCATATACTGACCGAGGAAATGCCGGAGCGTTGTCATTCACGTCGCTGACAAAAATCCTCACGTAGGCTGTGTCTAAGAAGGAGATGCAAGAGGAGCACGCAGAGTAGAAATGGCAGAGGTGGAATACCTTGTATTAATCCAAACAGCTCACATACCTGCCAAGCCTATGAAAGTTAAAAAGCCCAATATGGAATTCCTTTGTAGTTTTACCTGTGTTGGGCTGCCCATGAACACCAGGCCTAGCAGATTCTGATAAGTCCTGAGACTGAACTTCAATCAAGTAAGAGGCTCTTTTCTCTCTGTCAAAAGATGCCTGGGTGGAAATAATTCCTGTCTCAGTTTCAATGGTGAAGAACTGATAATCCTCATTAGCATCTTTTAATATTAAGTAGTGAACCTAAAAAGGAAATAGTTAAAAGAGGTTACATTTTCAATTTTCATTTGTATGTCCAAGTGCTGTGACCTCCCCCTTTCTCAGTAGCCTCCTGGTTCTGTCTGCAGAGTAGCAACACTCTGAGGAAGGACAGATCATCTGAACATAATTTTTCTAAGTCTTTTTGTTCATTTTGATATAAAAAGTGCAGAATTCTCAAACAGAAGAACACCTGTACTGGTGATATCAAGGCCCATCAAGCCCAGTATCTAATTTCCAACAGTGGCCAGTAGGAGCAGTTAAGAAAGATCATGAATAACAGAAGAAGAGAAAATGTATGGACTGGCATTTTCTCTAGTGTCTCCTCAGCTTCTAGTAATCCACTGTGCTGCTGACCTCAAAAAAAAAAAAAAAAAAGGAAAAAAAAAAGCTAATAATTTGGGTCCTGTTCAACAAGACTGCATAAATGAAAACCTTCACCAATGAAAGCTATTCACATTTTTCCCTTTAATAAAGGTTGTTCTCTGAAAAAACACCATTTCCATCCCCACCCCCAAGTCATGTCCAGAGCAGCACCAGACTGTTCTACCACACAGGTTGCTCTTGAGAAGCTGCAAAATGACAGTTCCAGAACAGCAGAGTTCCCAGAGTCTCCACTAGCTAGAGTTTCTTTACAGAAGAGCTAGAATGATTTTTAGAAATGGCTCAGGAAAATGCAAAGAAAATGAGCAATTCCCTTCAGAATTCTGCTTTTTCCTAGGGTTGGGTCATTATTACTATGATGGTCAAATGTTGGTTTGACCAATGATGGTATTTAATGGACCATACTTAAATGGCTGTGAATAACTGACAATAATCACTGTTGGTCAATTAAAAAATGAGCTAAGGAAGCAAGAGTTTGGAAAAATGTCCTGCAGCCACATCCACTTGTCATGGGAGTAACCCTGAGAATCATGCAGCATTGCTTTGTCATGGTTGCTGGATGAGGACGAGCTGCCAGGCTGCCTGAGATCACAAACAGCATCTTCTCTGCCTGCATCCCGTGTGATGCACATCAGACATAAGATAGAGAAATGCTTGACAAGTGCTGTAAGAAGTGCTGGTGGCTCATTACCCTGCCATCAGCTGACTGCACATTCTAACTTATTACAATACTACAACTTGAGTATCATGGGGAAAAGAACTGGATTAAGGTCAAACCTCTCCATGTAGGCCAGAATCCAAGTCCATAGCTAACACCTGAAGCACGGACGTGCCAACATCAGCTCCTTCTGGCACAGACACCTCGTAGTTAGAAGACATGAAGAATGGAACATTATCATTGACATCTGAAAAAGGAGGTGATGAGGATCATAGTAAGAAAGTATTTGAAGGCTTTTTTGTTTACTGTGGATTTCCCCCCCTGCCCCAGTTGTATTTTGGAGAAAGAACTTACATTGTTTATAGTAATAAGCAATCCTGCTCTGGGTTCTCCCATTCTCGGGGTAGCAGTCAGGAAGCATTTTATAGACACTGGGCAGTTTCTGGGAGACAGTGGCCTAATCCCAGCTGAGATACTGGCTAATGATTTGACTAGAGATATACTAAGTCCATGAATGCCAGGACGGGGAAGGCTTTCATCCACAGCTAAGTTACTGAAAAAGGATTTTTTTCTTGTGAGCAGAATGAAGTTTCTGCCAAATTCTGGTACCAATAATGGCACTACAGGAGAAACCTTTTGGGACAGGGTCCATAACCTACAATGAGGCTCAGACCCTGCTCTTCAGTCTGAAGGGGTTTTGCATTGGTGGATTGTGAAAGACGGGACAATGCCGTGATAAAGTGAAGCAGGAAAGTTGGATTCCCTTTCAAATTACTACCCCATTCTCATTTCCATGGTGGTGAGCAAGACAAATGTTTTTGCTGGAGACTTCGTTTATTCATATTTTCATCTGAATGTCTGCCTAATAAAAGTAACTCCACTAATCCTGCAAAAAGCAGGGATTAATATCAGATTTATAGTTTTATGTGGATCTACTGGAACAGCACCTTATGAAAAGATCTTACTATAAGGAGGTTTGGATCATGCTTTTGAAAATTGCACTTATCATAAGGATCCTTGCCATTTCGTTTCTGTAGTTGTAATCTCAGTATGCAATGGAAAATTCTGAATGTAACAAAAACCCCTAAACAGATATCCAACACAAACCCAGCCTATCTGAGCTGTTTCTCTTTCTATAGCACAGACTATTTCCAGTAATACTCATCTCCTTTCCACTGCTTGGGAACAAGTACTACATTTCTCTTCCTTTCAAAAGAAAATCTTTCTAATTACCTTCACAGAACCAGGCACTAGTGCTGCCTAAACATTCAGACAGCCCATTTTTGCACTATCACATCTCCACAGTTGATAGTTGTACTTAGGAATTTTCTCAGACGGGCCTTTTTAATGGCTGCAGAACTTTTTACAGTATAGAAATGTACAAAGCATTCTGAGGTGGCTTGGCATTTCATGGATGTTACCTTAATTAGTGGCATTATACTAAAAATAATAAGAATATTGTTCTGAACAGCAGCAAAAGCTTACCTGTTATATTCACACAAACAGTGGCAAAGGAAGCTAAAGGAGTCATTGCTACATTTTGTGCCCGGACTGTCAGGGTGAAAAACTTAGTTGTCTCAAAGTCAAGTGGTTCAGCGACTAGAAGAGAAGCAGATCCATCAGCTCTGTTTGGCTTCAGATAGAAACGAACTGGCATGTTAGTCTCTGGAACTTGGCCCTCCTCCAGATTATACGTAACCCTGGGATCACCAAGAGGGGATGTGGCTTTGATGGTCTGAAGAAGAAAAGAGCCACCACATACATTCATGAAGCACGGGGTTGCAAGTGTTACGTGTTGAGTTTGATGGCAGAAACATACATACGTGTATGTTCTCCAAGAACATACATGCCTGTATGACTCGGGTAGCAGACAAAGTAGAAACATTTACAGAGCTGAGTTTTATTTTACAATATCTAGGTTTGGTGCAGGTTTTTAATCAATAGGACATTTATCTGCCTGTAAATGTGCCAAGCCAGAACTGCAGCACAGCTAAAGGAAATCCCTCCTCTCTCCTCCTTCCAAAGCAAAACTGATCCATAAGGAGACCATTTCTCCACCGAGTTGTACATCCTACCCAGCAAGTTACAGAAAAAAACCCCAAACTCTAAATTGTTTCCAAGCGCTTGAATATTACATGCAGGAGGAGGAAGGCAGGAATTATGTGGCAATATATAGAAGGCACTGTCCTTAAAGACTAAGTCTCTATGGGTTAAAAAGGAATTGGTTTGAGTTAGAAGAGTCCGAAGCAAACTATGTCAATCCATGCTCTCGTGCTGAACTGAGAAAACTTTAAGAAAGACACAAGTAGATAGCACAGCCCACTGAGGATGGAGGAGTTAGGAGCTGGCTCTTGGAGGGAACACTCAAGAATTTCCTTCTCTGGCAGCACACAAGTCTTGCTCCTGTGGAATCACACCTTGAGGGCCGTTAGTGTAAGAATTCACTAGGAAAACTGCTGCCAGCTGAAATGCCAGCCTATTCTGTGACAGGTACACTGGACAAACTTTAATGGGTACACAGCAGTGAAGGCTCACAAGGGAGCAGTGCAATGCAGTAAGGCTGCAGAGCGGGCATCTGCGTACTTCTGACTTAGAGCATAACAGAGGAAGAAGTGGAAATGAAGAGGGAGGGAAGCAATCAGGCTTTTAACATACCACAATCTTGGTGTCACGAATGGTGTTTTCGGGGATGGTTACCCAATATGTGCTCTGCTCCCACCGGGGTGGCTGGCTCAGTGCACTAGTGACAGTCACCGTCAGCTCCACGGTGCTGCTTCTGTTCCCGCCATCTGTCGCTACAATATAGCGGCTAATGCGCATTGTCTACGAAACAAAGACAGAGGATACTTGAAAACTATTTTGCACAAACCAAGAGATTGCTAATTAACCCTCTGCAATGGATTTGAGGGGTTGGAGTCTCACATTACCTGGGGTAGCGGGCAATTCACATACACCCAGCCTGTGCTGGGGTTGATCTGGAAGTATTCCAGCTGGTGCTCTAACATTGAGTATGTGACAGCAGCATTCACACCCTGGTCACTGTCATGAGCTGCAACTCGGAGGAAACTCATCCCCACGGGAGTGTCTTCACTAAGGAAGTCTTTGAAAAGACAAAGGTATTGTCAGCAGGTCTGCTCTGGTTTAACAGGCTGTATTTGTAAAGAAATACCCCTGTAAAACATCATTGTTCCCTTCATGGGAGATTAAACGTTTCCGTACTGAGGCAGGTTATAAAGTATTGTCACCAACAGTGTCTACAGTCCTCTTTTAGCTTCCCCTTCCCTCTCCCCTGCCACGCTGGGTTGTTAAGTGAGCTGCTGGTGATGGAGATTTACTGACACTGCTGCTGCCAGCACTTGTGCCTCTCCACGGTGGCGCTGGCAAGCCCCACAGTGGCTCGCATGCCCACTGCTTCGGATCACAGCCCAGCCTGCTGGGCTCAGCTGATGATAAAAGCAGGTTGGCATCAAAGGGAATTCTGTGTGAATTGAGTTAATCTTGAATATGAGTGCTGCTGGCAGCACTGACAGGGGGAGGCACTAGGTAATTGCAAAGCATAAAGACTCAGGTCACAGCGAAGATGCCTCCAACCCCCCAGGGTTTTGGAGAAGCTGCTCAGGGCAAGTGCAATGGTCATTTTATGTATGTCCCTTTCCCTAGGTTTCACTCCCTGTTCCAAGAAATCCATCTGTGTCAGAGGTCATGTCTTTCTGCCCACAGTTCTAGAGAGACCAATCCTTTGAACCTGCTCAGATAATTGTCATCTAAAAATCTGGTGGCAAAGTCACAGATTTGAAGAGCTCACTACACAGAAGAGTAATTAATTTTGTCTTCCTAAAGCTTGATTTCTGGAAGGGTCACCAACAAAGTGATGGGAAATCATGAGCAGTTATTTCCTGCTGCCCTCCACTCTGTGAGGCACAGTTTTATACGAAGCTATCGCATCCCTGCCAGCTTTCTTCCACACTTGTCTTTACATTACATTGATTTTTGGTCCAGCTCTTCCCTCTGTCCTCAGCCATCCAGTCCCAATTCCTCCTTCAAGTAGCTACGTGTGCTTGCCTGATTGTGTTTCTGAGCTTTTTCCTTGTACTAAGATTCCACCATCTCAGTGTATTAAAACTGACAGTGGGAAGGCTGCTGCAGTTGGGTTTAGGCAACCCAGTCAGTCAGTTAATTTGTGTCTTGTTCATTAAACTATTTCATATCTTTGATCTCCCTTATATGTGTCTCCTTTAGCATTTTTGAGGTGGATAATCAGAACTGCACACTACTTATGGAGTGGTCATGTTTTCTGTTTTTGTCTTCTCCTTCAACATCTACAGTCTGTAGTAGTGGAGCAGTACAACTTTCAACAACATCAACCACTTGCTCCATGAACAGTAATTTGAGATTTCATTGGCTTCACTCATCCCTGTGTCATTTAATCGTCTTGGGATTCTTGTCTTTGGAATGTCAGTAACAGACAAGGCTAATCTCACAAGAGACTTACCAGCACTAAGATAGATTAATGAAAATTGAATTAACTTCCATAAATAATTGTAAAATACTCATTTTTTGTGTTTATGCTTTTGTGGTGTGTGTGTATGTGTGTGTGTGTGTATATTTATGCTGTCTTTAACAGTCAAATTCTGTTAAATTGCATTGTAAGAAACAATGTTAAGTTACTTGGAAGGGTGGTATTCTCTCATTTCATGTGCTTTGCTTGCTGCTGACACAACTTTCATATTTACTGTACCATCCCTACAGTTAAGCATTTCTTTAATGTCTGTTTTGCAGACAGATGATAAGATGCATGGCTAAATCGGGAATTTAACCAACATCCTAGTGCTGAGAGTAAAGAACCAGCAGTTTCCAGGATGAATAGAAACCTATGACTAATGGCATTTGATCTTGTTGGGGAAGAAGCTATTTTTAATTCTGTGACGTTCAAGCATTGATTACTTATGTGGAGATGCTGGGAAAGTGCTAGGCATAATGTGACCCCGTTATCTGCAGTTTTGCCATCTCAATAAGCTGCCTTTGCTTCAGAACCTTTGCTGGTACCCTCTGTTCACGAAAAAAGAAAAAAATCTGCGTGTTCCTCAGAAGTGCTGAATCCACCATAATTAAACAACCTCTCAAACTTCACAACCTCTCAACAAAAACAACCTCTCAGCTTCACAGCTTTTGAAAAAGAAAAATCCTGGGCAGTTTCACCTGAAGGACATGTGTGATGGTAGAACTGAAAGGTTCATCTTTGCACAAACATTACCGCAGGGACTTGTCTGCTCTGCTCAAAAATATTTATCTCCAGAAAGATCATTCCTACTCAGCTTCTCGGTGCTGCTTTGGCCAGGTTTGCAGAAGATGCAGGTAAGAATGTAGAAATGGCTATTCCAAATCTACACATTTTAATGAATTTGGCACTTAGAATTAGTCACTACACGATGCTTTAAAAGGTGCAACACAATTTTCCTTCCGTCCTTGTACATAACTCTGAAATGTGGATGTATATTTAGCTTATTTCCGAGCAGGTCACTTCTTGTTAAAGTCCTAAAATATAAACATCCAACTTATTTTTGAATCCTTCTGAAATGCTGGCATCTGTGATGTTAAAGACAATTTTCTTATAAGCCATCTTCATTTTAATAAGGCATTGGTCACTGCTTTGCCCTCCACAACATTTCCACACAAGTGGCAAAAAAAACTCCAAAATGAAGTTGTTGGCAGATGCATCAGCAACATTTTTTTTTCCTTTTTCAAGCAATTATGCAAGGAAAGACCTGTTCCAGTCCAACAACTAGAGATTATGCTCATGACTTGTGGATGACATTAAATGTAGAGAGTCTAAATGTAATGAAATGCAGGATTCTACTGGAGAAGCATCAAGTCAAATTAAACAAAAGACTGATGTAAAGCATATCATGTAAGGATGAAAAAGGGAATGTCACCAGGCCAAATGGGAAAAGCTAGCTTAGCAGGACAGCAGGCGTTGGCTCCCAGCCAAAGGCAGCCTAGAAACCAAGGATGTTGTGCTGCTTGACAAGACATAAATGCCACTTCAGTCTATTCAAGCAGAGGTGCTGTGCTACAGAGACACAGATGACAACTGTACTTCTAGTCAGGGTTGATGATTTCCCAGCTAGGATGTCATGTTTTGTTTTGGGACATCAAATACAAATTCAGTGTGGAAAAAAGCTGGGCAGAGAAAAGCTGCAAAGAGAAGGGATCAGATCTGCCTCATTTGTAAGAGTGAAGTATGCCAATGTTTTTCAAAGAAATGCAATGGCTAAAGAGGACTGGTTAATTCTGCACATTTCCACTGATGTAACTGGCTTTGTGGGCAACAAAGGCAGATCGGTCACCTAACAAACTGACCACTGTTATGAGGAATAACCTGACAAGATTCATGTGGCAGCACTGGGACAGGTAAGTTAAGTAACACTCACACTGATAGCGACTGTTCTCAAACTTGGGATCGTTGTCGTTGACGTCGGCGATGAGCACGGTGACCTGGCACACGCCGATCAGCGGCTCCTGCGCCTGGTCAGTGGCAGTGACAGACAGAGTGTACTCCCTCTGCTTCTCCCGGTCGAAACTCTGCGTGGTGGTGATGACTCCTGCAAACACAGACCCCTCCTGTGCTGCGTGTCACAGCCTCAGGGCTGAATTTGCAGAGAGGAACGTGCACATCTCCTGTGCTAAAGGAAGCTCTGACCACATGCAGCACAACCGTGAAGCTGGACCCTCACCGACCCTGCAAAGCACATCTTGGACTAGAGCAACCCCAGTTCTCTTGTCTCTCCTCTCCTCACATGGCGCCTTTTCCTGCTGCCCTGATAAGAAGCTCAGTCTGAGTATCTTGTTATCTCATGGCTCATGGAGCACAGAAAGACTTCTTCTCATTGAAGGGCCTCTCTAGGTTTACTCCAGTGGTAGTCCAAGTCACTGAATCAGCTCATTATTACTTTGAGGAAGAGTCCCACCACAGAAGACACAAGTGATATCACCAGAGTAACCTCTGCTACAGGAGTTGGAGGCTGTCTCATTGAACAGACTAAAATTGGGTATAATCATACAGTGGATAAATCAAACTATTTCCTCCAAATCTTCAGGTTTTTCTCCCTACTAATCAAGTCTCTCCCTACCTCAGCTAATTTCTTCTGGTTAGCACATTTCGAGCTGGCCTTTTGAGGCCACTTCTAGACCTATTTCTCTACGATTCTCAGAGTTCTTCAGCTCTTTTGTAGTCCCTTCCAGTCTCCTGCACAGTGCTGGACATAACAATATCCCATTTTCCTATTTTGTCTATAGAAACATGAACCACTATGTAACATCTTCATTTGAAATAAATCATATATTGACGCTGTTGTCCTGTTCTGGTATGAGGGTTTTGCCTGCAGTACACTGGATCTCCTATTTCTGCAAGAGATGAGAAATAGACTGTGGCCACATCACAGGCAAGAATAAACTTAACCTGTAAAAATCACACCTTCTGCTCTGCATTTTTATAGCTACCCTTGATCCAAATAGGAAGGTGATACAGAACACATTTTTATCTTCTTATTGAACTGGGGTTTGTTTCCCTATTTAATTTGTATTTGGGGACCCCAATATAAGAAGCATGTGGATCTGTTGGAGTGAATCCACAGGAGGGACATGAAGATAATCAGAGGGTTGGAACATCACTCCTGTGAAGACAGACTGAGTTGGGGTTTTTCAGCCTGGAGAAGAGAAGGTTCCAGGGAGACTTTACAGCACCTTCCAGTACCTAAAGGTGGCCTACACAAGAGCTGGAGAGGGTCTGTGGGTGTGTAGTGATAGGACAAGGGATAATGGCTTTAAACTGAGGGAGAACATGTTTAGATCAGGAAGAAATTTTTTACTGTAACGGTGGTGAGACACTGCCCAACACAGGTTGCCCAGGGAAGCTGTGGAATCCCCATCCCTGGAAGTGTTCAAGGCCAGGTTGGATGGGGCATTGGACAGCCTGGTCTAGTGGAAGGTGTCCCTGCCCACAGCAGGGGTGTTGGATAAAAGAGATTTTTCAGGTCTCGTCCAACCGAAACCACTCTATGCTACTACGATTTGAATCACTACAACCTTAATCTAATCTAATCTAATCTAATCTAATCTAATCTAATCTAGTCTAATCTAAGTGCATGGCTATTAACATAACCTGAGCATTTTCCAGTGTTTATCCTATAAACTGTCACAGCTAACCCTGCAGTTACACTGTTAAGCATGAGCCCACACGGACACACTGATACAGAGGCATTTTCATTACAATACAATGTCATTTTCACTTAACCTGAAGCTACTGACCTGTGTCTGGGTCAATGCTGAAGCCTAGGGCAGCTCCGTCTCGGTGCATGAGCCCATACTTCACCTCTCCATTGATGCCGAGGTCTGCATCATAGGCCTCTACCTGTAGCACGTGCGTGCCTGGAGGCTGATTCTCCAGAACCCAGGTGCTGTCACTGTAGTAAGCGCACTAAAAATACACCCAAACATCCGACCCTAAATATCACACAGAGTCACATGAATTTGCTGCACAGTGTCAATATTTTTTCCAGCAGGTCTGAGAAAAACTTGGAAGAAAATCACTACTATTACTTATGCACACAAAGAAATCAATCTCTAAGGGAGAGGAAGGAAAAAAGAGAATGAAGACTTTACACTTCCTCTAGAAGAAAGGTGACTGCCTGTTGACTTACAAGTTCATTCTGCTCTGCACACACAGACCCTTCAGCCCACCAGCAATCTCCAGTAGCTATGGAGACTCTATTACCCCAGTTATAGCTTAGATGGGAAAAGAATATCTGCAGAAAGACATCTTACCTCTCTAAAGACAGGCTTGTTGTTATTAACATCATTAACTCCTACAATAACCTCAGCAAAACTGCTGAGAGGAGTGGGTCCCCCTGAGGCATTGTCATCTATCGCAGTGACATTCAGGGTGTACTGTGGCCCTTTCAGACTGGGTGGCGGGTTTCTGCGGAGTTTAATGATACCTGAATTTGGAAGCATAAAGTGTCATGTTAATTTACTGTGTAAACACACAAAATCAAGTAGGCATCACATTTCTCTGTCACTGTATTGCTGGCTCAGTTTGTATTTTGGTTGCAAAGCACAGGAACCTGTCATCTTAGTCTGCACAGCCTTGGACCAGGATCCCAAGTTTTGGCTGACCGTTGAAGAACAGCCATCACATCAAAGAACTAATCCTCACTGATACAAAGCATCCCTGTTTGCAGGTTAAATAAATACAGCTTTCTTATGGTTCTTGACATACGGGTGGAGCAGAGTCAGTAGAGATTAGACAGTAAATAACTGTGTTCTAAAACCTCTTTTCTTACCTTTCTGGCTATCCAGCTCAAAGTTGCCCTCCTCATTGCCTCCTGTAATGAGATAAAGGAGCCCATCTCCATCAGGGTCCTCTGCCCGAACAGCAGCCACCAAGGTGCCGGGACCAGCATCTTCCGAAAGGAAAGTCCTGTAGCTGATGGACATGAGGGAGCAATGGCAGCACACAGAGTATCAGAATAACCATCACCATGTTAACCATCAGCAAGGTTATGAATTCATTATGAATGGTTTTTTAAAGCTTCGGGCATGCAACCATGGAATCTTAAATTGGTTTAAGATATGACTTAGGCCTTCTTTGTTCTACATAGGGTACTTATTTTAGGATTGTAGTCCTGTACTTTTGGTATACATTATTTTGAAGGATCCTTGGGAGGATAACAATGTGTACCATAATACATTGTACTGTAAAACAGGATCATATATCTACTAAAGTTGAGAAAAAGGACTAGTATCTGCCATGGAGTGTTTCTTATGTCCCTAAATATTAATGGAAAGGATCAGATACTACAGAGGTGAATGTAAAAGAGTATTTAATTTTGTAAATAAATATATATATATATGTTCTGTATTTAAAACATGTTCATACTTCAAAATTGTCCAGAGAATCGAAATTGTATTGTTTAGGGACAGGAAAGGAAAAAAAGAGTCTTATACAATCAGAGGCTCATGAAATTAGCTTACAAAACAATCTGTTGATGCTAATATTAAGTTTTAGTGTTTGCTAACTACCATATTTATTTGTCACCTATTTATACATGGATAATCACTTTGAGACCCAGGAGTCAACGCAGTCAAAATCATTCCCTGTATAGATAGGTCTTTGATTCAATCTGTTCTCTCTCTATAAAGTCAATACACTGCTATCACAAATGATGTATTTTTTTAATATACGATCTAGAAATGAAAGTCCAACTCCCTTTCTAAATAGAAATTACCCTTCAATTTCACTGGTACTTACAGTTGCACAAAACAACAAGTGACCATTTAGCCAAGTGCTACTGAGGTTACACGTATGAGCAGCATCTTTTAAAACAGAAGCAGGTGTTGGAGGTGCCTTACACGGACTGGGAGAAGACAGGAGCCTCGTCATTGACGTTGGCCATTCGAATGCGCACCGACGCCGTCCCTGTCCGAGGGGGATGTCCTCTATCGACCGCTATCACCACAAACTCGTACATGTGGTTTGCTCGCTCAAAGTTCAGCCTCTGGTTAGAATTGATGACCCCATGACGTGTGATGGAAAAATCAGTGCTCTGGATGAAGTAAGAGATCTCAGAGTTGGAGCCAGAGTCGCAGTCTGTTGCAAGCACTGTTAGAAAACACATTTAACAGGACAGTCATACTGCAAAGGAGGTTTGGTTATGCTGTTTCCCACCAAGCCAACTCTAGTTTTTTGTTAGTTTTTGAGAACAGGCATCACCTAAATTTGTTTCATCCATACACGGGGTTTTTTTTGTTTGTTTTTGTTTTTGTTTTTTTGTGGTTAGAGTCTGGGAACTTAGCAGGACACTGGGAGGGAAAAATCAAAACAACTCTTCCCTCCACTCCAACCCAGCCCGAGTGATTGCAGCCAGGTGAATTTGCAAGAGAGCTGTGATCCCAGCACTGCACAAAATGCTTTGCACAAACAGCAGTCAACACTGGTAATTATGTATGCACGTTGGTTGAACATTATCAGTCATAAACTGGTTCCTCACTCTTTCCAGGAATGCCATGTTCAATTTTAATTAGCTCCCAGCTAATTATATACTTTTTAATTACCTGGTGCTTCAAGGTACAAAGAGTGATTAAACATTCATCCCCAATAAGTGTTTATTCAGTACGCTGAGTGTCCCATCTGCTCAGAAGCAGCAAACCAGCACAACAAAGACCTGGAGCTCACAGCATAGCATCAAAAGTGATTTTTAAGAGTAGAAGCTCACCTCTCCATTTTGCAATTTTTCTAGCCTAACAATGAGGCTTCACATCATATCCACACTGGCAATAAACAAACTCCTTATTCTACCAATAGGATGCAGGTGCAGCCACCCTGGTAGCACACAGCCTTCTGGAAGCAGAGCAGTGATTGCAGTGCGTGGACATCCCAGCAAACAGCTGCAGCACCATCCACAGAGGGGTGGTGGAAACAACCCATCACTATCAGAATACTAACTCAAAATAGGAAAGGAGCAGAGAATAATTTCAAAAGTACACTGAAGAACTGTTCTACTTAGTTGCAAAAAATTTCAACTGCATCTGCCTGTGGAAAGTTACTCATCTTTGTTTACAAGGATATTTAGAGTGGTTGTAACATTTTGTTTAAAATCTCTCCAAATCCTGCTGTGAATAAATGTTTGTGTGTGTTACAGACTACAAAATCAAGGGCTTTAGGGTTAATCACTCTCTTGCTGCACTGACAGACAAAATATATTAAAAACTCAAGAAAGACTAAAATGACAGTGATTTAAATCTGTCAAATATAATGGTTAAGTATTGTTTTGAGAAAGACATGCAGTACGTGAAAAACTTATTTGATTTGAAAAATTCTGATTTAATCTGCAGTCATTAGTGAGCCATTGTAACCATTCACAGAAACACATTCTATGTGCTTAACGATATGCTTCTTTTCCCCCAGATGTTTTCTGGCAAATAGGATGTGGTGCTTACTTGTACATGACAGAAACATGCCTTGCTTCCCAATAGCAACTGGGAATTCTATTCCCCTCCACTTCATTCCATCCTGGAAACTGGTGTGCATTGCAAAGGATATTTTAAGGATCATATGCCAGCCACAAGCAGCTCTGTGCTGGCTTTGCCCGTGTTCTGAACTAGATTAGTGCAAGCTAACTCTGGCTCAAAAGCTGACTGAGTTGCCAGCTACAACTCCAAGCTTTGCTCTGCTGGCACAGCAATGCAGCTGAAGGCTGAGGGCCCTTCTGAGAGCACCCTCCATGTTTCAGACTTCAGCTGAAAACTGAAATCTACATTCACATCATCTATAGTTTTAACAGAAGAATATATCACACTACCTTTTTCACTGCCATCAACAGCTATAAGCATGCCCAGAATGGCAAAAGCTGTCTCACATTTGCATTAATTTTTGTTTGTGGGTCATTCTGAGACTGCAACATCCCATCCCTCAAGGAACTACAGTGAGGGTAAGAGCTCTTTGTCTTTTTTTTCCCTGAGATGCTTGCTTTGGCAGTCAGAGTTAGTGGCACAGGTCTCATCCTACACAAGGTACAGCTTCCTTGCAACCACTAACAACCCTGCTCAGCCCTTCTACAGCAAGTGAGTCTTCAAACACCCATTTCCACTGACTGTCACTATACTTTCACCTCACATTTTCTTTTCTAAGATGGCTCTTTCTCTTGAAATGTACCCCATGTGGCAAGACAACAACATGGGATGCAATTGCACAGCTTTGACATTCTGCTTGCTTTGGACATGGGGCATACATATTTTCCCCTTCAAGTGGAATTTTGATGAGCTTTACAAGTCCTCTGGACAGAAAAACATCCATGTCTTTAAGGAAAACCACATGCTTAGGAATTTTAGGATTTGGTTATTCTGACCAATTTCTCTCTTCCCAAGAACAATTAAATCTAAAAATTAGGTATGACAAACTCTGAACTCTCTAACCAAATGTTTAGAGAAGGCAGGCCCTGCAGCCCCATTACACAAGGGAAGCTAAGCTTCTTATCACCTGTGCAACCTGCAGAGTTCAGCTCCAGCTGTGGGAAATCTACATTTTTGTCTTTTTGCTAAGTCTTGCCTTGGCACATACTCATTTCTCAGGGTTCATGCCCCCTGAAGTCTTTTATCAGGATACTATTTTAGCCTCTAAAAATGTCATCTGTGCACTCAGAGTTTATATGCAAGTGACACATGGCTATGTTAAAAACAACAAACATGGGATGATGACTAGTAAGCCACAACCATAAATATAAGTTCACAGGCTTTCAAAATATTTTTCCTTTAACACTTTGCAAGTCAGCTATACAGCATTAATGCCTATTTGATGAAACTAGCTGCCCATTTTAAAAAGCTGTGGTTTTTTCTCAACACATTAAGAAAAGAAAAACTAATTGCAGCTGCTTCTCCGACACAAAAAGATTTCCAAGACGAGTTAAAAGAAAGCTACAACATTTAAAGGAAACTAAGCCACTTCCTATCAGCTACTTTAACTGCCCTTGGATACCACAGGATCTCTCCTTGGGCACAGTACAGGTGATCCTCACCTGAAGACACTCACAACTCTACTTCCAGGATATCTAAAGTCATCCACAGACTGCCAGGAAAGCTGCCACCCACATCTTACAAAGGCAGTGCCTGTGGAACAGAGCACTTCCTCATGGCCAGAACATTAAAAGGTAACAAACTACCAGGTCTGTGTCAAGACTGAAATGAAAGGTGACAGGATGGTCCCCACCTTGCAGAAGAGATGTGCCAACAGGAATGGTTTCAGGAACGTTGTCTCTGCTGTAAATGGAGCGCTGGAATTCAGGAGAGCAGTCGTTTTCGTCGGTGATATGGACCATGACCTGAGGAAAAAGGACACACTGAGAATGGATTTTAGCTTCTGCACTGCTAAAAGAGCACCTCTTTCTGGACACTGCAGTGGCAGTCAGTGCTTCTGCTGCTGTGCCATCCTTACACCTTTGATGCTATTCTTCTCACACTACTCCTGTAACACAGAGGAGTATTTTCTCCTGCACTCCCAAGATGGGAGGCAAAGCCAAAAAGTAATAACAAGAGGTATTTGCAGTCCCTAGATGTGAACCCGGGTCAGAGCCCAGATTTCTGCCTGTACTGCAAGGCCTCCTCCCTGCCCAGCATCCTCAGGAGTGTCCTGGGCTATCCTTCTGTGTAACTGGTCCCGGAGCAAGGGATTGCAGACCATGGGGAGGACGTGAAGAGATTTGTGTACCTCAGTCACACTGCTGAGAGTGCTCTCAACCTCCATGGCTTTCAGCAGGAGGTGGTAGAGGTGGTGCTCGCTCTCGTAGTCCACTGGGTGGGTCAGGCTGAGCTCTCCACTCTCTTGCCTCACCCAGAAGAGCCCAGAGGGGTTCGTCAGGAGAGTGTAGGAAAGAGGCTGGCTCTGGAAAGAAACAGCCTCAACAACTGCTACTCTGCAAAGAATGAGAGAACAACCCTTTGCTTCAAAACAGTAACAACAAAAGCTGTCTCCTCAGCACCTAGAGGAGGAGGATGGGATGAGGAAAGGTGTCTTGTTCACTCTCTGTCAATGCTTGGCTCAGCTTTGTATTCAGACTGGAAACCCCTTTTGCTACAGGGAGCCAATCTACCTTCTCTGCTCTCACCAAACTTATTCACTGACATAGCAGTGCTGAAATTACAACCCATTTCAACCCCCACTAACACAAAAACATCTTTTTATTCCCTATTGTAGCCTTTTTAATACTTGACAGCAGTTACTGGTTTACTCCCAGTTTCTCAGTTATTCAGAAATTAGCAACCTACTATACTTCTGAGTTTCTCTGTAGTTGTATATTTAGAAAAGAAATGGGTTTAGACAGGGATGGGAAACCCATGGAGCACAGGGCTTTACAGATCCCGCTGTCCATCCTTGACAGGACATCAAAGGAATGTTTGCCTTCCTACTGTGACTTATGTTTTGAAGCTCCACCTCTCACACCAGTCTTTCACCAGTATAATACACTTTTAGCTCATCTCACTGAAAGCTCCTGGGAAGTAGAGAAATTTTCCTCCTCCTTCTCATTCAGTCTCTCTTAAGGATTAGTGGCACATCTCCAGCAATTTTTCCTAGGTCATCAGTTTATTTTGAGGTTTTCTGCTCCTTAGAGACCTTATGGCACTGTTCCACCTGCTCTTTAGAGGCCTTAAAGCCCATTCTGCTCTCAAGCAGCTGAACAGTGACAGTAAACCCAGAGCCAGCTTGAGAGCATCTCCCCACTGTGGCTTGGCTTAGCTACTCTTCATGCAACAGCAGAGCCTCCTGGAGATTGAGCTTTATGGATTTGTACTTCACACTGGTGCTGTTACCTCAAGAGTCTGGCAATGACTTGTCTTTCTAGAAATTTAAATACTAGTCAAAAGGCACACAACTCCAGATCTGGTTAATTAAAAGACTATTTTTCAAGCATTTGTTTAAATCACCAGGAGATGCATAGCCAGTAGTTTGGCTGTTGTAATTCACAATGCAATGCACTAAGACCCCAAAAGCATTAAAATAATTCCAGCATCCCAGATTACATGTGACACATGGAGACTCATGTCACACCAGAGAAACATCAGAAGAGGCATAATTTCGTTTAGAAAACCCAACATTATTTTTAAAGTGTAATAGACAAAAGCATATGCATAGCCCTGAGAAGCAAAATCACAAAAGTTTTGCTCTATTGTGCTCTGTGAAGCTCCTCTCAGACTGCAGGGAGGGAGTCACCTAACCAAGTACAACTTACTTTTCTCCTGCTGGAGTATTCTCAGGGACAAACACACTGTAGGACATGTTAGTGAACTGCGGAGGTCGGGAGCCTGCCAGGATGGAAACGGAGGCGTGGGGGCTTTTGTTGCCGTACTCATCAGAGGCTTCCACAGTAACCACGTACTCCTTGTTCCACGTCAAAGGCAAACCAGTCGTCATGATAATGCCAGTGTCCTCATCCACTCGGAATCGCTCTTCGCCACCTATCAATGCATGCACGAAGCCGCTCTGAGACGTGCCCCACAGCAAGAACATTTGCTCCTTCACCATTTCAAGGTAAGCCATCCTCAACCCATCCACCTATGTCCTTGTATGCACTTCTTTTTACCTTTCCAGTTGTTCACCTTATCTTCCACTCACACTGTTTTGTTGACCAACAGTGCAAGAGAGACAAGAACGAGTAAGAAATGGAGCCTTAAGCTAACAGTAAAGCTGCCATCAATTTCAAAATAAGTGAAAAAAATGGCAACAAGAAAGATTCCCATCCACGCAACTTTTACTTACAGCACTTCCAGCTTCTACTTGTTGTATCTTTAAGGATTCCCCAAGGGAAAAATCTACCAGTGAAATTATAAAATGGGAACTTGGTAAGAAACAGCTGCAACTAAACAGAATTTTACCTTTTTTTTTTTTCCCCGGACTATCCCTACCTGCAATGAGCGTGTAAGTTATGCCAGCAGTGGCGTTGTCGTGGCTGCGGTAACGTGCGACGAGCTGGTAGGCGAGAGTGCCTTTGCGCGCATCGGGGTCGACGCGAGCCAGGTACGGGTATGGGTACATGCCCCAGGACAGAAGCTCCTCTTCTGAGGCAAGGAGTGTCACGTGGCACAGGTACCAGTCATCATCTGCAAAAGACACACGGATTTCTGTACAGCTTGGTCACAAACTTCAGTCAGGAATGCTAAGATCTTATCTGTTAGTATCTGTAAACAAACTGAGAAGGAAGCTTCAACTGCAAAGGGCATGTAGAGATTAAATCACAGTATTTTTTACCTCTAGGGAGACCTATAGTCGAGGCTTTTTGATTCACAGCAAGTCACTAACAGATGCTAAAGGTATATACGGGCTTCTTGAAGAAATATTCCTAAGCACATTTGTGTTCTAAAAGTGGCCTTAAGATTGGACTTCAAATTAAAACAAATATATTACTGAATGTAGAGAATAAATTTGAATAAAAAGAGAAACTAAATGTAGAAAGGGAGGTACATAGAAAGGTACATAGGAGAAATGCATGTTTTCTGCCTGTTAAAATACGATCACATACTTCAACAAACTGCACTGAGGTTGCAGGTCTGTTAAGGGCTTCACCACTACAAAATGAAACACCCACCCAGGTGTATGTGTGTCTCATAGAGGAAACCCTTCAACTCTGCCTTCTAGAAGGCCATTTCACACAGGATGGAAGAAGGCAGGAGCAGGTGGACAAAACCAGCACCAAAGACAAGAAATAAGCCAGAAATTCAAAACAATTTTAAGTGTATGTCTCAGGGATGTGATACTAAATAAAAGGTTACCCACAGATGGACATTCCATGACACACCAGACCTGTACTTACAAGCAGCCTTACCCCACTTTCAAATTGACAAATAGACAAATTTCCCAGAGATAAGCATTCCGAGGAAGGAAAAAACTTAAATGAAGTTTTGTAGGGTTTTTAAGTATTTAAAATAATTTAAGACATGGTTTCCTTAGTTTTTCTTAGATTACATGGCTCCTGGTTTTCTCACTTATCAGCACTGCATACAGGAGAACATTGGTTCACTGTTTTTTTTTTCTCTGTATTGCTGTGTAAAACAAGGCATAACACACAGCATGAGGTAGTAGCTCATAAGAGCAGCTGGAGCAGTCACTATTTTATCCATAGCCAAGAAGGAGGGTTGAAAAATACATGTTCTATTTCAGCCAGTTACAGACAGTGTAATTTTGCTAGTAAAGGGATGAAAACTTGTAGGCACGAGCATTTAAAGATATTTTTGTTCATTTATTGGTCTAATTCAGGCAGTTCTAATTTCTGCAGAGATTGAATATCTAGTCAAGTATTTTTCCCATTTAGCAAAAAACTGGAGAATGATTCAAAAAATTATAATGATACAGATTATTCTTAATAGTGCTCCATGTAGGTGATCCAGTTGTTAAGTACCAATCAATAATGAGGTCCTAATCCTGCTGTAGGTATTGTAAAATCCACCAAAAGTCAGGAGTAAAGCAGAGATTTATGTTTTAAAAAAGACAGACAAGGGAACAAATTTCACTGAGTTCAGGACAGCATGTCAGGGACAATATTTGTGTTGCTCAAATTAACCATAATTTTCTGGACTTTCACAAACACTTCGCCTTCCCTCTCTATGAAAGTTGTATTTAAATAGAAACTCAGAAGAATTTAGGTTGGAAGAGACTCTTAAGATCATCAGGTCCAACCATTAACCTGGTACTGCCAACTTTACAACTAAACCTGGGATTCACCATCCCTGGAGATGTTAAAAAAGCATGTGGACATGGCACTTGAGGACATGATTTAAAGGTGAACATGGTGCTGGTGTTAGGTTGACAGTCAGACCTAATAATTTTAGAGGTCTTTTCGAACCTTCAGAATTCTACAATTCCATGAAACTATGTCCCTAAATGCCACAGCCACATATCTTTTAGATGCCTCCAGGGATGGTGACTCAACCACTTCCCTGGACAGCCTGTTCTAATGTTAGGCAACCCTTTCTGTGAAAAATCTTTTCCCTAATATCAAATCTAACCCTCCCCTGGCACATTTTCTCTTACGCTGTCACTGGTTACTTGGGAGAGGAGACCGAGCCACTCCTGGCTACACCCTTCTTTGAGGCAGTTGCAGAGAGCAGTAAAGTCACCCCTGAGCCTCCTCTTCTCCAGACTAAAGAGAAGCCAGCTCCCTCAGCCTCTCCTCACAGGATTTGTTCTCCAGGCCCCTCCCCAGCTCTGTTGCCCATCTCTGGACTCACTCCAGCCCCTCAATGTCCTTCCTGAACTGAGGGGCCCAGAACTGGACCCAGCACTCGAGGGGTGGCCTCAGCAGTGCCCAGTACAGGAGGACAATCCCTGCCCTGGTCCTGCTGGCCACACCATTGCAGATGCAGGCCAGGATGCCATTGGCCTTCTTGGGCACCTGGGCACACACTGGCTCATGTTCAGCCCTCATTGGACCTTGGTAAAATTGGGACACTTAGCAAAGCCTCAGATCACAGACTCATGGGATGGGTGAGGGTGGCAGGACCTGTGCAGAGTGCTCCAACCACTCTGCTCAAGCCAGGCTACCTAGAGCTGGCTGCTCAGAAAAATATCCACAAGGCTTTTGAATATCTCCAAGGAGGGAGACTCCAAAACCTCCTTGGGCAATCCAGCGAACTAAAGTTCTAGGGGCTGGATTTCAAGAAAGACATGGACCAGCTGGAAAGTGTCCAGAGAAAAGCCAAGAGCATAACCAGAAAGAATGCCCTTCAAGAGAGGTGAAAAGACCTGAAGATTTTCAGGAGACTGCAAGAGACGTGCAAACAGTGATGTAAGAGGCTGAAGGACTGAGGTATGAAGTCAGTCAGCTGTTCCATAACCTGCTAACCAAAAAAAACTAACTCTCTTTTTCCGAAGGAAAAGGCTGGCATTAGATGTTGGCTGTGGGATCCCTCAGCATGTTTTTAATTATAAGGACAATGGAGCCCTTGATAGTGGCCAGAGAGGTGAGACAGCATCCATCACTGAGATCTTTAAGGCCTGACTAGACAAATATCTGCTGGCAATCGCTTTGCTGTGACAAAACCTGCCTCTAGGCAGAGGCATGGAACCAGCAAGACTGTTAAATCCTTTCCATCACACATTAATCTCCCTGCCCTTCAGCTTTTGCATCTCATTGATTTTTGAGGCATACATGTCCACATGTCACTCATTCCCCTGCAGCTTCAAGGAATTTCTAACATAAACATTCTTTGGACTTTGTGTTTTATCTTTGCTGTTTGCTTAAGGGTAAGAAGTGAGAAAAGGAGTGAACAGCAGTCTAGAAACATCCAGCACCACACATGAAAGGAAAAACACGGGATGAAGCCAAAGCTGGAGGGCTGTAGTACAGCAGCAGGGGTAATAAACTTCAGCTATAGGGTGGAATATCTTTCTGCAGCTGAGACCTGGCTCACTCCTTCAGGCCCTCAGCATTTATTTCAGATTTTCAGACTTGAAGCTGTTTTCGTTATGCAAGTAAACAAAATTTAAATTGAAGCAACCTGCAAGGATGCTGACAAAACAGTCCAGGTTATATCTACATAGATCAGAGCTCTAATTCTAGCAAGGCATAAATGGAAGAAAACATAGTTACAAACAGCAGATTTTGTCAATTCAAGTCCAAAACCATAAAAAAGCAGTGTTGAACATGGTCTGGAGACTAACAGGAGGTCAGTCAAACAGCACTAATTTCCCCTATCATCCAGAAAGACCTGTTCAGAAGCAGCACCATGAGTAGGGACATTTCTGTTCTGGTTGCTCCCCTTTGCACACACACCAGATGTGAGAAACTCAAGAGTTTTAAGGTGTTACAGACACATGGCAATCAGATACTGTGTAAAATTATCACATTGTCTTGAAATAAGTCAGTGAAAAAAAACCAGCCTTGACAAAGTAGAGTTTTTCCCCAGGAACGCATTGGGTTTTCAACTGTAATAGCTGCAAAGGCATTAACAGATCAAGCCTCTGAAATCAATAGTGTTTTATTTTGTTCCTAACACAACCACAGCATCCTATTAAATCAAAATGCAACATCACCCAGTGATGCTGAAGTTCACCCATTTTGTCAATATTAATCATCCACTGCAAGGAAGGAAATAATGAGGAAGCCAGGCTCTATACCCTGTGAAACCAGACTATCAACATGATAGTCTGGCCTCTGCCCCACACATTGGAAAGAGTCTTGGTAGGATCAGACTGGAAGAGAATATTAAGGAGTGCTGATTTTCCTGGAGATACTGGTGTATCCCCAAGGCTTCAGCTTTACCTCCTGCTTACATCTAAAAAAGAGATGTAAACAAAAGGGATGTCAATCAATCACCAGTTAAGAGCATCCTAAGTAAAAATGTTAGGATGTAGCAAGTGCAAGAATGGGGGGAATGAAGTGATGCTAAGTTTGTGTCTTGGAGGGCTAAACCCTCTTCAGCAGATCAGAGTGCATACACCCTCACCTTCCTTGGACAATAATATGAAAGCAAAGAAAGAACTGGTAAGAGTTTTGAAACTGCAAGAGGCTATTCTTGCAAGCCTGTATCAATTTCACTCCTTTGATAATTTAATTTCCTCCCTCACCAGAACAAGAAACGTAAGAGAATCCCTTTTCCTAAGGTTAGGATTAGAGCTGCACTGACTGATGTGGGTTTGAGGGGACTAATGTTGGAGAATTAAAAACTAAAAAATGTGCATTAAAACTGGTAGTCTATGTTTTGTTTCTATCTCCTCAGGCAAAAAGAATAATTTGAATTGAAAAGAGAGTGTGGTATGTGAAGAAGTTTCTGAAGTAGACAGTCTGAAATAAGACACCAAGGTGGGATGCCTAGAAAGCCCCTCATTGTCCTTTCAGGCCATACCACTAATCCTCAGCCCTAGGGCAAGACATCAGGAGCTTTGGCTCATTATTGAGTCATAGCCAGGAAATCTACACCTGAGAAATGGTTACTATCATGCTAAAACCCCCTTGTCATCTTCAGGACCATAGGCATAATCTACTTGGGGATATTTAAACTTAAATGAAAATTTCTTCTGGCAGTACTTGATCTTCAACCACAGTTCATCATCATTTTCAGAAATGCTTTTTTTTTTTGCATTTTAATGACACTGTTAGTGGTATTTACACAGTCATGCTGTCCCCTGTGCCACTCTCTCCTGCCCAAGTGGCTTTTGAATCTGGTAGTAAATTATTCCTACAAGCTAGCACCCCAAATAAAGGTATTCACTGAGCTAAGGGAGAAGAGAAAACAGCTTAAACTCGGTCTTGCAGACTAGTCCAGTCAGCAACACCTATGATGCTCATGCCTCTGCCCCAGCCACAGCATGTGCTGTCACCCCAATGGGAGAAGTGCAGGGGCATCGAGAAGCTCTTACAATGGGGACAGCCTTCACAACACAGACCTCCCCTTCAAAAATGAAGGCTTAATTTTATGACTTTCTTTTCCCCAGCTCCCTTAAGAAAAGTTGTATGGGAGCACCTTTAGTCCAGCTAGTCTGCTGTCATAAACATGATGGGTCAGCTTCACCTCAAACACTGATGAGAGATTCCTGAGTGCAATGCTTTTATTAATTAACAGATTTGGTGTCTCACAAATACTCCTAAGGTTTGGATACAATGCCCAGGAGTATCATACTCCTTTGCAACACTCTAGGGCACTGACTGAACTCATGTTGGACCAAGTATAGAGTACTGTGCCCTGAAGGCAAGGTAATACCCTCACCATCAGTTATGGAAATAGGCCTCTTTAGTCCCTTGGAAGTCCACAAACCACTGCAGCAGCTTGGGGATAAAGAGCCCACAGCCACAGAACACCTGGGCAATGTGACTGTACCAACCGCCTCATCTAAAGCCATGCCAATTTCAATTTTCCCTCCTCAGTTAACCACAACCAGCAAGCTTGAAAGAGCAGCCTGAAGAGATCATTTTGCATTATATCTATTACATATTCCTTAATTTACACCAGCACTTGGACATATTTTCTACATATACACACCCTCACCCAGTTCAGGAGGCAAGGTCTTGCTTTTCTCAGTGCTACCTCTGGACTCACCCAGTGGGACCATCAAGCTAAAAGGCAACTGCAGGTGCCACTGCACACATGGGGACAGCAAAGAAAAATCTTCAGCCAATTTTTCACTTTCTGTGTGAATGCACAGCTACAGTGGGTATCTCCATCACATGGGGTGTCTGAGAACCGTGGTATCTGCTATGCAGCAAAGACAATTTCCACAGGCAGATGACTGTACACCACAGGAAAAGCTTCAGGCAGTTATAGGAACAGGACTTCAAAATCCATCGTATTTTTACTGCTATCACATCATCTTGCCTGTGGTGTCCTCCTCTAGTTTTTAAAATCTGTTTTAGTTTTGTTGTCTGTTTCCAGAAGAAAGGTTTGAAGCACTCTCAGACCTGTGATTATAGAAGCAGGATTTCTGCCTTAACCCTTAAATCTACTGTATCTGCCAACAGCTGCTCGTTACCACACAATCAGGAGAATTAGAAACACAGCACCACAGAAAAGGGAGGAGGGTACAACAATTTACAGGATCTCAAAAGCTTCCATATAACAGAATTCTACATAAAACAAGTTTTATTACAGTTTGCCGTGTTAACAGCTGACTAATCCTCAGTAAAAATGTTACAAAATGCTACACAAAAAAATAATTATTTGCAGGCACATCAGTTGATGAGGAAGTCAGATCACACCAATGTAGTAAAAACAGCTGAGAAGTCAATAGCACTGAGGGCATTTGGGGAATTTTGACTGGCTTTTAAAGAAGGAAAGTGCAGTAAGACACAGTTACAATCATGTCTTTTTGTCATCCTACCCAGCACAGCACCTGCTCTTCCTCATTAAAGTGGCACTTATTAAGTTTAAAGTAGTCTGTGTGGGACATAAAAAAAATCTTGTTCCTTAGAGGCTGTAGAAGAGCCTGATGGCTTCAGTGGTTAGGAATCACTTTGCTTTGATGTTCAGTCTTCCTGTGGAAAAACTACAGGCATTTATCAGTTGTTCTTTAACATAATTAAGTCTCTTCTCCCTGAAGGTTGTTCAAATGTTTTTAAAATAAAAAGTTGTTTGCTGAGGCATGCGGTAAGAGCTGTTCCTACCACCATTCTTAGAGTCTATTAACTTCTTTCCAAACCCTTAAAAAGTTAATCTCACCAGCAAAATTCAATCATTTTAGAACAGCAAATGTGTTTGATATGTACAAAAAGATGCCCAAAAAATTGTAGCAATATTAACTTTACCACTTTAACACCACAGGATGCAGCTGTGAGAAGCAGCTCAGACCCAGCAGCACGTGCCCCTTTGGTGAAGCTGGGCAGCAGCACTGAGAGGTGTGTTTGGAGCAGCAGCTGGCTACTCTGCTGTGTCCTAAGAAATGAAAAGGTAAAGTTGCTAGATTACCTTCCAGTTCTCCTTATATACTACATTTCTAAACAGATCCCCTTCCACAGGCTGGCCCTTGACACTTGGCTACTTCTCTCTCACAAATCTGTGTCTGTGCCATACGTAGGGTTTGCTTACTCAGGCAAAAGCTCAGCTACCCATAGGAACTGATGGCTCCTTACTTTGTTGTCATCAAGGAGTGCTTTTAGGGCTTTCCACCAGCAGCATTCATGGCAGGTGCAGACCTCCAAGTCCTTTCTGTCTGCCTGTTTCCTCGGGTCAGGTTTGCAAAGGCTTTTCTTAAACTTTCTGCTTTCCTTTTTCTTAAATTTTGGGCAGTTTCCACCAGCAAGCCAACCTCACTGCTCAAACTGCAGCACTGTTGGGTTCTACACCAGCCAAGCTCTGACTGCTGCAGCAAGGAACCCTGAATGCCTGCCCCAAAACTCTGGCTGGGAAGCCACTGCTCTCTGGGGAGGACACAGCTTTCCAAGCCCACCGGAGATGCACGAGCAGCAGCAAGTTCAATTCCACTTCAGTCATAGTCCCAAAAGAGAAGGCTTCATGCACATCTGCCATGGGGAGCTAATATGAATGGACTGCCTGTGCAAACGTGGTATGTGTGAACCTTGGGCCTCCCATGTGTAGTGCAGGTGTGTGAAGGCAGCCCCAGGTCAGCTGGCTCCTGCCAGTAAACGAAAATCAAACACTGCTGCGCCCTGCCCAGCGCTCCTGGAGTGTGAGACAACACCAGGAGCACGCAGAGGTGTTTCTGGCATGGTGCAGCTTTGATCTAGGTCTAAAAGCAGGTTTTTAAATGCCTTCCTGCTGTTGAAATGTAATGAAAACTCAGAAATACTAAATCATAGTCTGTATAAAAGGATTCAAGATACTAATCTTAAGAATAAAGGGCTGGATGGTCTATTTTTAAGGTCTCCCACTGCTTTTCTCTCAAACTTGTTATGATAGAGGTTTTCTCATCATTTAAATAGCTTATGTAACTTACCAAGAATACTTGTAACATAAACTTTACATGTAGTTCTTCAGTTTTAAGCTTTTTGTAGGCTTTTCAAAATGAATTATTAAGAGTTATTTATCGCCTCTGGATCATTATATATGTTTACATTAATTTTTTACAGCAAGGTTTTTCCAAAGATATGTACAGACATGGTAAGATAATAACCTTCATCCTGGAGCTTGCTCTTTCATCCAGTGATCCCTGGCCATTAAAGAGGTTTCACGGGTTAAGTGAAGCAAGCTTTTCCTGTTGGTACCTGAATTTTGAGGCACACTAATGGCATCCACAGATGGTTTTAATCAGTCTGATACCAGGAGGAAACGACCCCCCACCCTCAGAAAAAAAAAAAAAAAGCAGCATATAATATGACCTCAATACCTGATCAGGTCAAATTTCTGTTTCTGGAGTGAGATTTATTTTCTAAAAATGTCAGGGGGTGCCAAGAAGCAGTGGGCCATTTCTGGCTCTGTTAACAAAGAAAAGAAAAAAGAACCCCAAACCTAAGCTATGTCTTGATTTGAAATCATGGCCAGCAACACACATGAATTACTTGTTAGCTTTTACAAAAGCTGTATTATGTGGATTGAAAGGTCTCCCTTCCTAGTAAGCATCCTGATGGAAGTTTCTTAAGAAAGTAGAATGGACTCAAACCACATATTCTTTCCATGTGCAGTCTGGGTTGTATTTACAGGAATGTCAAGATCTGACAGATGTCTTTTTAAAATGCAGTTTGCTTCCAGTGAGTCATAGGAGTTCAACACTGATCATATTCTACCATAAGACACTGCACTGAAGGAACTGCATTATGCTACAGCCTCCTCAGTCAGATTCAAGATTGATCTCCTAGGAATTCACTTACAATAGTAAACAGTTTTTATCCCACCTGAAAGAGAAAGGCAATGAGATATCCATCTCACCTCCAAAACCAGGAAAATACTGAACAGCCTTGCAACTGTTTTACTTACTTCAGTCTTCAACTACCTGCTGGTGTTCACCCCTCTCTGATGTCTTGAGGCATCCCAGAGTTAAAGGGTTGCTAACACCAACCCTTTAACCCTTCAGTGCACTGCAGACACATGGGAGGGGAAGAGATCTGTCTTGCCATGCTTTTTTGGAGTTCCTACTGTTGCCAAAAAAAAATTACCCTTTGTAGATAATGGAGTGACTTCTTACACAGTTGTTTTCAGTTAGATGGCATGTGGAGTGTACCTGCAGTGTGAGTGTGTGCAGGAACGTGGACATCTCCCACTGGGTCTCACTATTCCAAGCCAAGGCAGTGTGCACTCTGTAAGCCCTTTGTGACAGGCTCTTAAGTTTAAAGAAACAAAAAACCAAACCAAACAAACAAAACCCAAAACAAGCAAAAAACCAAACAAAAAAACAAAACAAAAAAACACGAAAAAAGCCCCCAAACCAAACCAAAGAGAGAGCTAAAATCTTCTAGAGTTGAAGAACAGGGGTAAGAAATTGCTTTTTGAAGCATGATAAACAAAGTCCTAAATGCCAGACTTCTACACAGTGTGCATCAGTACCTATTGGCAGCATCAGAGAGGGCAGCTGAGGGGGCAGAAGAGGAAACAGCAGCTGCACGTCTCACCCTGTGTAAGTTGGTATGAGAAGTATGAAAACCTGTGTAGGTACTTGTAGGTGTGCATGAACAGAGGCAGACATGGAAGAGAAAGGGAGCTTCAACTCTTCCTCACCACCCCCAGCCTTTCCATGCTCAGGCCACACACTCTTCTGATGGTGCAGTCAGTGTTTCCAGGATGTGAAACATCTCAAAAGAAGATCTGGATGAGAAATGTTGGGTCTGCAACTCATACCTTTGTATTGATGCCTTAAGATTTAGCTTTCATATTTTCCAGATTCTGTACTGCTTTAGCGTGTAACTCTGAACTTCATATGAAGTGTTAGCAAGTTCTCCTCACAGTTTAATTAGATGAAACAATCCTTTTCCAGCCTGAGAACCATGGGCGTCATTGCAGCTTTGGGCCCCAAAAATGTAAACAACAGCAAATTGAAGAAAGCAATCTAGGAGGATGGGACTTCTTGTCTAAACTCCAGGTCCTCCATAACTATCCATGCACAGAGCCCAGAACAACAAGGCTTTGACAGACAGATGGAGGCTGCCAGATTCCTAAAGAAGATGCAAACTGCTCCGTGTAGGTAAATAAGACAAGCCACAGAAGTTGTGCAAACATCTTTACGATGCACAGTCCATGTACCAAGTTTATATTCAATGGGAGAACAGCTGTGTTTTCACAGTGCCTGCTACAGGGTCCCCACAAAACAGATGGCAGCCCCCTTCTTATCACTGCTATGTGTGCTACTGAGCAACTGGGAAAATTCAGAAGGTTACTGTACTCTGTACTCTGTTTATTTCAATATTTCAACTGTGAACAGAAATACCTTGTCTTCCTAGGACTACTGTTGCAGGGACCAGTGCTCTAAGTTACTGACCTCCTGTTTTATTTTTTTAAAGCTTAATTTTTAAAAAGCTCTTATTTTCTTGGGGAAAAAAAAAAGGCAAACGCATCCAAAACCCCAAGATACATGCTTCCCTGCAGAAGCAGCACCTGTGAAATGCCTAAGTCCATTCATGTCTTTTACATAAGAGATGGCAATTAATAAAGGTCTGATAACTTTGTTTTTCAATTAAAGAGGTTATTAAAAGTTTGGCACATGTTCCATAATATTGATTGCTTTGTGAGTGATTGTTAATTACATTTAGTAAGAGACGTGAGGAGAAATGAGGAACAGACCAAAGTTAATTCTGTTTGACTTTTGACAGTTCACCAGGTCTCTTCAGATAAAAAAAAAAAATTGATGCTCAAATCCTCTCACCATTTCACCATACTTTTGTAAAATAAGCAGACAGAAAAAGATCACAAGTTTGTTGCTGTACGAAGCTATGAGAGAGTTTTGATTTTCAAAGTAGCTTAAAGGAGTGCCTAAATGACCTTGCCCCACTTGATCATTGAATTCCTTTCTCCCTGAGGCTCGTCTCTTGTCAATACATTATTAGCACACAGATAGTGGTAAAAACATGCTGTGCACCACCAGATTGGAGAGGACAACACAATCATATGTTGAACACTGTTCACAAGGTTATTTGCTTTCATTATAAATAAGCAAGACGGTCAAGCTGTGTGTCCCCTTTCCAACTCCATCTTTAGCTTGAAGGAGAAGTTCTACTTTAAACATCAGGTGATTTTTTTAAAGTTAGTAGCTGGAAATACTGTGCAGAGTTTTTCTAATGTAAAATGTTTGTCACTTGCACAACACATCCCATTCCTGCAAGAGTAAGTTTCTCAGGCAGGCAGCTCTGGGCTCACAGACTGCACACAGCAGTCTGGTAAAGATCACAGCCCCCAACAAGTTTCAACACTTTTCCTCCCAGCTCGATGTTTCACATTTCCTGAGCACTAGGCCGAAAAACTCATTGATATAAAACTGGTAAATATTCCCTCTTGAGTAAAGTTGAAAGCATCTAACAAAAAAGACAAGCAAACAATACAAAACAAACCCAAGCAAATGATAACCAGTTATGTTATTAGCAACCTGAGCTGCACTTACAAACGCACTCTAAAACTTACTCTAACATGAAAGTAACACATGGAAAGGGTGGCTATTGCAACCATAACACACCTCAAGCTTAATGTGATTTAAGAAGTTTATTAAGTCTAGCCATTCTCTTTGCTGTCTTACTAGGAAAACCATACACAACAGTATATGAGCTCTTGACATATAGGTATAACTACAATATCTCCATTTAGTTCTCTACACCAACTCCTAGGATTCCTGATTCAGTTTTTTTTTCTTCCTTTTCTTGTCCTAGGCTCGTTGACATCTCTTTTGTGATGACTCCTTTCCCATCCTGTGCACTGCTCTGCCCTGCCAGTGCTGTAGCTGACTCCCAGCATCATCCGGCGAGGTTCAGGGAGCCGGCGCAGCGGGATCCCCCAGCGCGGTGGGCTGCAGCCGCAGGTCTGGAAGCGCTCGCACCCAGGACAGCGTCACCTCTTCCTTCCCAGCTCCTTCCAGCAGGACCAGAGCGACAGGAGAGGCTCCCTGCTAACTGCCCCCACTGGAGACAAGCTGTCTGTTGTGGCGTGGCCCCTTCTTTACCGGGCCCTAATTGCTTATTAACCCCTGAGCAAACACCTCTGGTCCCACAGAAGTGAACCTACTGTGACAACAATTCCTTACAAGATAACATAATCAAAACACCATTCCCTACCTTCCCAGCTGCTCCTTCAAAGGCAAGAGGCAGAAGCTCTGAGGGCGGTACCGGGGAAGAGCCGGCACAAACCCACGACACCCACCGAGCTCCCGTAGCCGGGGGGCAGCTCCCGCAGCCGCCTGCGGCTCTCCGCACCCCACGGAGGGCAGCATCACCGTGGCCTCATCTCCTCGAATGGCAAGTGCCCGGCACGGCCGTACCTGGTCAGCAGCTCCCTCTTTCGGGGCAACCCTTCATGCCCATCCGTTCCTTCTGCGGCCATCTCGACCCACCCGGGGCAGCGCCGCGGGGAGAACCGACCCCATCCCGCCCACCCTCCCCGTCCCGTCCCGTCCCG
>VZSE01006395.1:2609683-2646472 GCA_013398275.1 Promerops cafer
CGGAGCGCAGCCCGGCTCTGCGCCGCTCCCGCCGCGGGCACGCACGGCACGGGCAGCCCGGGCCCGTCCCGCGGCCACTCACGGCCGTGGGCGGGGACGGAGAGACCCGCCCCGCGTGGTCGAGCGGGGAGCCCGCCCGCGGCAACGCGCACAACGCTGAGGTGCAAATTCCTCATCTTCCCCCATCCCGTAGCAAAGCGCACTATGTTGCTTGGCAAATTCCTCATCTTCCCCCATTTCACACTGCCCGTGAGGGTCACCTGTGAGTGATCTCTCCCTGTCCCTGTTTCAACTCGTGAAGTTTTTGTTGTGTTTTCTGTCCTCTGTCCAGTTGCAGAGGGGAGTGACAAGCAGCTTTGGTGAGTGCCTGGCATTCAGCCGCGATCAAACCACCACATGCATCCCATAGCTGCTCCCTCCGGATCTTCTGCAAGCTGAGCGGACACAGGATGAACTACACTTCCTGAGGGGGTGACTTGGGGGAAAATGGGCAATCTCCTCCTGTCTCCTGAGCCTATAGGAAAAATCCACCCAGCTAAGCTACAAGAACCACCACAAAAGAAACAGAGGAAAAAAACACTATTACATAAAGGAGAGTGGACCTTGGGACACTTGAATCATAAGAGTAGTTGTCACCCAGCAGACATACTACTCTGTTATAAGCTGAGTTTGTCTTGGAAGCACAGCCTCTCAGAAGTGCACATTCAGGTTGCTGCTCCTTCAGGAAAGATACAGTATTTTTGGGACAAGAACAGTGTGTGCTGTTGTTGAGAGCAAGACTGAAATGGTCCTTCTGAATGTACGGAGCAAACACATCAGTCCCAGTAAACGTGCATAAAACAATCTGGGCATGGATCTCATTGCTCTGGTTAGTCTGTGATCAATGGAAGTGTGATACAAGCCAGACCACTCCAGTGTCAATCACTACTCATCAAACCAAACACTACTCATTTTCTCATCGCCCCAAGCACAGGTTCCCAGCAGCATCTTCCTGTTAATAAACAAGAACAAGAGTATCTCCCTTCACATAGTGATGGTAACAGCTCGGGAACAGCCTTCTGTGGAGCCTCCACATCCAGCTGGTCAAACTCAGTTAGGTGCTGTTCCATGAGAAATGCTCCCTCTTCCGGCTTCGAATAGGCTTGCTAGTTTTACCAGAAGGTTGTTAGGAAGGCAGGGGTGTTTGCTGCCAGCTGTGCTGTAACTTCAGTAATGACATATCTAGGCTGGGAGTGCAGCTCTGCTCAAGAAAGCCAGAACCTATTTCACTCGTCTTTATTCAAATATTACGGGCAACAGTCAAAGGTGACAACCAACTGCTAGACCTGCACCTGTGCCACCCGGGGAATTACCAGTTTTAAGAAGAGGTAACTGTTGGGAGATCACATCCCATTACTACAAGCTGTCAACCTTTATTTTTTACTGCCTCAAGGTGAAGGGATGATAGCTTCTAAAATGTGGCACAATGCAAGATTTCAGACTGGGAAGGCAAAAAGTAAAACCAAACAGTTTTACAGGATGGTTTACCAGTAACAACATGAAAGTAACCATCCAGATCCATGCCTGGTCAATGTGCTATAGCAAGCTTTGACTACGCTACGGTTGCTCTTTGTGCCCTAATTCCTTCCTTCACAAAGGCACTAGAAGGCTCATTCATTTAAAACACTTAATGAGCTAGCCAGACCATGCAAACAAACATTCAGTTTAGGACAAGCTTAGCTCTGTATGGAGACACAGCACAGCATTCCCTCTTCTGAAGTGTGTTGCATCCTTTCACAACTTTCAACAAGCAAATCAAATATTCTCAAGACCAAGTTCCCATTTTTAGCCTACATTACAGGACACACTACCCTTTCTATTCTCTTCTATTCAAGCACTTAGAAACATGCAGTTTCCCCTACAGCCTGTGAAGATACAAACTAGATTTTATTTACAGTATTCCCTCCCATCTATGAACCCACTATTTCGAATACATTAACACAGCATTTCAGTGATGGAAATTCAGGCTTCTCCTGCATGTCACTCCCATTGCCAGAATTTAGGCTACACCTCACAGAGCAGAACCAGAGTCAAGCTTGCCTTGTGGATACTCACTAGCACAACTGTGTTATTTTCAACATCAAATTACACAAAACCTGTGTGACAACAAAACAAATGTACAGATATTTGTGGCCACAGATCCCACCCTACCATAAAGAAATGCAAACACACTTGAGTGTAGCCATGTTTTCCAAAGGAACTTGTCTTCCTGCAAAACTGAAGTAGAATGCACAGAGACTGATCCAGTGTTAATCCAAGAGGACACCTCAGCAAAGATACTGGAGATGGCTCTCTGCTTCAATAGGAAACAACACAGACAAGAAATAAATACAAATAAATAAGCTCCTTAGATATTGTCTAAACCAACACAGATCTCTTCAGGACACTGACAGCTTCTATTGCCAAAGAATCATAGTGAAATTTAGTTTTAGGGTTCTTCTAAAGCAAAGCTGTTCCAGTCAACTGAGGACTGTGACCTGCAACTACTAAATCTAAGAACTGCCACTCTGAGGCCAAAACATCAAGCCCAACAGCCTTCCCCTGGCCCTCCCTCGCAGCTGGGACAAGCCCCTGGAATGCAGCCAGCAGTCTGGACTACAGCTCAGATTGTCACAAAATGGGCCAACCTGGGAGGAAAGAAAAAGAAAAAAAAAGGAAAGAAAAAAAGGAGCAGCATTTATCCCTGTGCTAACAATGCTGAAATAGATGAAAATGACAGTGTTTTAGAACTGTGTGTGTTTCAGAAAGAGGTTTTCATGAAATTAAAAACAGGCTTGATTTTAATGTACCCTTCTAAAATTGCATAAATGGTTTAGTCACTTCTGCTGCAGTGATTTTGTCTTACTGCCTAGAATTGAAGTCAGATCAGCCACAGAAACCACAGGTGCACCCAGCAGTTACTCCAGAGAGACCACAGCTTCTGTGCTCGGAGTCTCATGGAGAGTGCAACATGAGGCAGTGAAGAATGGAGCTGCATTCTTACCCATCCTTTTTCAACTTACTTCAGAGGCGAGAATAGCTTAAGGCATCACTTTACATTCACTCTCACCTTATGGAATATTCTGGTATTTATTGCAGTTTAAAAATAAAGTCAGTTTTAACATGTATCGGGTCTTTCTATTACCAGTCAGTACAGCACCAGCAGGAGTCAGGGCTTGACAGCAGACAGTACAGTGTAACTGTGAAATGGAAAAAATTCCAAGACATTGTAAAGCTGCTCAAAGTTCTGAAAGTAAATGTACTGGTAGTGTGTTACAACCTACTGGATAGCTCTGTAATACTCAGGATTGCATAATGTTTGTATATTCTATATATGCAGTTTAATCCATAACAAGATGCATCTCATCTCATCACTATTTAAAAACATCCATGACATTTATTACCTTATCAACCTGAAAGCATACAGGGGTTGAAGTATGATAGGCTGTGTCACTGCAAAAATGGGAAAACCTGGGAAACTAGGTCCTACAAACAGATTCCAGAACCACTATTTAGGTGGAAAATAATCCAAACCAACAGTACTTTTACCTAACACCTTTGAATCATTGATTAAAAACAGACTATGTATTTTGTACAGAGATACAGACTCACATAAAACACATATACACCTATTTATCAATACAAATTCTATTATATATAATAGAATGTTCACTGTTTCACAGCTAGTAACCACAGTCTCAGTTTTGCATAAAGGCACAGAAGAGTACACAGATACCAACATGAATTTCATGCTGCCAGGAAGTTCCATTCCCCTTTGAGCTAAGCAACCACAACGCCTGGTTGCTTGAATGGTTAAACATGGATACTTCAACATCAGCTCATTTCCTGACTAGCCTAAAACAAATCAGATAAATGATAAATGCTCTGATAAATGCTCAAACTCAGAATCATTATAAATTAAAGATGTAAATACGTAATTTTTTTCAGGTGCTAAATGATCTGTTTTTGGAGAAGTGCTCTGTAGGGTATTTCTACTGTCTTTGGAATTAGTTAAAAAAAAATCAAGATTTTGTATCATTACATGCTAAATTATTACAAAGTAATCTGCATTCAAAGATTCCTACTAAGAATATTATATAAAACAACAGAGGGCTCCAAAATATATAATCATAATCTGTAAAAATTCAAGGCAGATAATACATTAGTAAATTAAAAAAAATTTAAATCAGTAAGCATTTGACGTTGCATAGCACTTTATTTCCAGATGACATGCTTGCTGTAGGGAGATCTTTAGGGAGAAAGTCACAGAGTTCAATAACTCCATATGAAGCAGCTCACATTTTGCTGCTCACGCTCACGCAAGTATGTCTCAACAGGCAGTCACAGTCAGCACGACATATGGATCCAGTCTGAGCAGGCTGCTTGTCCTCAAGAGTTGCAAGACTGTTTATGCTGCCCATCAAGACAGACTTTTGAGCTATGCTGCACAGTCCTCCCTTGACTTCTCAAAGGATAAAATGGTTTGTGTCCCAAACAACCCACACCTTCTGGACTTGGCTTTTATTATTTTTTTTTTCCACAGAAAAAAAATTTGTTACAAGAGAAAAATATTTACTATGTATACATTTTTTTGATAAAAAACTGTCCAAGACAGCAAATGGGATAAAAGGAATTGTATTCCTTAGACTTGTTATTAAATAGCTGCACATAGATAAGTCCATATGCCATACACGCTACTGCTACACATCACTGTTAACAAGTAAAGCACCACCAATAATTCTTCTGCATTACTGAAGTAAACAAGTTTGAAACTTTGAAAGGCATTAAACCTTCTGTCCCATCAAATAAATAGGTAACCTTAAACATCACTTGAAAGGCAGAAATACATACATTTAACTGTGCTGAAACCAAAACCATTGCCAGATTAATTACATTTAAATACACTGTTGAGGTACAAAACAATTCAGAAGACCTTTAGGCATCACTAGCTCTGCATTTGGCATAGTCAGAGTGCAGCAACATAATGGTGTTTGTTTTTTTTAGCTGTACTGATGAAGTAGAAAAGAGTAAGATAACACACAAGGCATGTCCTAGAATTCCCACTTTTTTCCCCTCTAAAGTAAGGTTTTAAAAAGAGTATTAAAGCATGATTATGCAGATTTATGTTGAGGTATTATTTCACATGAAATATTGCTTGTGTTGGAATAAAGTTCCACTTCTCTTTCATCTCCAATACCACAGTACTCCAGAGTCAACCTGCCCATCAATATTTAGCAGACTTACAGATTCAATCACCATTAGTGACACGAGAAGTTCCTCATTCCATCTCCAAAACACAATAGTAAAACAGACACCTGTAAATGCAAACAAATCAGGTGTGCACACGCCCATGCATTCACAAGCACAGCCTATGCTTTCTCCTGTTGGAGTTTTGGTTGAAGGACAGCTTATATGAAGTTTCAAGAAGTATTTCAAAGATACCTTACAATCCCTACAGCCTGATCGTGCAGCTCCTTTTCATGTGAATTGCATGGAAAAGCTGATGGAATGTCACAAGGTCTGGACGCTCGAAGATGACTTAGTGAAAATAAGGTGGTAGGAACAAGACTTGGTCCCTAGCCTCTACCTTTCAGTAAACAGTAATGCCACCAGAGCAAATAGTTGGAAGAATTTTCAATGCCTGTGAAACCCTCTGGCCCTCTTTCTTCCACATTTGTGTATCTTCTCCTTATTCCCTACCCACATGGAAAATGTATTTAAGATTCTGTTGTATTAAACTGTATTTCCATTTACTTTGGAAGAAACGAAATCAATGTTTTTTTTAAATAATATGAACAGAAGTTTATGCTCAGAAATACCCTTCCTTAGTCTCAAGTATCTCCTGTCAAATCTGAGTTCAAGTATGTGGTAATTCAGGAAGTGAAAGAGCATTTTTTTCAGATTAAAACAAAACCGTGTATGTTAGTTTAGCTGTGGGTTGGTCAAACTTCGATTCACAAGTCTAAGGATAACAGGTGGGTGCCTGAAAACACTATACTAATTTATTCTTTCAAGGTAATTTTTTTTGCATTTACTAAGATTAAGTATATCAGAAAGTAGAAATGTGAAGGAGGAAATAAGCCAGCAGAATAGTCACACAAATTGCTATGCAAATTCTCATTCTCCCCAGTGAACAGCTGTTAGATGGCTGGCACACATCCCAGCTGCACCACTTGGGCATCCTTGGAGGCTGGTGTATTAAGACACAACAGAAACTCTAGAAATCAGAGGGACAGGAATTTAAAAAAAAATCTTCACAAAAAGAAACATGAATTGAGGTTTTTGTTTGTTTAATAAAAGCTTGCAAGGCACATGTTTCAACTGAATTGCAACATCTACAGCAAAGCAGATCAAAATTTGTAAAACTTTCCCACAATCCTTTCAGGGAGTTAAACCTGTGTTCTGGTTGAAAACCAAGCCAGGGCTGTCTGCACAAGTCTGGTGTAATTATGCCCTACTGTTGTCCCACTGAGGGATATCACTGGAACTTACTATTTTTCACAGAAGCTGGAAATTAGACAGTATTTTTGCTAGTCCATAGCTGGATAAGAAATTAATTCACTTTCTTTATAAGATATGATTCTTTCAGTTACTTGTTTTAATTATGCCTTTTTACAGGACCAGCCACAATGTTTTCCCAAATAAAAGGCTCCTTCTGTTACTTAAGGCTGCTGTGCCAATGGTGCTGCAATATAATTTTCTCTAATATAAAAAGCAAGGTAAAAATCTTAAATGATTCTCCTAAAGCAGAATCAATTGAAGTATCAAGAATACATCTTAAAAACTATGACAAAACTAATAACAACTATGTCACAGTTCAAATAAAGTTCAACTCGTTCATTTAAACACGTATAAAGGCCAACGTGCTGCAAGACAGTTTTGTTTAGATGTGTGGGTGGCCTCATTTGTGGTTTCCTTAGTATGTGTGCTCTACATGTAGGTGTTCAAACTACGTTCTACGTGGTAACACACACAACATTGCAGTGAAACACAAGAGGCAGCCAAGGACAGTTGAATGTTGCATCTCAGCATGGCAGTCTAAGGCATGAAGCTGTAAGTTCTGCAACTTCACCTACCCAAGTACAGCTGTAACCCTGAAGTTTGCACCTGGAATGCCTCATTGCTGATATGAAGTGATATTCATGAATTACTAACATCAAGAGATTAAAAGACAGACATACAGACATGTGATTGACCGTGATTCAAACAAACTTAAATTGGAAAAGGAACTGTAAACTTACTTCCAAATATTGCATCTATATCCACACATACAGAGGGGGTTCCTGCAGGCCTGCCATACCTCAAGTAATACACAAGCTTGAGGGTTATATGTTGGTGTACAGTAATTGAGTAGCGTGAAACAGCCCAGTGCAGTAAAACATGCACTTGTGCACAAGCAAATACATGCAGCCTGCACTCCAGCAGACACACAGGTACACACTGTGTACCCAACACAATGCCTGTGTGCCCACAAAGGATATTTACTTGTAACTCAGTTATAGGGATAAATGTTTCTCTCAGTGACAACATCCCATATATTCAGTGGATTTATCTGAACATTGGTTTCAAATAAAATGCATAATTTAACATTTAGTCAAGACTCATAGGCCTAAAAATATAACTGAAGGTAAAAAACAGATTACAGACATGTTGGCTTTTACAACAATAAAGCTTTTTTCTTTTAAATCACTCCAAAGGTGATAACAAGTTTTAAAAAAATTTCAGCAGTATGTGTCAGTGTAAAGTAAGCAAGTGTATCTGCATAGAGCAGAGAAGAATCACGCACATACAACAGCATGCTGCAGTTCCTAATAATTTCAGAGTTAAAATCTCCAATTTGCAGTAAGGATTGTTTTGCAGCTTCCACTTGCAGAATGGTTTGCAGATTTTTCAGCTCAAGGTTCATCCTATTTTTCCAGATCCTTCATTAAAGACATCTGGGCTCCAAAGAATCCTTCCCACATGCCTGATAGACTGGTCTCTGGGCCAGGTGTTACATTAATTTGTATTGCAAGTAACTCCTAAGGGGTGAGCAACTTCTTCCAAAACTTAGTCCTGGCTTTTTGTCCAGTTACACCTACATTAAGCAAAGCTACTGTTACCTTTTATTGGAGTTTCCATTCTCAACACTAGGTTTAGGCCCAGAGTTGTAATTAAAACATCATTCATTTTCTTGAGAGCCTATCACCCAGCAGCGAACAGGATGAACAGATAATTTGTCAAGAAAAGGAGTCAGAGAGGCAAAGAGGGTCATATAACAAAGACAAATTTTAGAGGGAAGCAAAATTGCAGAGTACTTTCCCAAATTTTCAAAGATCTGTGTATTTGCATAATTGATATAAAAATAGCTATGAACATCTGTACCATTATTTATTAATGGTGGTGATTATAGTGTTTTAAATGACAGTTATGGCACTATCTTAATATAAGCTATTGCATAATAAGTTGAATAAAATGATTATCACCCATCCCTCCACACACACACACACACATACCAGCACACACACACGGGTGAAACTGAAGTGCAGAAGTCTCAGTAGCAAACCTGGTTGTCCTGCTACACTTGCCTGAAAACAAGTATGGCATACTGCAGTATACTGGCCCATTCTGGTAGCTGCTAAGAAAGACACACTTATGCATACACACATACACACTAAAGTGTGGAGAAATGCTGAAGACAAGTTCTTTCAAAACTGAAGATCCGAGCTTGTCGGCTCCTGTTGCTAGGTCTAATTCCTAGCATTTCCACCAACACATCTCTGTAGGCAACAGAAACAACAATGTAGAGATCAGTGCCTTAATCTATGGAAGTGTTCTTTAAGTAAAATCTTCCTTATTTGATTTATACAAACTATATAGCTACACGTAAGATGTATAAATGTGTGTTTGATAAACACAGAAATGTTTTCCACCGAAGACAGGAAGAATTAAAACAAAACAAAAAGAAACCCCAAACTAAAAATCCAAACGCTTACTTTGAAAGACTTGGGATAGTGATTGCTTTCTTGCTAAAAATTAAAAGCTATATGACTTAAACGAGCTCTTTAAATAATTTTTCTGTATTTACTGAAGTCTACGCATATTAACTCTCTAACACTAAAGTTAGAAATCTCATTTACATGAAGATTAAGATGATTTATAATGGGAAGAAAAATGTAAAAACACGGAAGACTGTAGCACATTGTAGAGACTGTAAAACTGATGAATGTTCCCGTTTCCTTCAAGGATGGTAAATGTGTCTGCTGATCTGTAGATCAAAGAATTTCAGTTTGGTAGAATAAAGCTGTCAGTACACTGCATATGTGCACATCCATCTGCAAAAATAAACTTCCTTGCTCAAAAGGAACTTTTCCAACTGAAATTCATTCACAATCAATCCTCAGAAAGAAGCTTGCATGCTTTTTCATGACTGGAAGGATATCACAGTGTTGATTCTATATACAAAGTAGGATCTATTCCAGTATACTCGAGTGAAATAATTCACATATGGAGAATAGTTCATTTTGATTTCATGACAAAATCGTCCGTATTTTGAGTAGGCATAGTTGTCACCTTCCTCACAAACCACCTGTCAGAAAGAAAAAGACCTAATTACAGTACTGAAGATAAGTGGTTACAGAATGTAATTCTGTACATTTAATTAACTTCTGTATTCTGTAAATTTCATTTATGATATACATTGAATTTCCACATTGTACAGTTCTAATAAACTGAAAACACATTCCCCTGTAATTTGTTTAACCACCTAAAATAGCCTTTGTGAATTAATCCCTTTGTCAAGGTAGCAGACATTAAAACCTGTGTATTTCATTCATATTACAAAGAACAACAGCAGTGGAAATTATGCACATGCCCCGTTTATCCATTAGTTCAAACCTGACCTGCACAGGGCATACCAGTATGAAGGAAAGGAAAATCTCAATTACCTTTCCCAAGCAAAGTAAGTTTGACATACCTAATAAAGACCAAAGACACACATCACCCTACAAATCCCAACCAACTGACTTGGAAGCAAACTGTGTTTTAGCATCTACTGTCTGATATCCCTGAGGAAATCCCTTCATTATTCCTTGTGATGGCACAAATTTACATGTTTTTAAAAAAACGTGGTAGGACAAACTCATGAAGAAAAACCCACCAGTGGCTGCCAAACACAAAGATAATTGCCCTGAGCTACAGTCCTTCAGCAACAGACTGCTGGAAAACATTTGTCTTTCTCTATCAGTAAACCTATGCTCTAGCCAGTTCAGAAACAAGATACTGGACTAGGACTACAGGATGTAGCACAAGCTAGAAAGTAGTACTTACCTTCTTAAACACAGCAATTCAAAACACATCCACAGACGTGTCAACACACTGTCTGTCCACTGTCTCACCTACTTTGGGAGTAAGTAAATGCTGCAGTTGCAGCCTCCAAATACGTACGCACTAGCTTCCACTACTTTGGAATATCTTGATAATCTTCCAATATGACTTAAACAATTTTTGTTAGCAAGCAAACTGAGAGATTTATTTAAAGCTTCCTGAGACTTTATTAACTTTTCAGAACAAACTATGTCAGTCTTCTGGGGAAAAAACCCAATATACCCAAACCAACCACTGCCCCCAAAACAACAAAAACAACAAGAACCACAGCAAAAAACACAAAAAGGATTATCAAGCTAATGTGTGAGAGAGAAGCATGCAGGAAGCATGGAGATGAGAGATGAAGGGATATGAGGGCATGGAATCCTGAAATTGTGGTTAATTGCTCCAGTGGAGATCCTAAGTGTGAAGAGGAAACAGGAACTTACTCATCCAAACACAGATCTGAGAAGAAACTGAGAGGTAATGTGCAGATTAACAATGGTGGAGGTTATTCATACACACACACTCTAGTTATGGTACAATATATTGGATATATCCTGGAATAATCACAGCATACATGATTTTAGCAGCAAAACAAGGAAAGAAATAGTAGATTTCAGCAATGGTAAGGAAGTTAATAGAAAAATGGAGACAATATCCTTCATGGATAAAGTAGTTAGGAAACCTAGAAGTGAAACTGACACCAGCTGTAGATTCCTGGGGAAATATAGAGTAATCCCCTAATAACATATCACTCCTATAATGCTTAGAGGTAACTGGTGACTCCCTCTATCCTGTTGACCTGAGAATAAGCAATGAAACTCTAAGTGAGTTTAAGGCCACCCCCCTGCCTTTCTAAAACCAACATTTTTGCTGGATTTCCAGGAAGCTAATGAACAAGTGGCAGTGAGATCACCTTATAAACCCTATCTTATTCCCTACTTTAGCAGCAAGAGCAGCACTACCATCATACAAAGAGACAGAAGGTGTCAATGACTGAAGCAGCATTCATGGTGCAGTTGATTCAACCAATCTTTCTAGCAGATGTGGTTTAAACTATCTGTTGGTGTGCTAACCTATCTGCAAGGCTGAACTGAATAGACTTGAACCCTCATCAGAACCAAACAGTCTCTACTGAACTAAATGGCAGGCTGGTCCTCATCCCAGCCAGAGTTTTAGAAGAACTGAGTTTATCCATTTTAGAATTTCATCTTCAAAGCTAGTAAAGAATGCCTTCTGAGGCAGGGCTTCATTGCTTTTGTAATAAAATCTTCAGGTGTCAGTCTTGAACATTTACATATAGTTAAATGGTGATTGTCAGAAAAGCAGCACAGCTAGATACAAGTGTTAGGAGGGATTAGGGCAGTAAATAGTATTAGGTAAGATTACAAGTTTAAGAAACAGACAATCCAAAACTTAAATTATCACTTTTAAAACTTGAGTCTTTGTCTACATGTCAATTACAGTAAGAAAAATAAGACCAGCATTTTAAGACTTATTTTTAAATTTAATTATTTATGCATTCAAATATTCTTTTTTTCTCACTGATACTTACATGACCATTAGCAACATCCAACAGATCTTTAACTCTACATCCTCTTACAGGTCCCACTTCATTGCAAATTGAATCTTCAATAACCAGAAAATTGGCTTTGTAAGATGTGAGTATCTTATAAATATCCTCTGCTGACCTTTTTGAATAGATTTGATAAATCTATAAATTAAGAAAACATGTTAATGTAATGCAAAAATCAGTGATACCTTCAATACTGGGACACACACACACCGCCCAACAACAACTTATCTGCAAAGGCAAACTATATGTACACATCAAGCTATAAAAAGTTTGGTTTTGAAATCTCCAAAACAGTGAGGCAATGGCCAGTTGAATGGCAAGTATTTGTCTCTGATGATGGCAAGTTCTCATTTTACATATTTCAAGCGGCCTGAAAAGTCTTCAGAAATAATATTTTGATATCTGTTTCTGTGCAGAGTGAAGTACTGATAATTTACTTCATAATCCCTTCCATGTCTGCTGGACTCCTATGTCCTCCTCCCTTCTAATACATTCTATTTTTTTGCATTACATTTGGGTGAAGAGGAAGGCAGATCCTGTGAGATGCCACATTTATGGAATTGGATACTCACATTCTCGTTTCTTTTCAGAAGATCATCATCATTATACAAAGGCAAGCTCGACACCATCCACCCCGTACAGAGCTTAATCACGCCCATGAGCTGTGGGCTGCCGGCAAACACGGCGGCCACAGGAGCCTGTCGTCTGCAAAAGCAACACCAACACGCACGTCTGAGCACCGGATGTACCCATCAAAACAACTTCATCTCCTGTGGGATCTGTTGGGGTGCTGCAGAATGAACTGGAGTACGTGGAGGTGTCATTGGGGGTCTCATTACAATTGGTGATGGTGTTGCTGTGGCAGTACTTTCCTTGCCGGGGAAAGTGCAGACCTGCAGCAATACTGAGTTTGAAAGGAAGGGCTCCTGCTGGGGCAAGGGCTCATGGTTGGTCTCCCCTCCTTGCAATCCACCAAGCACCATTCAGAGTGGTCCTGGAATGGATCCAAGTTTTGCTTTTCTGAATGGTTGCTAACTCGTGACAAAACAAGCTTGGGAGAGAGGGTAGGCAGAAGGAGAAACAACCTGATGTTATATTGTAAGGGAAAGATTTGTGATTGTTGTAACTTGATCTCTATTATGTATTTCATATGCAATCGCTGATTATGCGTTTCATAATCTGTGAGAAAATAATGTCAGCATACAGAATAATGTCTACAGTAATTATGTTTCTGGGTTTGGTATAATTTTTTTACTATTTGTATTTCTGTATTAATGAAAGAAAACAGTCATTGTCATACTTTATTACAGACTTTGGCAACTTCTGTAGAGAAAATTCAAATTAAATTTGTATTATCAGAGAGAAGTCTTTGAGAAAATATACTGTAATAATGACATTGAATTAAAATTTCAATGTGGATAGCTATGTATATCCATAAGAAAAAAACCCCTTTATTTTCTTTAAAAATAAGAACAGCTACTACAAATAAGGGTAGTCAAATTGCTCGTAGCTGAGTGAATGTCCATGAAATTCACCATGATTAATTACATACTTGAAGTATATGCAGACTAACATAAAAGCCATTAGGTACCTGGCATTATTCCACTTGCTGCCTTGAAGAGCTACAGCAGTGACAAACAACATACACTACTACAACAAGAAGAAGAAATTGGCTGGAACACTAATTACCAGCCTTGCCTTTTGTGAAGACGAACAGGTTGACATTAAAGACTACATAAATACAGAAAGCAATATTCTAAAAAATACAGTTAAGCTAAGTTATCTGAACACAAGGGATCTAATTTTCAGAAAAGCGCAGTTCCTAATGACATAGTTTGAAGTTAAATTGAATGAGGCAGAATGCAATTCTGAAACTTTTGGTGGTAAGAAAAATATATCTGTGAAAATAACTTGGTATTAGCTATGTATATGTTCAGTATGAGCTGTATAACATAGCTCCATACTCGCTGTGGTCAAAGGGGAAGTCTGAATCACACATGTTCCTCTCCACGTATCCTGACAGAAGTCTCTAAATCATCACATTCAGACATGTCATTTTATTGGCTCAGGCACATAACATTTCAGTGGTTTTGTCCACCGCTGGCATTACAATCAACATGAATCCTGTAATCTAATGAAAAGTTAGCATGCAAAGAAGCAAGATCTAAGATCTTGCTAAGATCTCCACCTCTGTTTGGAAATTAGGTCTGCAATGACATTAAACATGACTTGCTTGTGTGTTTCAGGATCTTCTCTTGTAATCCATGATAAACTCCTGTTTCTTTTCATAGGAACAATACCAAACTTAAAATATAAAAGTTCTTCCTCAATGCATCACTGAATGACAAGAGAAAATCCAGCTTGATAGAGGTAGCTCCACAAACTGCCGAGATAAAAATACCCTTACAAAAAGCAGTAAAACAGAAATGTTGGACTTCATGCTTACTTTATCCATGTCATAAGTTCTACTGTATCAGGATCATAGAATTCTTGCAGTTCTGTAAGCTCTGTCATTATTCTAGGGAAAAACTGATGGAAATGTTTTTGGTTACTTACAGTTTAAAAAATTATCTATAGAGCATCTCATTACATTAAGGCCTTAAGTGACACAACAGAAATGGGTTTCAACAGTTTTCCCCCTGACTGGTTCTTTTGCATGAATATTTTGCAACATTTACTTACCTGACAGCAGGAGAACCTCTCCAAAATAAGTATGTTAAACAGAAGTTCTCATCTCTCTCTATTTTATTATAATACTTATAATTAAAAATAAATAAACAAATAGCAGCAACAACATTCATCAACATCAAGTGGCCTTAAATGCATCAAAACCATAGTTCAGGTGGTCATATGCAAATGTCTACAAATAAGGGCAGATTATAAATCTTTCACGGTAAACCTGCTTGAGCAGGAGGGATTGGACTATTGTGACTTGATGGAAAGGTGTTACGCAAGCAAGACAGGAGAGAAGAAATTTCCTAGAACAGCCCTGGTAATGTGCCCTGGACTTGCTTCTGACATCAATCACTGCAGTGAAGAAAAGCACATTACATTGTGTGAAGTGGGGTATCTCAGTTTATGCTCTTGAAAAACATTTTGGAAAAAGAAGGGATTCTGTGAGATAGAATGTCACCTCTTTCAAACTAGGCCAGATTGCAACCCTGCATCATGGCATCACTACCCTGTCAGGTTTGAGGTCCTTCTTTATTAAGACAGGAGATTTTGTCAGTCCTTGAGCCATTTGGAGCATTTATCTGAAAAAGGCATGGCTGGAAACTGGCCAGCCTTGAGGGGCTGGAACAGGTACCTGTACATGCTGTTGTAAATGCTAAGTGAAAGTTACTGGATGTCAGCTCCTTTGGAAAATAATAAAGTTTACAGGTTATGCCAGATTAAAGAGACGACTTACTTTGGGACAGCCACAGTGGACAGACAGAAGTGGGAGCCTGCTTTTAATTGAGGAGTTTCCACCCCCATTACCTGGACAAGCTGTGTCAAGTGACAGCAGTCTACAATCAGCACAAGAGCAGCTGCCATATGTTTGTGTCAGGGACAAACAGCACTGCTGTTACAAAAATACTGGAACTACTCCCAGAACACAGGGATGGAAAGAGGAACTGCTACTGCGACCCCAAGGAGAACCTGCTTCACTCATCAATCACAGCACCTGGAAAAATGCAGTTAAGAGGAGGGACTATGCCAGACACAGTCAGAAAGCAGCCAAGCAAAAAGATGCTGAGCTATACACTCAGCCTTTTATAGCCATGGTAACAGATTAGGAGTCTCAAGGCATTTTTGCTGCTCTGTTACTTCTAATCAACATTCCCAACCTCAAGGATGAATTATGAACCTGGAGAGCAAACTGTTCACCAGTGCTTAAAAGCAGAAGCTGGATCTGCAATGGATGAAGCCCTCTAGAGTCCAAACCCCCACACTGCTTTCATTAAAACAGTCTGAAAAAGAGTTACTTGGTTAACTAAATTAGTTTCCTCTATTGTAATAGATTTCATAACTCTTTTGAGCAACTCTAGCTTTTTTTACAGACAGTATCTATTGCTCCATCAAAAACATGTAGAAAGTCAGGCTACAATAGAAAATTTGGTTGCAATGTAAGATAGATGTTACAAAATCTGTTAAAATACTGTTGGGCAAGACCAGCTTCTATGTATGAATTTTTAGACTATCCAAACTATTTTAAAGCTGTGCCAGTATAGCAGAGGATTACACTTTATGAGATATTTTACATATTTTTTGCACTCACAGGAGCTTAAAAAATAATTTCTGAATACTCTACCCCCAGTCTGTCTGTGACTTGCAATAAAGAACTAAGTATTCATTTTAAACATGGAAACATCTGTGGCTTTTCTTCCCTGTATTGTAGTAGGTACACACCTCAACACAATAGTCTGCACAAAGAATTTAACTCCATTATAATTTGATGGGAGCTTTGCAAACAGTTTATTTGCATATGGCCTCCTGTAATTTTACTTCATCTAACTTTGCTTCTTTTCACTAAAATTAAGATTGAGGCAACATAGTTTTCAATATCCTGAGTTTTCATTTGGCAGTATTTTCTTTGTTGAGTCAGTTTATACACCTAAAGCTTAACAGCTGAATATAATAAAGTCTTCATTTAAATTTAATTACAATAAGTGATCATTAAAAAATTAAATTGTCAAAGACATACTGAAAAAAGTGAAGTTTTTTTTTAAAAACGAAACATATTTTCAATGGATGACAGCTTCAATTCTGTCACATATATTTAATTTCACCAAGTACGTTTCATTATATTTGCTCATCATTTTTACTCATATTGTGCCTATATACAAAGAAAACTCCACAAAGGTACTTTTCTTACCTCTTTCCACAAGCTGAATCCAATTATAGTGGGAACTGCCATACTCAGAATAAGGGCCTAGAAAGTACATGTTAGAGAAAATGGATTATGCACCATTCTCCAACATTGAGGTGTCTGTTGATTCTGCTCATGCAGTGAGCAATATTTACGCCTGAAACCTTAGAGTGACAGTAGGTTACCACCACTTTGTGGTTTTCTACCAGGCAAAAAACTTTCCTCAAACAAGAATTTGCCTAATTTAGCATGGAAGGCTTCATTTGCCTCACAAGAACTTTACCATCAATTTTAGGGACAGTTAATTACTACTCAAGTAACAACGATTCCATGTGCACATGATGTAGGGAACAAAAGAAGGTAAACACCTCACATTCAAATGCCATGAGAAAGGAAAAAACCAAGCATTTGAAACCTCTGATCTTGTTGATGCTTTTGATCAGATTAGCATTATTGATATGCAAGGCTCAGAAACCCATCTCTCAGCATACCATCATTCTAGCTGATACAATTTTTGCTTTGCAAGAAGGAGAAAATAGCTTGTCTGGTACAGAAAATGTTTGATAAGGAAGACACACAAGGCATTCCTTTGATAATAAGCTACTAACACATCTACTGTGTTAATAGTAAAAAAGCAGGTCTACATCACAGAAAACATGAAGAATATAAAAGAATGTGCTTACCATGTACCTGAACATATTGTTACTCCTTGACTGAAAGAACACAGTCAATGTTTCTGATACAGCTATGTATGGTATTTTCACAGGAGACATAATGAACCTCTAAGTATAATATATTTATTCCTATAAGCCTCTTGAATTTTGGGTAAGCAATATCCTATCCCTATTTTATTAATAAAATCAATGCACAAAGCTGCTAAAAATCACACAAAGCAACTCTTGTCATATTGAGAATAAAGCTAGGGTTGGAAGCAGGGGAGTTGTTTGCTCTGTAACACAAGCTTATCTTCAGTCACAACACTTCTCCATAATGGCCATACATGAACTAATCTTATACAAAGTAATTTGACTTACCATTTCTTATGAAGCAGTTTTACTCTCAGCAGTTAAATACAGCTTACTACACCATTTTACGACCCATTTCTCAGTGAAAGAAAGCTTATGTCTTCCCTGTGCACCAGTACTTTTTCTCCTGGATTTCTCCTAAAAAGGGCATGACCTTCTTGACCAATCCCAATAGACAGAGAGATAGACATAGATATGACAGAGAGATTGAGGTCTCAAATATTTGTTAAAAGAAGTTGAGAAGAGTGAAAGGGAGATGAAGACAGCTCTGCTTTTTATGAGGAAAGGTTGTGGTGTGAATGCAACTTAATCACTAGGTACCAGAGAACACGTGATACTAAGAACAAAAGACAGAAAAAGCAGACCATATGCGATCCACAGCTCACAGAACAACCTGTTGTTTTCATGGGTTCTTTCATGGGTCTTAGGTAATTGTTGTTTGAAAAGCTATATGCTTGCTAGATGTATTTTCCAAGACTTTGGCAACAGCAACTCACCAGCAGTATTGGGTGCACAGCTTTCAGTCGAAGCCATTTGAAAAGCGTCATCCAAAGTTCAGGAGAACACACACCAAATGCAGCAAGCATACAAACATAAGGTGTCCATAGATATTTCATTCTGAAAAACACTGCAATAACTTAGTTGGGACCCTGTGTATGCCTCTGTACTCAAACTATTATAAAAACATTCAGATTTTTTTCTTATGTCAAACACAGTCTGGATGTTCAAACAATCTGAGGTCAACTTTGATGGTACTGGAGGGTAAACCAAGGAAATCTCCAGCAGAAGAACTGGCACCTGATTATCTGCTGTGAGATGGAGGAGCAAGATCCAAGGTAAAAGATGACAAAATCCTTCACAGGATTCAGGGGAGGATGAAAGAAAAACAAAGAAAATAGTAAAGTCACTTGTTGTGGTTTTCCAGCCAAGAAGGATAAAAAGCAGCTATTCAGCAAAGCTGTACAGACAATGTACAATAATGGAGTTCCTGAAGAAAGGAAAGGAAAATATTTAATTAACAATTTATGATTTGCTGGTGTTGTCCGCCTCTTAAGGGTAGACTAGTCAACTTTGAACAACTACAGGATAACCCAACAGTCTGCTCACTTTAAGCAATATTTGTGAATATTTAGATTTTAGGACAAGGAGCCTAATAAAAACACAAGCCTGATATCTTCAAGTTGATTAAGCTGAGAAACAAGGTAAGAACAATAATGTCTTCCAAACATCAGCTTCTCTAGCTTTAAGGATGAAGATAATACTTCTGAAATTATTTCTGCTAGTGCTTTAACTTGTCAGGAAAAGGTACACTCCGTGGTAGCCTACACACAAGAAGATGGATAAGAAATCCTCCATGTCCCAATATCCCAGTACTATTCTGTTCATCAAAACACTACACAAGCTCTTGCTAAAAATAATTACAGCACAGTTCTACGCGTAAATACCATTAAGAAAGTGATTAAAATGTGATTCAATTGATGTCTCGGATCTTGGCTGTGTTAAAGCTTGGAAAACATGTTAAAGAGACAAAGCACAAGTGTTCATATAACCATATCCAATTTATAACCAAAATTATCTTTGACTACTCCTAAGTAGAATCACTATATGCCAAAATTATTTCTGAAAAAGGGTGAATTTCAAAGGGGTAAACAGCATATAATGTTCAGTAAGGAACTCTGTTGCTTTCAGAAGAGATACATCAAAATCAGACTTACCCTTCCAAACACATCGCTAGACAACCAAGCAAAATTGTGTGAATTACATGATAAACTATTTCTGGCCTCTCTCCAATTCGACCATCCTCAAGTTTAACTGTCTCTTTCAGTGGTTCACCACTGCAGTTGGAGAAAATGAGACATCACTTAATTCAGATATTATCCCAGGAAAAGGTGCCAATAAAAATACTTTTAAGCCAGCAGTGTGCTGAGATCATTCCATATCATAGCATAGAATATTGTTGCACTGTTTACTTGCTTTTTGTACTTGATCAATGACCTATCAGTACCCACTGTCCCTTGTTTTAGATTGCAACCTCTCTGGAGCAATGGCTGTAAATTAATACAATGGGATCACTGCTCGTGACCACAAATCTTACTTTAAGGTAATTCAGCACCAAGAGACAGTCTAATTTAAGAGCATGTACACTCTACAAACATTTAGACAAATCATGCTGAACATGCATTTTAAGTTCCTTCGTATCATTAGCTTGGTAAAGAATTACGGAATCTGTACGATGATTATTGTGTATGGAATGTGTGTACAACAAAGATAACAGAAGTAGCTTTTAGTCACATTATTATAAATTCTAGTAATATATTATAAATAAAAATCATGGCCAAAATCTTGCAATGAAAGGTTTTCTACTAACAAGATAGCAAGGCACAGAATAGATAACAATTCCTTCTACCATGATGTGATTTCTGTTTACATTTTTATAATAAGCTTCCTTATGAAAATTAGAAAAAATATTTTGAGATTATTAACTGATTCAAAAATTAGAAAAAAAAAAAAAGAGAGAGGAAAAGGTTTCTTTTAAGCTTTTCTTTAAAAAGGTGTTGGACATAGTGTAGTCACTGCTCATTACAAAGTAATAAATACTTATTTCAACCACTAGCAAACAATAAGAAGTTTGCTCCATTGTTCTAAATATCCTATCACACATCCATCCTGACAAACATTTTCATTTATAGCAGCATAATCTTTATCTGCTAGAAGCCTTCATCCTTGAAATAAACCTACTGACTTTTGCTGCAGACAAGTGAGAAATTTGTTCCAGTATCTCAGCAGTTACACCATTCATCTTCTACCAACTAGGAAGAGATAAGTTACTAATCACTGAGTTTCCAAGACAAGTTATGCTAGGATCTACAGTTGGTATTCTTAGTCTTTTTACAAACACAGTTCCACTACCCCTTCTCTCAAGGGAACTGTGAATCACTGTGAAACTAAAACTAATTGAGTCAGTTTTACTTCAGTTTTGTTCCAAGCAGCAAAGGCTAATGGACCTTCTCACAGTAAACAAGTGTTTTAAAAAACCAACAGTGAAGCATTAGAAACCCAAAGCCCTCTCAGCTCCACCCATCTCATCTTTCTCAACATGTAAACTTGAAAAAAAAAACCCCAAACCCAAAACAGAAAAACAAATTCTATCAACAATTAGATAACTTTGCTATTGGAAGGAGAATTACAAATATAATATCTTTCTCTGTCAGTGAGAAGAGACAAACACATCAGCAAACATTAGCCAGAGCTCTGCAGGAATTGCACCTGCGAGGAAACAAACCAATGACAACTCCCTGTTCTGACAGGATGCTCAAGAACCTCCTCACTAAAGGACTTCTCTTTAGGAGGCTCTGGTGGGCCTTCCCACTGGTGCTCAATGGTAAAACAAACTTTGAAGCAACAAACATGATGACCATTCCCTGAGGCATCCAGGAGCCTCTTATTTTTAACTTATTTTTCATATAAACAGGTTACTTACCAAATTCTCCTAAAAATGACCTGAGTTACAGAAAAAAGGCAGATAATTAATACTAAAATATAAAAAGGCAACAGTGATGACTGTGTTAGTCGCAAAAAAAAGTCTTGGGAGGGTGCCTGAAGAGATTCTTGACAAAGGAGCCAATTCATTGTAAAATTCCTAGTAAGGCAAAAACATTCCATTAAAAACAGTAACAATGCCCCATAGATTAGAAAAAAACCCAGAAACCCAGCACACAATCACAGTTTAACCTATTCACGTCATAGGAAACTACTTGAAATTCATCTTTAAAAAGTTATCTTTTTATCATTTGAAACTGCTTTGCAAATACTCTTTAGAGTAACTGTAAAAAGTCTATCTTCCCAAAAAGTATCTGTGATCTGAAGAGACCAGACTACAAATCCTTTATATCACAAAAGCCCAACCTCCCATACGGGGACCAAAAGAATCTTGTTGTCACAGTGGATTAAGATTTTAGAGATACTGATGCAAGAAGGTATGCTTGTCCTCATTCCAAACAAGGAGATGAAGAAGGGAAAGTGGTCATCTGAGATCACAAAGAAGCCTGAGGCACTGCCAAGAATAAAATCCTTAATGTTGAAATTCTAGTTCTGTAGCTAAAGCCACTTGATCATTCTTCTTTCTCAGTTAGCAAGCAGGAAGATAATACACCCTACCCAGAAGCACTGTCAGTGTGTATTCTCAACTGGAACTGGTGCAGCATGTGGTGCTGTGAATGCATTCTTGTCTTATTTTGTTTTGCTTTCCTCCCTCTTTTCATTTTCTCCCAAGAGAAGACTAGAGCTCGGCATGTCCAAACTGGCCTTAAAAGACAGATCTTGAAGCTCTTGTGCTGCAAATCATAATTCCAACACACAGTGTTCCAGGTGTAAAGGCACCCAGTTTGTCTCAATCTCTGGCTTCATTGCAGAGTCTGACAGCCTGAAAAGTGACGTTTAGCAAGGCCCCAGGGGGAAAAAAGGGAAATCCATTAATACCTGGGAGCTGAATAAACTGAAATCCTGACCAGGAGTCCTTTCTTTTCTTGCAAAACACTTAAGAATGGGTATGTGGGTGTATTAAAAAATGCATCGTAGTCAACATCACTACATCTTGTCTTCCAAAAGTTCCCTAACAGTTTCAGTTGGGTGTGATGTCATTTTCCACTTGTTCCCCTGAAAGGCTGTGAAGTAGTTTTCTGTATGAGAGATGCAGTTCTTCAGAGAGAGTTCCAATTCCTGTACAAAATTGCAAGTCTTGGCTTGGGTCCAGGAGCGTGTCAGTCCTTACTAACATGCCATTGGAAGTTTTCCAGAAAATCTGCTGCCATGACATCTTCTTGCAGTCCAACATCCAACTCTTTTACAGATACTAATGTTTTTTTCTTAGAATCACAATTCCCTCTGACTTTTAGGATGTCCCTTGTCCTAATTTCTTCCAAAACATACAGGGAGTATTGGGGGTACCCACAAACCAAGCCTCTTTTGAGATAGTATCAATAGTTCATGACTCTTTCCAGAGCCTTCTTTTCCAGGCTATAAAAAGCTTGTACTGCCACCTTTACCCTATTATCTTTGTTTTCAAATCTTATTAGAAACACTAGACAGGATATAGAAAGTTTTCACTCTTCAACATCACAAAAGAACAAAAATCCATGAAATGCTTTCACTCCAAGGCTTGACAAATACTGAAGTGCCTCGGAAACCTTTACCCTAACTAAATTCTGTATGTGCACATTTTTTTACTTTAATCTTAAAACCAGACAACAAATAACTAAACTATTTCCCTAGCTCCTCCTTCAAACTCTCACAAGCCACTGAAATGTTACACTTCTCAGAGCAGTTTCAAACATCTGGATATCTTGGGAGGTGTAGAGAGTTTAAATAAACTTACTTTGTTGTGTTTAAGCCGAGTTTTACTTCAATGAACTTCAGGAAATGCTCATTTTCTTTATGAGGAATGAACATCTGAAAATTAATTTAGCAGACAAAAATAATACGAAATGCTGGAAGCAGTTTTCACATAGTCATTCAGATTACAAAATGTCAGGTAACAATCAACTATTCAAGATTTAGTTAAAACTAACAAAATGGATTAAGTGTGCCAATTAAGGGACTGGTACAGCATTGAAAATCTTCACTTCAAAAAATCTACATTTAGGGTTTCCTTGAGAATATTATTCCCTTCATTCCACTCCCATACCACACCAGGAAGGCAAGTGAAAAGCTGCCAATAAGTTGTCAAAAGACTACTGAGCAGTGTAAAAAGGATCATGAAAAACAGACATGGGCTTACTCCCGAGCAAGCCTAAGAGTTTTACACTTGGCTCCACTAGAAAATAGGACTGCAGCTGAGCAAAAGTCATGAGCATTTGTAATCTTCACAGAGATTGTCTGAGCTGCCTAAAGTTCTGCAACTTACTCATAACTGTAATTTAACTCATATTTTTCCAGGTCAGATTTTATTTTCCTGGAGATACAGCAAGGCTAGTCATTCTGAATGGCAGAAGAAAATAATTACATGTGAGCGTTCTTTCAAGCCTTCTAGGGTTCAGTAGTTTCTTTACTTTTAAGTTAATACTGTTAATTAACACAACGACAGTGAGTTTGAGACACAGAAGAAAAGCACAATATGTGTAAAAGGCCAGCAAGAGGGAATTGCTAATCAAAATACAAGACCAGGCTAAAATCCCACTGTGTAATCTCAAGTCCTAACTGACCTCTACACAAAGCAAAAGCCTCTGTTCCCATGTTCTACTTGAAATGTAATTGAAAATTAATATCTACCCTAAGACTACACATACTTGCTATTGTGTCACCGTGCACAAGAATATTGTTTTAATATTCAGACTAGTCTGTAGAGGCCATTCAAGTTGTAACAAACCCCATATTTATAAAATAGATAAAATGTCTTTGAAAGAATATTTCTATACTGTTTCAACCCACAAGATCAAAACCCCAAAAAGATCAAGCTGTTTGAGTTGCTACAAAATGACTCAATTTTTAGTACTCATACTAACTATGAATTAAGCTACAAACCGTCATATGAATTAGATAAGCAACACTTCAAAAGATTTTTTCAAGATATATCTGCAACTTTCCATTTAGATTCTGAAATTAAAATCACTTTTTCAGAGTAATCTTACCTTTAATAAGAAGTTCAGTGTCACTGCTACTGTAAGTACCAAATAAATATACATTATTTTCAGCAATCTTGACACAAATGTACTTTTTTTCACATTCATCTGCAAAAATATTTAAAGAATGCTGTATCATTTTGGAGTTCAGTTTAAATTTTAAAACTACACTCAGGGTTAGAAGAAAGTCTACTTACCTGAAGGGATTTGGAGAGCATTAAAGCTACCACAAGACTCAGTAATGGTGACACTAGTAAGGCTGAATTTTCAAACTGCAGAAGGTACCCCACGATGACAGAAAACAGGTAGATTCTGTATACCTCATGCACCTGTTGAGGAAAAAAATAAACAATAAAATATAACTATAGTGGATATAAATCCTGCTTTTTGGAGCAGTATATAGCTCACTTCCTCTGTTAATCAGGGGAATGAAAGTATCTCAATCCTTCAGCTTGTGAGTCTAGCAGGGTACCATTTGGCTCTGGAAAGCATTGCACATGAAAATGATCCTGGTCAGGCTCAGTAACTAATGGACAATTACTTCGCAAGAATTCTGTAAAAATGCCAGAAGCAGGAGTATTTTACCAGGTCTCCCCATTCAGTAACACCTCCCTGTGATGCAACACAAAGCAGTAATGACAAGGCACCAGTAAGAACACACAATTTGTGACAGAGCTCACTTGGCAAACAGGTGCTTTCCGTGCCCTCAAAATAACTTGTTCATTAACCTGTCTCAGGAATGAATACTCAGACTGTTATCTATACTTGCTGTTATTTACTATTTGATAAGCAGATGTTATAAACCTTGATGCTTGATTCTTCAGACTTTTACCCAAACACCCATTTTCTCCCTTATACACTCTGCTTTGAACTACAATAGATCAAACACTTCCCACTGCTGAGGAACAGAATAAAAAGAAACTGAAAGAAGAGGTGAAGAATTAGAATTGCATGCAGTTTGATATCTAATAAAACCAGAAGGCATACATGTACAAAGGAGTGTATACACACTGCAACAGGCAGAATAAAAATGCCTTATTGTTGCAAAATTTCTGAGAACCATTTTGCAGAATAAATTGAAATACTTTCTTGTATTGAAAAATCAATTGGCCTTCAACATCTGTCTAGTCTATTTATTGGCAAATCAGTGCAGGACAGGCCACTGAGGGTGAAAATGAGGTCTTTAACTGCAGAGAGCCAACAAAGCACTTCTTTGGTCTGCACACCCTCCTGTGAATAGGAGAAAGAAAAGAAGAGGCAGCTAGGCCAAAATGGAGAGTATCATTCATCATTCTTTTAGCTCTCCAAGGATGTTTCAGGTCTCAGAAGCTTTGTTTAACTTCTATCCCAAACACAGCAGTCCAAAACATACTCAGCTTAAAGTTATTTTATTCTTCTGATGGCTATCACATGCACTTTAGCTGGGCCCAGGCTGCAAGACACTCATCACTCCATCTTGTGCCTTCTGGAGCTCCTGAGCAGTATGAATGGCAGGCACCTCAGAGGCTGCCTGTAAATCCCCCACTATCAGTGGGCTGAAAGGTTCCAGTACCTTCTCTGTCTGTGCTAGGGCAAAGCTGTCTAGCAGGAAAAGAGAAACAGCCTGGACAAACAGGAGATAATGACTGTATTCCCACATCATCATGAAGGTATATGTTGAGGCATTCACCAAAAGATAACAAAACTTCTGGAAGAAAAAAAGAAAAGAAAAAGCATTAATTTTGTACCCATGCATGTCTGTTGCAAAGTAACAGAGAGGTCATTAAAACATAAACTATGGAAATTAATTATTATTTTGGGAAATAATAAAAATACTGACTTTAGAGGTGCTTAACTTTCAGATGGAAGAAAGTAATTACTGAAATACTCAAAAACATTTCAAGCCAATCAGAAGAAACAATTTTGAGAGAGAGTAAGGGTAAGAAAGTAACAACCATCTTCTTCAAGAAAAACAGTTTAAATGAGAAAAATTCTGCCTCAGTTTATTAAAAAAAAAGCAGCACACGGCCCATTACCACACTGCTCTCCCTGAACCCTCCTGGGGGCATAACAAGGTAGGACACAAGTTGCTTAGCAAAACTGCACATGCTTAGGTGAAATCCAACTGGCTCTTTTGAAAAGAAGAAACAAAACATCTACTGTTTTCTGCCCAGAAGGGCAACAATAGCAGAAGTAACTAACCTAGAGTAGTACAGTTTCAACAGCAGCTCTTTATTAAGAAACTAATTTTGCCTCACCTCAGCAGAACAGTTTAGGTTCTTTTTTAAATAGCCTGTGAGTGCTGCTACTTGACATGCAAAATATGGCAAAGCCCAATTTTCTCTTGATGGTATGGAGTAATCAATTCTTGTTGTATCTGTCCTAGAATAAAGTACAAAGAAACAAAAATATTAAAATATTTATAGAACTAAAATATCAAGGAAAGCCTAAACACCACTTCTAGTTGTAAATGTGGCCTTGCAAGCAAACTTTTCCTGATTTTGGTGCAAAGTAACTGTGACACAATTTTGCTGCTGATACAGTTCACAAATTTATTAACAGCATGAAGGCCCAAGCTTTACTCATCTATTTAGCAGGTCTCCGTGTTAGCTGGCTTTATAGGACTGAAGCCAAAAAGCATCTGCCTCGAGCCTTTTCTGACCTGCAATGAAAAGCAGCTCACAGCTGAGAGAAAATATTCCTTTCAGTTCTCATACAATATGTTTTAAACAAGTGATTTAGGTAGCTGAGCATAACATATTTAGGATACAAACTGGTGCTCCCTCACAGCAGCAGCAGCAGCAAATATTTTGTCTACAGGGAAAAATTCTGCCCAGCAAAACAAGAGATTAAAGACGGATGGGGAGCATGCAGGGTTTTCTCATGGAATGACTTGACAGTATCCCCACAATTAGAGGTGTAGGTGAAAGTTTTTAAAAGTGCTTAAGCGACTCAGAAGCACAAGCCACGCTTTCAAATGTGATCAAAGGCATCAGTCTCAGAGGTATATAGTCTTCTTTGTGTCTACTATGCCTTTAAAAGGGAGCCTCAAGCTCCTTTATCATTTAGGTATTTAAAAGCCTTTCATTTTTTCCTCTGAAGCCTCTCACAGAGGCATATTCGGAGCTTTTTTAACTACTAAACCTTTCATTTTGTTGACACTGTTTAATCTTATTCACTGTTGAAAAAAATTACAGATTTATTCACCATTTTTCCTACTTTCCACTGTTCACACCAGCTTGATGAACAGTATTTTCACTTACTAATAACAGATTCTGTCATGATGACTTCACACTCCTAGAAGATGCTTCCCAACAGTTCAACTTTAAAGTTTATCACTAACATTTAAATGTTTATCTCTAACGTTTTGCTCCATAGTTCTTTTATTTCGAGTGCTCTCAAGTTCACAGAAAGCCCCAGAGCTCCATGGTGACAAACCAAGAGCATGAACATTGGTTTTCATTGCCCAAATGAGGCTCCCTATTATTGTGGTGCTTCATAAGAGGAAGGGGAATTGCAAGTGAATTGTTTTAAAATAAAAAAATCTTGATATTAAGATCATCTTAAAAAATTCCACTTTGCAGAAAAACCCACTACAAAAAGATTAAAAAAATCAAATATTCTTTACCAAAAAAAATGCACTTGATCATTTCTTTCTATGCCACCAGACAACTGGCCAGTGAGTGCAGTTCTGTTTTAAAGCTGTTTTGGACATTTGTCTTCATTCTTCATCAGCACAAAACCAAACTTTCTGAGGAATATTTTTGAAAAATGAAATTGTGTGTGAATACTCCTGTATTCACACACATATCCATAAAGTCAGTTCAACTGCTAATATGGATGGTTTGGACAACAGGAGGTCTTTCCATTAAAAAAATCATCATGAGAATCAATGAATCTCTTGGAAATGTTTTCTATTCACCATAAGATTTTGCTCTCACAGTGAGAACACAAAGCTTAATAAAAGCATTTCAATCCACTAATTAAAATCACTTCAATCTGCTAATATTTTAAAATTCCTTATTGACAAACTAGATTGTATAAAGATGTTTTTCTTACCTGTTAATAATGAACCATGCTACAGTCAGCATTCCTGCCAGCCAAGTCCCACTCATAACCCAACTGGTTACAAACAATGCAGTCACATAAATTCCCTGCAGTCCAAAAACTATACCAATGTAGAAATACACTGGTTCAATAACTTCCTGAAATTACAAATAAAAACGAAGAGACATAGTGGCAACTGAGCTGAAGCTGGAAATTATTATCATTTACAATTTGTTACTGCTAACAATGTGCTAGGTGCTTTACAAACAGGTAAGAGACGCCTCCTATTCTAGAAAAGTACTGGGCATGCTTTTATTTGGGGCTCAAATAAAACACAGGGAAGAACAAAGCAGTGTGAATTAACTGCACACTTCAGGACTCAGCTTGCCAGTGCCATGATTTTTGAGTTTGCTTTAGCTTGGACACTCTATGTGCCAGATTTAATAAATCTATGCTGCAGTGGGATATAAAGTTCAAAGGACTACTAGAAGAAGTTATAAAAGGGAAGAACTTGAAGAAGTAAAGATGTGGTAAAAATGGTTCCAAAATAAGTAAATCATAAAAAAGGAAAGATAATGAGAGAGGACACAAGTATGCAGCATAAGCAGAACAAAGCCTGAGTAGAGTGGAAACTGACAAAAGGTTAATCTACAGAAGTGTTTTTCCCTATAAGAATGGGCAGACAGGTACCACTATAACAGACTTCTGTACTCCAAAGGAGTTAACTTTCCTGTTTTTAATGGATAGCACAGATACTCCTGACATTTCTAAGCAGTCTGTAGAAGTAAAGAATAACAGAAAAGGTTAGTGGCTAGAGTTAAACCCCCAAAATCCTACGCCAGAGACTGATCAGATTTGAGGAGAATCTGGACCTGGTGAGAGCCTCAGCTCAACTCATTCAACAAAAAATGTATCCTTGGATACAGCACAGAAAGTCTCACACACACACAGAGATACAACCATAATGAAAGTACAGAAAGTAGGACAAATGCACATACTTCGCTACCAGACGCTTGATATAAAACACTGGCAATCAACTCTGGGTACAAAGTCATTTGCTGGACAGCATTTATGGTCTTCAGTGATACTGTCTTATTGTTGTGTGTCAACTCATAAACACCTACAGACAAAAAAAAATATTATTCTTGGAATCACTTACTACTGCTGTTCCTAAAAGAGGCCAAAGTGTATTCAAAGGTAGGGGGAAACAGATTTGATCATTAAAGCTACTGACTAATTCACCACACCTAGTTTTAAAGAAAGGAAACATTTCCATGTAAGATGTCATTCCACCTACCGATCTAGCTAGAAAGTTATTACCCTTTTTTCATCTAGTCTTTAAACAGAAGGCCCAAAACTAATCATCTGAAGCACAGTCTTTTCAGTAACACACTGATGCAGTTCTGGAACTACATGCCTATAGATCACCTTCACAGGAAGATCTTAAGGAGTGAGACTGATCTAACAGGGATGAGCAGGATGTATTAAACCTGCCTCCAGAAGGACATCAGGTGTGATGGCCTCATCACCCCTTTCAGCTCTGCATTTCTGAGATTCCTAAGAATCGTTCACCAAACACAATATGCCTTTCTATAGGGTTAAGATTGAATTGAAGCTGCCATACTTGAAGGATCATTCCAAGATCATTCCAAAATGTTATAAATAAAGACTTGTCAATACTTAGGACACTAGAGGGAAAAGCAAAAACAATTCAAATCAAGATACGGGGGAGAACAAAAACCTCAAAAACAATGCAACAGTCAAACCAGACAACTGTTTCCAGCTCTGAGCCTATCTTGGTGTATGGTCTGCAGTTAGTTTTCTGTAGGCCAAACCAGGTCCTTCAGGACTTATACCTGGGTTCAGCACAGCTGTAATACACTCTTGAAGACTGGATGCCTTGTATTACCCTTGTAGACATGAGTCTACCTGAATAAGGCATACAGTCCATCCTCTCACAGCATGGGCAATATCCCCAGAGGTCATGAGGTGCTGAGTGTACCAAAGACCTCAGGTATTGCTGATGTGCTACATTTCAGCTGGGAAACTGTTCAACCAATAAAACACTAACCACAAAGTTTAGTTTTACTGGCTTCAGTGAGGTTTCACAAAAGGACTGAACTAATTCAGTGGCTGAACACTGCAAGATAGAGCAGTTCATCCTCCTCTCTCCTGAGTTCCAGCCCCATGCTAGTGCAGTGCACTTCTGAACTCCCTGATCAAGCATGGAAGTGCTCCTTCTTTTCATTGCTTTAGTTTCCTTTTGGTTTAGGGACCCAGGGTCAGTGAGCCCCAGTGCAGGATGAAGAGCAGGAGCGATCACTGTCACTCAGTCTGTTCTCCTTCCGGTTGCTTTCTGTCCCCACCACTCAGTGCTCATCAGCATCTATTCATCACAGCTGACAAGAGTAAAAACTGGCAGGGACAGGATGGAGCAGATCAGCTTGTGATAGAACCTGTTCTGTCTTCTGACAGAGGATGGAAAACAGTAATTCTCATCCCTCATTCCCAAATTCAACATAAATTATATTTACATGGCAGAAAATCCACTATTGTGACACAGCCAAACCCAATGATAACTTTGATACTCTTTGATCATAAGAGTAATATTAACCTTACCCTAGAGTATTGATTAAAGGCAATCTGCTGGAATATAGGATAGTTTGTTTTTGAAAAGGCACTGAATAGTTAGGACAGCGTGTGGTTTTTAATTAAGCTGATCAATATACCTACATAAGAGAATAAAATTAGTCTCCCCAGTCTGCAGAAGTTTTTTACTGTCTCCAAAGAGAACAGAACTTTTCAAAGTTAATAAAACAAAGGAGTTTTGTACCTCTTTCAAAGGAAGGAGCCTTTAGCAGTTCTTTATAGAATGAGTAATAAATGGCACTGTCACCCTGAAATGTAATTTCTCGTTCAAGTTCCTAGGAAAAAAAATATATTAATTTCCTGCAATCTCTTTCCAAAGAAGACAATATAATTTCAGATAGACCGGTTTTGTAACACGGTACATGGTTATGACTTGACTGTACATCTTCAAAATATTCCACAAAACATTAACCTCCACAGCATTTCTATCAGGTACATAATGCTCTCTGTAACTTAGCAAACATGCTTGGAAACAGAGCAACTCAAATCCACATTGTAAGTCAGCACAAAATTCACGAGATCTTTTCATATTCAAAAACCTGAATTTCATTCAACTTTCTGTACTTCTCTTAATAGTGGAGTTCTTAAGAAAACAAAACCTAACAGCACAAAGAAAACCCCCAGAATCCCAAAACAAACACAAAAATACCCACCCCAAAAAGCCCAACACATATTCCTGTTGATTAGCTTCTGCAATCCCAGTATGCTTCAGTTATTTTTCCATATTTTAGAAAGGTATTTTAAGCATAAAGGGTGGCATGGAAAAACATACAAAAGCGTAACAAGCCACGACAACTGTTAGCGGGAGGGAAAAAAAAGAAAATAGAGAAGACAAAAAAAAAAGCTGTTTCAAAGACAGAGGCCTCAGTAGAAGGACACAGGACTGCAAGTAGTTTCAACATGACATGGATCAGATTTGATTTCAAGGACACAATTTGGCTTTTGTTTCAGTAGTTTATCTTTACCTGCCTGCTGGAAAACCAGAATTTCCGTTCATGATATGTAGAGAGGTACACAGCATACATCATCCCACTGGTGACTGCCGCGAGACAGCCAAAGAAAAGCTTTGCAAAACGCTGGATTAACATATCTGAAAATGAACAGTGGGAAAGCTGAAACAGTCCAGAGGATTGAGAAACAAACAGTACATCCTACACATGATTCTTATTTCTGAACAACAAGCGAACTCACTGGCATGAGAATTATCACACCATCAGCAGCACAGATACATTGAAAACCGGTTTGTTACTCCTGTCCTGTAGTTTTCTTTCCCAGTTCTTATCATTGCTTCACAGGACCTTCAGACAAAATACTCAACACACTACACTGCAAATTTCCTCCAGCAAGCTTTGTTTTCAAATAAATTCCAAGAAGGAAAAGCCTCTTCCAGATAAATAGAGTAAACTCTAGATTCTACCCAAAAGACCACAAACTTCTTAAAGACATTAACAGACAGAGGTGGCATATCACATCTAACATAATTTCTGAAACATTCTATTTTCCATTCTGTTTTTGAATATAAGAACGAATGAATCTGAATTTTACCAAACTCATTCAAAGGGTGTCTGCTTCACCTGTAGCTCCCTTGAGTTAGTATGTACTTTTAACATAAAAGCTTTTGGTAGCTTGGTGAGCACTTGCCTAAAATTATTCCTAGTTTTAGTTCTGTTTCTTGAAAAGCTGTAAGGACTTTTTGTCTGTTCTTGTTTCAGTACCATTACTTCATGCATACCAGCTTCCAACCAGAAGATCATTCCAGGAGCAATAAAAATATTTATTTGTATGCAAATAGTAAAAGTAAATTTCTTAACTCCCCTGCCTCTACCTCCCCAAGCCTGAAAGAGTCCAAGACTAACATTTCACTCTCCAACACGTAAAATGTCATTATTAAAGAACTCTAATGTGCATGCCTGTTTTCTCTTGAAATATTCAAAAACCTAATTCAAAGTAAGTCTGTTACAAATTACTGTGCTACAAATATCTTCCCATAAAATGTAAGGGAATAATGAAACAAACAATCAAAAGTCAGCTAAAAATTCTGTAGCTTACATTTTGGCGACTTTCCCAGCTTTGAATTTTCTTTGTTTCTCTCCTCTGGAGCCATTTTGTCAGATTCTGTGCAGTTTTGTTTCTTTCTCTGTCGCAGGTCTGCTGCCCCTGAAGACATTTGTTTTTTAAGTTATTGCAACAAAATACTTAAAATCACACTGGGAAATCCACACAGTAGCAGGTAGCAGCCAGTTACTGCTACTGATTCAATCCCATGGAAGATATATTTGACAAAGACTCAATTGAAGTATGTCATATGCTCAACTAAAATAACAATATAACACTACAGAAATAAATTCTTATGTTATTCCTTAGAAAAAACCACAGTATTCTCTCGAGGCCATACTCTGGGATTACCCAGAACCCAAATTAGAAGCTAAGTGGTTTATTCCATTTGGTGAACACAAATGAAGGAAATCAGTAGTTTAGATAAGTTGATGCAGACAATGGGAGAAACTGGTGCCAATTCCACTCTAGTCTCATCCTGGTTTAACGCTGCTACAGCAGAGTAATACAAAAATTGGGCTAGTCCATTATTTTTAAATTGAGATGACTATTATTTATATGGCAAAGACTTTTATAAAGTAAGTGTAATATCACTTTTTTCCTGCTTTTGGATCTACTGGAACTAAGCAGATTAACAAATTTAGTCTAACATATAATTAAAAATCCCAGTCTGCTCAGCCACACAGATCACATCACAAGACCAAGGGCTTCTGTTAACATTTTTGTGAGCAGCAGCAGTCTGAAGTCCTGGTCCATTTATTTTACAGTCTGAAAGGCAATGAGGCTAATTCACAGACTACATACAAAAAGTCTACATACAAAAAGACTCATTGCAAAAAGTATTTTATAATTCCTATATTAAAGATACCCCACAATATTTATGTCATTCTGTAAGTGTAATTAAAAGGTTTAACTGTAATTCACACTCCAGAATTTTTAGCTCTCCCGTTTGACCTACTGTCCAACATTGCTTGAAATTTTGCAGCCACCAACTTTCCTCTGGACTTAAAACAGCTCCTTCATAAACCCATCAGCTTCAAACTTGAAGTGTCAATCTTCACACCCCACAACAAAGCTTTTAAGTACTCTGGTTGCATGCTACTTCAATTCTAATTCAGTCTACTTTTAATTCCTGGCTATTAGATCTAAAAGTTAGAAACTAGAGATAGAAATATAAATGTTTAAAGTGATGTCTGCCTGTATCAGGACACCAGTGTGTTAACAGAGCAAATTATAAATCATTTCGAGCAAACCAAGATCTCAATGGTAACATTTTTCATGGAAAGAACAGAAAATGTCTACCTTCTTAAACAAGACAAGAACTGGAAAAATTCTAAACAACACAAGGCTTAGGGCATTCAGGATCACATTTATGATCATGTCAATCCAAAATGAAATGCATACCAGCATCTCTTCATGACATGTATATGAGAAGTTTATCAGCAATGCAAACACCAAGTGCACTGCAACTAAAAATCATTTGTATCATGCAAAATAAAACACAGCGGGAGAAAACCCTAGATCACAAAAGTGGGCAGATACGTGCTTGGAAGGACAACTGAGTGCCCCTGTCATTCTAGTTATGACCAAAGCAACAGCATGTTGAACACTGGAGGAAAAGGCCTTTGCTTCTCTGGCAGAGAAGTGAACCATGGCAGAAGTGTAACAAACTTATGAAGTACAGCATTAACAGAAAGTATAGCAGTAATAGAAAGCTCCCAAAGAAGTAAAAATTTAAAATACTACTTCTGAAACAACAACATCTCAATCAGCAAATGATCTTCACCTTGGTTTTGAACACTGTTCAACATATTCCCCCCAAAGCAATAACACAAAAAGATGTGTTACTTCTGTTTCTTGCTGCTGCCGCAAACAAGAAAAACGCGGTTTTCACTTCAAAGAATCCTTCAAACAGAGTGAAATGAAAGTAAAACAAGGTAACAACTAAGAATTCTCCAGAATTTTTAACTGATGACACAGCCTCTAGTAACTCTCTATCCAGCACATTATTTTTCATCTGCTTTTCAGTTCCCTGTAAGTCCCCAGTTCAAACAAGTTCTAGCTCAGAAAACATGCATTCCACTTATTTTTGTGTTTCTACTGCAGAAAAACACAACTCATTCCTACTTTGTGCCACTATACTCATCTACTTTTCACCTACTAATTGAGCACTGTCTGTAATTTTTGTCTTCTCATCTAAAAGAGGATTAGACAGAGCTGGGAAACTTTCAGAGAAGGGCCATGAGGGTGATTTAAGTTGTGCAATGGCTTCCATACAAGGAACAAGGAAGCAAATTGAAGATGCCTCAGTCCAGAAAAGAGGATGACCAACAGAAACATGCCAGACGTCTACTGGTTAGTGAAGTGCACAAACACACTGAATAGAGAGCAGTGATTCACCTTTTCTAATACAAGAAGTACTCAAACAAACCTAGTGAGTCAGGCTAAAAAGAACCAGCTCATTGCACATCACCTTCACGCAGAACACTCCTACCCAAAGAATGTTCTGTAAACCAAGAGTTTGCACAGTTGTGGAGGACAAGCAACTGGAGACTCCTAAACATAGAGAAACCATGCGCAGCTCAGAAAGTACCCCTGCTGAGAACAGCTGGGAGGCTGGAATATGCCATGGGACAGATTTGTATATGCTTGTTTTGCTCCTGCAGTTTTCTGGGTGCCTATTAAGAGTTTTGTTTCTGCTGATTTCTCCAAGAAGACTAAATGCCATCTCCTACCCCCTACAAAGGGGGTTTGCAGTAAAAAGACATGGAGAAAAATGCTTGTGTAGGGGCTAAAAGTGAAGCACAATCGCAGAATACCCTGAGTTGGAAGGATAATCCAAGTGCAGTTCTTGACCCTGCACAGGAAACCTCAATAATCACACCATGTGCCTGAGAGCACTATCAAAGCGCTTCTGGAACTCCGTCAGGTTCAGTGCTGCATCCACTTCGTTTGGGAGCCTGTTCCAGTGCCCAACCACCCCCTGGGTAAAGAACCTCTTCCTAACACCAACCTAAACCCCCCCATCCACAGCTTCAGGCCATTCCCTCGGGTCCTGTCACTGGTCACCACAGAGATCAGTGCCTGTCCCTCCTCTTCCCCTCCTGAGCAAGCTGGAGGTCTCCGTCAGTCTTCTCCAGGCTGAACAAATCAAGTGACTTCAGCAGCTCCTCATACAGCTTCCCCTCAAGGCCCTTCACCACCTCGCAGCCCACTTTTGGATGCTCTCTAATACTTAATGAAACGAGAGAGAAAACTGACTAAAACACACGGAAGGATGCCAAAGAGAAAGTACACTCACGGAGGCATCCACGAAGCCCACAGATGCTGCCCCGGGCGCTCTGCCCAGAGACAACGCCAGGCGAGGGAACAGAAAAAGACCCCATATTCCCTAGAGACCGGCCTGGCCTCCCGCTTGGGGCTGCAAAGGACGGGCTGCCTTGGGCTGGGCTGGGGCCCGAGGGGCCGCCGGGGCGGGCTGGGCCCGGGAGGCCGCCTGTGTCCTGCAGCCCAGTGTTTCACCTCCGTCCGTGCGCGGCGGTCCCGGCACGGCCCTGGCACAAACCGCGAGGGGCGGCCACACCGCCGGCCCGAGCCAGCGGCCTGGCCCCGACCGCCTCCGCC
>VZSE01006395.1:2646657-2700866 GCA_013398275.1 Promerops cafer
AGCGCCCCTGCGGGAGCTCCGCGCTCCCGTCGCCCGCCCCGCCGCGCAGCCCCCGAAGGCGGCACCTCCCGGGCCGTTCGTGCCGCTCCCGCCTGCCAGCCCCGCTCCAGAGGGACCGGGCGCCTTCAGAGACGCCGCGGAGCTCCTGATCAGCCTGCACAAGAGGAGGCTCAGGAGTGACCTTATCGCTCTCTACGATTACCTGAAAGGAGATTGTAGCCAGGGGAGCGGCTTTTCCCAGGCAACCAGAGATGGGACGAGAGGATATGGCCTCAAGATGAGCCAGAGAAGGTTTAGGTTGGACATCTGGAGGAATTTTTTCACAGAAAGGCTGATTAGACATTAGAACGGGCTGCCCAGAGAAGTGGTGGAGTCGCTGTGCCTGGAGGTGTTTAAGGAAAGATTGGACGTGGCACTTTGTGCCAGGGTCTAGTTGATATGGTGCTGTTCGGTGAGACATTGGTTTCGATGATCTCAGAGGCCGTTTCAAACCTGATTGATTCTGTGATTACAGACCTGGTAACTCTTCTATGGAAGAGGTTGGCGGGAATTGCCCCTTGGAGGTTTATAGGAAGTGCCCCTTGGAGGCTGCATGTCTCCTGACCTGCAGTCAGGGTAATGGCCGATGAGCTGCTGGAAAACTGATGGCTTGTCTGGCAGCTGCAAGGAAAAACTAAACCAATGTGTGTCCTGCTGGAGTGTAAAATGAGATTTATAAATTTCCTGGATTTTTAAATAAAATCTAAAATACTTCTGCAGTTGTTGATTTATTGGATAGTGAAAGGAGTTGCTTATGTTTTTAATGATCCGCAGATTGTCTATTGCATTGCTAATGCATCGTGTTTGATCTGGGTTTTTTTTGTTTGTTAGTTTAGGGTTTTTTAAAGTTGCTGGAATAAGCAACAATAGTCATTGCAATGAAAAGAACAGTAATTGTTTTAAATATTTGTGCTCAGACCATTGGTACATGGACAGACATAAAATAAACAATTGCTCAGTTGTGCTCTAGGTGTTTTTTCTTAAGCCTTCTTTGTACCTGCTGTTTTATAGTGTACTTTGTTGCATTTATTGTGCAACTTCAGTTTTCTTCTGATGCTCCAATATGGATGATCCCACATTGATTTATAATTTATAAAATTATAAATGCACATCAACTTATTTACATGCATAACTGTATAGTTAGCAGAGAAGTGGAAAAATCCAGCCCGCTCACTCGATTTTCAATTTTTCCTAAGGAAAAAAATTGCACATTTGAAGGTGGGAGAACCAAAAATTATTTTTCATGCAAGATTCTTTCTCCCAGAATGAACATGCTGAAATTATTGTTAAGGTAATGTTGAAAATATTATTACTGTTGCACTTCAATCTTCCAAAATGCTTTTTGTAACTAATATTATATGAAAGCTCTTTCATTTGACACCTTATTATGTGCCCTAAACATTGTGCTGTAATACATTACAATGAATAAATACAGGGATGTTGTGTTCTTTTTCCAAGCTTTCTCTGTACAAGCATGCATCATGTAGCAGCATGGTGGCATTTGTTCTCTGTTTACATATTATTTCCAAGCCCTGCAGACATAACTTTCCTTTTTATTTACAAGTTCATGGTACTGATGCTTTCCAGTTTAATAATCATTTTTTTTCTCCTTTAGAGATTGTTTTCAGAAGAGAGACACAGACCTTAGTATAATGCATTAATACTGGGCATGTTTGTCATTACACAAAATTTTTAAAAATATGTAGTCATTTACTTTGTAAGCAAACCAAGTTATATTTTTCTATGTTAAAGATCCCATGCCTAAAAATATCTGTAATGTTTCATTAATCAGGTAACGACTGTGGATATTTCACCCATTCTCCTAATTTCTGCCTTTTGTGGGCTTAATTTTCAGGCTCCTAACTGATTCTGAATTGTCAGTATCCAGAGGTTTCATTTATTTTAATTATTTCAGATTCTTTCCTACCCAAAGCTGTATATCTTCTACCAAAGTATAAAAACATAGTGCCTATTAAGTGTTTGTGGGGCCAAAATTTTGCTTGAAGTTGAAAAGGTGTGCTCTCACACCTGATATGGGGACTGCAAGGAAATAAGTGGGGGTATATTGAGGGATAATGATAATATGGAAGCATTACTTAAAACTGGACCGAAGAAGTCCTAAGAAAATTAAGTTACACAAAATATATAGAATCTTTGGGATTTTTTCCCACCTATTTAATTTTTTTCCTATCTTATTTCAGCACAGCTTCCAGTGGTTTTGATTGCTTCAGCTCATGCCTGCCTTGCCTAGGATGTGAGCCAGGGTCTATTGTCATCTGCTGTATTGTAAAACATGGAAAATACACATTAAATCAAGGGAGCTGATTTAGATTTGCACTCTGAAACTGAGCTGGGGACATGGAAACATGCTTTGGCTCTGTTCTGTCTTAGCTTCAATCCTCTGGTGGTAAATCTATGTTTTGATTTCTCCTGAGGCCTTTGGAATTTCTTTAAACGGTGCACCTCTGCGATGGTGGACATGGAAGACTCTACAGATGTGATTGCCATGACCGTCTTCCTGTTCTTTCTACCCTGCCTCTTGTATTTACTGTCCTTGAAGCAGCATGAGATCCTGCATATTCATTTTCTTTGCTTCTTCCCGTCACTCCTTGTACTTCCCTGTAATCTAAAACTAATTAATGTCACCCTGTGTTTAGATGTGTATGATGCTCAACAGCCTCTCGTCCTGTACCTTTTCTCTTCTACGTCCTTCTAACCATCTCATCTTCTCCATCCCTTTTTTTCTCTCTCCATCCCACCTGAAAGAATTCCTTCTTTGTGTTTTCGCCCTCTTAAATGACATTGATCCTTACCACAGTTGCCTTTATCTGACCTGTAATTTTCTCTGTTAGTTTCTTGCTTTTCATCTTACTTCATAAGACCAAGCCATGTCAGCTGACTGATTGCTGTATTGCTCCTTCAGCCCAAGTGCCTGCAGAGCTCTGTATCAGTAATAAAGTCATAGTAAATGGACTACAGGAGAAAAATCTTGATAAATGTTTGTTCATTTAAACACACACACACACAAACACACACACACACAAACACACACACACACAAACACACACCCTTAGTGATGTGACTTGCTTTCTGTACCACTTCCCTCTTTCTGCTCTTGCTCTAGTTCTTGTTTGTGCTGCAGGTGAAGTTCCCCAGAGCAGGAGGGTGACCCTTGTGTTTGTGAAACATGCAGAGTATTGTGTACCTGGCCAGAAATAACAGTAAGGGAGCATAAGTGGCCATTAGCTGCCTTGCCCTCCACATGGCCTCTGCTCTGTGAGGAGGCCTACTGCTCTGTTATTGTCTCTGTCCTTTCCTACGCTCATTTTTTCTCCCTGAGCTGTCTCTTTGACTTTTATCCAAGGATAAAGCCCTTTGAGGTAGATGACTCACAGCTCTGCACTTGCTTTGACTCACACTTTGCCACCTAGTATATTGGTCAGCTCTTACTAAACTGCAATTTGGGGTTTTTTTTATTGCTAATGACGACAACCCTTGCAGCCCACATCTTTGATTTCACTGTCATTTCTGCTGGGTCAGAGCTATGCTTGTTTTCTCTATGATTGGGCAAAACTGTATTTCCCCTTTCTCCCTCTTCCTGGGTTGATACAGTTTGGTTTTTTAAACATCTCCTGCAGCTTTCAGAGTCTGGAGGCTCTTTTGTCTCTGGTGCCCATTTCTGGGCTGCATTTCTGAGGGTGAAGGTGCTGGTCCCCACACAGCCTGCCCTGCCAACATGGAAAGGCAGCCTTGTCCCTTGCCTCCCCATGCAGCATCCTCACCATTCATCAGCTGCTTGACCAGGAGCAGTGCGTTCCCCAGCTTCTAGTGACATCCCTGGTAACCCACCTTGGGTCATGATGGAGTTGGTGTCATCACACAGGTGCTGATGATGAGGGTTAAGCATACACTTCAGCTGGTGCAAAACAAGCACCAGAATTCTTGTCTCTTCAGGCACTGTGTTGTCCCTGAAAGGCAGGCCTAGCATGACTGGAGTCACTGAAACCCCATCCCTGGCACTGACATCAGCAGGAATGACTGATTACATCTAAGAAATTGTTCTTGGAATATTGTGCTGGCCTTTTTTATATAAGTATTTTTCAGAGAAGTGGAGCAATGTGATCTTTAATATGTCTTAATGTCTTACTAAATACACTAGTCAGGCACATCTCCCATCCCAACATAGCAATCAGCAGTCTTAGCCCCACATTCTTGTCTGACCATGTTACAGCTGGCAGAAGAAAGGGCCATATCTCTGCTTTTGATGGGTTTCCAACTTTAAGCAGGAAGCAATTTGGCCTGATACTTGAAGATTATAAATCAGTAATACAAGTCATAGCCCAAACACTAACCAGACACAAGATCCCTTCTCGAAAGCTGCATCTAGTGTTATTAAAACATCTTAGGCTGAAGCAGCCCTCTGCAGCTGGTGCTGCTTTTCACTGGAGTGAGTAGAAACAGACTGCAGCACAGCAAAACGCACTCCAACCAGGCAGATTAGCTGTTACCAAGCTACTGCTTGTCTGCTAGGATTTCCTAGACAGCAGGAAAAGAAGTGAATGGGACTATACTTGGCAGTAGGGTGCAACTTCCATCTGGGATGCAGATTCTTGACTCTGAAGCAGCTCTGATAATCTCAGCTGTAATTTTCCAAGGAGGAAACATAAGCCAGGCCATTTGTTACAGAGAAGTGTGATTCCTCTAGGAAGGGCAGTTCTGTTTCCTGAGCTTTTCTTCAGTCCCAGCCAGCATTGCCAGGCTTTGACTTCATTTCCAGAACTGATGCTCTCCAAGCCTGGAATTGTCTGAGTTGAATGGCCCCATTTGAAATGATTAATTTTACTGGCACCTGTATCAGTCTGTGTAACTGCTTTTATGAGACACGGGGCACTATGAAAAATGCAGAGAACAAACAGAGCTAGTGTGTAAGCAGGACGCCTGTCCCTGTGTAATGATGTATAACTGTACAGTTACATAAATGCTTTTCTTGGGGAAGCACCAGTGACGGCAGCAAGCTTTGCCTGTCATGTTTTGGCTAGTTAAAGCACTGATTCATCATACTTTGAATACTCTGTTTCCTGCTTGTTCTATGGTAAATGGATTACTGCCTGCAATTTCAATAGTAATTAATGAAGATGAGAGATAGATCCAGTGATAAAACTGGGTTGTCTGAAGAAGTGGAATAATTTACTCCACTTGCCAAATCTCATAATGTTACTAGAATATCACTTGCTTGTTTGCAGACTGATTCTTCCTCTTCTTGACAGATGCATTTTTATCAGGTGGGGTAACAAATCTAAGCATACAAACCATGATTTGACTCTTTTATTCCACCTCCATGTGAAGTATCCCCCTCCTTCCCTTTATGCCATTCGCCTTGGGCTCATTTTTGCAGTTGCGTATTTCTTCTTGAGCTGTCCCACCATCTGTTATGCATTAAGTTGGTCAAACATTGGGTGTAGAAAGCAGCAAATTTGTGCTCAGCTCTTAGCAGGTGTCATTGTACCACTTCTGGTACCCCCTCTAGCTTGTTAGCTCATTCAGCTCTGGATGAAAACTTACTGCTTAGATGGAGAGCAATCCACAAAAGGAACAATGCCCTGAGAGAGGAGCTGGCTATGCAGGGATCTGAGCTTCCTCCACTCAGATGGAAGCTGCGGAGGAGATGCCAGCATTGATGATTTTAAAGCACCCTGTGATCCCCAGAAGAAAGGCACTATATTAGTTCAAGGTAATTATTATTAGTGATATCATTACCACTGTTATAGTGACTCTTACTGTAATACCTTATTGCAATACTTACACAAGAAGAAATACACATTGGCAGGTGGAGGGAGGGAAGGAAAGTGATGGCTTTGTTCAAAGGTGGCTAAATCTGACATTTGATCAGAATATAATCATCTTTCTGACATTAGCTCAGTTGATTAGAGCACGGTACAGTAACACCAAGGTTGTGGGTTCAGTCCCCCCTGATGGGTCATTTACTCAAGAGCTGGACCCTTAAGTCCATTCCACCTCAGAGTATTCTCTGACTCTCAAAACAAAAGCAGATTCTTGGCTTCCTTGTAATTTTGTGTTGTTTTGAGTTAATGCAAGTGCAATCTGCACATATAAAACAGACAGCCTGGATGGTAGGTAGATACAAGATCTATCATTAAGAAACTTATGAAAAAAATAATTTATGTACAGTTCAGATGAGCGAAGAGTCAACATGTTGGTGCACAGTGCTAGTGAAAGTGCCAAATGTTTCTATGTTTTTTGTGATGGGAGAATCTGAGGAAACCAGGCTTTGTGGTCGGCCTTAGCTGGCTGCACTGTTTTTTCCTGTGTACATCATGTTAGAGTAATTTGTTAAATATCCTTCCCAACTTCATGTAACTCTGACCTTACAGGTGAAGAGTTGGTCCTGCCCTAGGAATTGCAAGAAGAATGATGTTTGTTGACAGAGGTAGATAATATCTTCCTCTTCAGTGAGTCAGGATGTCAGCAGCAACGACTTGGACAGGAATTGACAGGAAATTTACGCTTAGTCCTTGAACTCTGCGGTTTTGGCAGAGATATGACTGAATGAAACACAAAGTGACAGAGGGAGAAACCTGGATTCCCTCCCAGAGAGGGAGTTTATTTGAATTGCTTGGTCATGGACTAGCTTGTTTCATTCACAGAAAAAATCCTGGATCTTAAGAGAGACTACTCTAGAATCCATCCCATTGACATCAGGGACCCTGAGAAGCAGCTATCATGGAACCATTCTCTGCAATATACTTAGGAGGGTGTAATTAATTGCTGTAAGTCTCCAGTGTGGCTTCATTGAATTCAACCAGCCCCACAAATATCACTGAAACTTCTCTGGTGTATTTTGTAAACAGGATTTACCTATAAAATAAACCCAAGCATCGATGCTGTTAATTCAAAATGTCAGTTAATTTTATCCTGAAACAATTTCTTTTATGCTAGAGTTTAAATTTTCATTAGTTCAAAGAATGGACGTTCTTTTAGGGTCATGTCTTCCAGATGTGCAGGATTGCAAATCAATAGCCAGTCCCTGCAATAAATTTTTGTTTAGACACTTTATGACCTAGGCAAAGAGTACATATATAAATAGGGAGAAAACTGATAGACTGCTAGAAAACAAGAGTGCCAGCCTTTCCCTGGAAAGGTTAATGGAACTATTGTCCTGCAGGTATCACACTTGCTTGTGGAGTTTTCTTCCCTCCTGCTCCTCAGCCCTGTTTTTGCAGTTGGCATTTGGAAAAGTACCAAATTAAATCCAAGTTAATGTATGTGTCATGAAATTCTGCTGAACTGAGTGGAGGGACAAGAGGCTTTTGAGACCAGTCCTGGGAGATTCTGGCTGCTGCTTGTGGCTGCAGTAGGGAGCAGTGGAGGGAGTTCAGGGTCTTATGAGGGCAGAGTCTAAATTAAGGCAGGCTCTGGCATGCGCAGCAGCAAGGAAATGCAGTTTGGTATAAACACTGGGGCTCCAAAGTGAGTGAATGCCACCTACACTGCTCCCAGGAGGCTCCTGTTTCTCAGGAATGCTCTGGCAACATGTTGCAACCTAGATATTAGTTGTACTTTCCAGTTTGCTTTGTCATTTTCAGCAGCAGCTTTTAGTCTGTAAAAACCATACTAATACGTGGTAGTGTATTAAGGAGAATGCACATTTTCATTGACTGTAAAGAAGTGGGTAGCATTCTTCCGTGCACCCTTGCAGGTTCCAGACTTGACTTCAGTGAACAGTTCCTACCCTACAATTCCTAAACACTGAATTTCCATCATTACAAAGAAAGGATTCTCAGTAAATACAAAATTGCTAAGTGCCACAATAATACAGCGTTTTTCTGTTGGACTAAACATACAGATTGACAGAACTCACTACTTGCTGACTAGGTTCAAAGGTAAATAAGCTAAGAAAGCAAATTTAGACAGGAAAAAAAAATCCTACTTGTGCAACACTGCCCAATGAACATTTCTTGCCCTGTGAAATGTTGTGATAAGGTAGATATTTTCCCTCAATGTACCTTACTCAACAGACACATGTCAGAAGGCTTATTGATAGCTCCCATGTACATAAGATCTGCTCTCCTGTTAGCCAGTGCTCTGCTGCTCTCATTTGACCTCATCCCTAGAAGGCTGAAAGTTTATTACTGTAATGAATCTTTGTTTCTCCTTCCTTGCACCTGGAGGATTTAAACGTGCTTATGCCAAGACACTGTCTCCTTGCTTGGATGTATATAATCTGGGATGCATGCAAGTTGATTTCACATGGAAATTAGAGAGGATGGAAGAGATTTGTCACCAGACATTTGTGACCCATGTTACATCAGCCTTTGGGAATACAGTATGTCAGCCAAAATAAAGGCTGGCCTTGCGAAATAGGTTGTTAGCACTGATAAACAAAGCTTCAATAGGAGCTAAGGATCAGGCTAGTGGCCTGAAACACTGAAGTCATTTGGGACCTTGAATTAATATATTTGTCCACAAACAAGTTCATGGTGGAGAAGGGCAGGGCAGCCTTTCCCACCTAGCAAACACTATGCCCCATCTGATGCCAGCCATTGTGGGAGAACTTTGATCTTGTTTGATTGCTTGTCAGCTCTCAAACTGCCACTATTTTTTATTAAATTGATCAGAATTCATCCATTTTTGTGCTCCCTTCTGATTCCCAATAGCACCGGCCTTCAGTTTTGTAATTTCCTGATTTAATGACTCCTGACATACCTGAGCCAAATCACAAAATGTGTTTCCCACAGAAGCTCTGCTCTGAAGGTCAGCAGATCCCTTTGCTTTTGCACTGCTTTATTGATGTGTGTCACTTGAAGTGAGACACAAGTGAGTATTTCTGCCTCACTTTTAAAGCTCTGCCTAAATGCTTTTCATCAACAGCTCCCATTGGAATCAGGTTTCTCCTTTTTTGTTCTGTTTCCTCCTTTTTCCTCTGGGGACAAACAGTTCAGCACTGTTTAATCCTGGGAAAACCAGGAAATGAGAGTTACTGGGAAGAGGGGCAGGATTCCTCTCGCCTATCTTGAGATGAGTGCCTGTGTGCTGCTCCAGCTCATCATCCCGGCTCCAGCTGAGCAAATGGAGAGAGAGAGGAGTCTTCTGGGGGCCATTCACCCCGTTCTGAGAGAGCTGGCTGGGAAGGGTGTGAGGGACCACATTAATTGTGCCTGAGGAGCACAACTGTGGGGCTTAGAAAGAGAGAAAAAGGCTTAACAGCGGGAAGAACAGATTGATGGTCAAGGATACATAGGGTAAACATAGGGGACAAAGGAGATTCCACAGCGTGGATTGTATAGTATGTTATTGATGAAGCAGTTCACAAAGCTTCTATGAACATCTTCTCAGTAGTTGACTTTTAAGAGATTTCTTTTATTTTATTACAATATATTTTATTTAATATAGAATGTAAATAAATAGAAATTTGTAAAATTGTAGTATAATTTTTCTTTAAGCCGCTATTTGTTTCACTTGAAACCCTTCTCTTACTTTGCTTTCTGTAAAACTTAAAAAAAAAAATTATTTTCAAACAACAAACCAACAAACCACAGAAAGAGCTCTCAGGTAACAGTTAAATCCACATGACCCCCTTTGCATCTCAGAAGTTTTCAGCAACCAGAGGCCAAGCTTCCTTCTCTACCCTGAGCACCCTTCATGCATTATTAACTCTCAAAACACATTACTGTGCACATTCAGTGTATGTAAATACAGAGTTTGATTTTTATTTACTCCACATACTACAGCAGAGTTAAAGATCTTTTAAAGTGCATGTATATTAAACATTGTTTCTCAGAAAACTAGTTTATGTTTAAAAATCTAGACCAAATCTAAAACTTTTTACAGTGTAGATTATCTGTCATAACCATTATTTGCTCTGTGACCTCAGAATTTATTTACTTTTATTAATTATTTATTGTGTAACACAATAAAAGTAATCCACAAATTATTCTTTGCAGTGCTTCTGCTTCTCCTGACTTCTAAAGCATTATATTCACTTTATGTTTTGCTTTTAACTCACATTCCAGAAGTCACGTGCCTGGTGAATAATCTCTGTTACACTTCTGATTTGCCTTTTGTTTAACAAAAAAAAAAAAAAGCAAGCAAATTCCCAACCTTCGTGATTAGATAGAAACTTGGAAAGACTCGAAACCACGAAAGCAAAAGTGTCCCCATTATCTTGTGCTCATGACTTCTGAGCCAATCCCGGATGTGAGGTTTGTTGGTGCATGGGAGGCTCCTGCTGGGCTCGAAGTTGTGACAGCCAGACTGCCTCGTGAGTAGATGCAGGAGCAGCAGTCACAGCCAGGGTTTGGGGTAGAGGTGGCAGATTGCTTTCTATGCATGCTGTGAGATTGTTATAAATGTGGAAAAGGAAAGGTGTACAGGAGTCAAGAAGCAGAACTGATGAAGGGAACAAGGGTTGGAACAAGGTTCCTTTGTGCAGAAGGATGCTCAGGGCTTGTCAGTGGATGAAGTACTGACCAGTACAAGTGCTGGGTTGTCCTGTGTGTGTTCCAGCCTCACTCCAGGAAAGGTAATGGTATAGCAACGAGCATCCCATTGCACACCCAAGGAATGTTTAAATCCTCTGATCACATCTGAAGCATCAGTAGCTGCTTTGATATTGGAAATAAGAAAATTAAAGCAATACCATTCAAGATGTAAATTAAAAGCCCACTGCAGACGTAGATTTCATGAGCCAAGTTATTAAGAGCATTACTATGCATATTAAAAGTAATTAAAAGCAAGCAAACATGAAGAATGCCAGGTGAGAACATACAGGTTGGAGGAGAATTCTCTACTCAGTTACACAAGTGTAAATTAATATCTTGTAAATAAATCCACAATCATTTTCTTGGATGAAGTTACAGTCATGCTGCTTGTAAGTAACTTAACCATAAGCACTGAAAACCAAAACAACAGCATACAATTTATAACAACAAGAAAACAAAAATTAAATGTAAAACAGAACCAACTTGTTTGGCTGTTCTCAGTGGTGCCCTGGAAATGAGGTTATCCTCTCTGAGGATGCTGATAATTTGCTGGGCTAGGACTGGTCGGATTTTTTCTGACTAACGTCATAATTAGTCAACTGCTCGAAGATATTTGTCTGAGAAACCTCTGATACTGTTACTTGTTTTTAAAATCTTGTTTACAGTTGTTTACAATTTACATTTGTTCATACTATTTTATTGACAAACTTCTTCCCTATTGTGTGTGCATAGTTGTCCCTCTTTTTTCTACACAAATTCCTTATTTGTGAGTATTCTGTAAATAATTCAAAGAATAACTTCTCATTTCGTGTGATATTCAGCAATTATTTATTCCTTATATATTATAGTGAAGCTGTAAAATGCATCATTGTACTTGCTCCTGACCAAAACATGAAAAGCTTTTAAAACCAGGTATAGTCAACAACAGTTCTCTTTGGATTAAAATAAGTCAAGGGTTTAGAAGTATTTTCAAGATGTATTTTAATATCTGAAAGTTGTCTGACTTGTCAAATAAAAGATGACTCATAGATCCCCCTAGGGAAAAAAGTATCCTTGTTTGCTCAAATGCCAACCAGTCTTTTAATCCTCTTCAGATTAGTTTACGAGTGTGAAATCGATATTTCAAGGTACTCACAGTAACTCCCAGAGCACATACGTTACTAACCAAGCTGGGCTCCACAGAGTTTCTGCATTCCATCAGGTGTCACAAGGAGCCTCAACTGGTCTGTGCCTGGTCTGGGGGTATTAAGGCCAGGTGAAATGCCAAGCTCCTTAGCTCATCTGCTGCAGAGAACAGGTCTGCAGTGTGCCTGCTCAAGTCTTGTTATGGGAGTAAATCTGACGTGCCTCACTTACTAGGTCAGAGACAGTCTGCAGTGTCTCAGTATGCAGTGTGCCATGATATCAAATGTATCACAGAAGCCAGAAGCATGATTAGGTTGCAAAGGCGAACACTGAAAATTTACAAAATGCCAGAATTAGGATGCTTACTCAACTGACATTTGTTTCCTGGTGGCAAATGATTTATGATACATTTATCTCTGGCAATATGATCACCCACTGGTGTTTTCTCCTGCCCTGGTGCTCAGGATGAGCTGTTTGTTTACTCTGTGCTGAATGTGCCCAGCCCTTGGTTACTGTACCCTCTTCAAACCCTGCTTTGGAGACAGCTACTTATTCTTACTCAGGATTTTTCATATGATTGTATTGCTGGAGTAGCTCAGCAAAATAGAAGATGTGCAGAGTCCTCAACATTTCGCATCTGCAGATGTTTGACCTGACAATTGCAATAGCACTCCCAAGGGGTAGGAGGGGGAGTGTTTTACCCACACAAGGGAGTGGGGAGGACAAACCAAGGGCAGTTCCCTCAGGTGCTACTGCAGAGAAGCCCACCCAACTCACCAGCAAATTCAAAGCCTCCTGCACAGTGCACAAAGCACTCCATCTCGATCCACAATTTCTTGCCCTGATGTAAACCTCCTCTCCCTCTTCCCACAACTTGTCCCACCTATAGTCTATAAATCAGGCCCTACATCTCTCACAGCTCTGCATTCATACTGGGCAACTTCTTCATGTCTACATTCGCAGCTCGTATTAGGGACCTAAAATACAATCTCGCCTTATATCTGACCTCTAGCCCTTGCTGGACTGACAGTCTCTCCTGTAACTGCAGGCAAGGTCATGGCCACCTTGGGATGGAGCACACCCAAGAAATCGGATGTCTTGTACTGCATCTTGACTGGTTATGTTGATTTTTTAACTGCTGAAGAACATAACTTACCAGTTTTCCCTGATTTACCTGTGAAATTGCAAAAAAGCAGATGACTGAAATCATGCTGTCATGACAGATTTCTGAGTACAGAGAAATTGGCCTTCCTCAAAGAAAAAGTTACCAGTGTCTCACTTTAACACAGATGAAATTATGTCTTTTCCTCTAGCCTAACAGCTGTACTCTTCTGCCTGAAATGTTCCACAGTAATTCAGCAGGAGGCAGAGATTCAGAATGAAAAATTTCAGTTCAAGTCTGACAAAATCATAAACAACAGAAAACAAGGCTCCTAAGGGACATGCTGAAGGCCTTAATAACAGATGCTTTCAGCAGCTCTGCTCATAATAAGCTGTGGGAATTGATGGTGTTCATTTTAAAATGATTTTCACATTTAAATTTTGATGGGACTTATTGGTTAGATGCTGTGTGCAGGGCAGATAAAGCAAATAGCTGGCAGACCTGCAGGGGTATTTTAAAAAAACTCCCTTGGCATTTAAGAGGAGGATGTGGCTTGTCTGCATCAGAGGTGCAGATTTGGGGCATGTAGGTCTGTTCCTCTGCACGACCGTTTTAGTTCCTTTCTCAGAACAGCCCCTGGTGCTGTACCACATGTGACACACCCCTGTGCCCCATACTTGCCCTTTCAGAGACCAGTCCCCACATGGTACAGAGATTTACTCTGCAGGCTTGGGCTTTTCCAGGATGCTTGTCACTCAGGTGCTGCTTAGGAAGCTCCAGGAGCTCAGCTTGGGGTGACTGATGGGAATTTTCAGTTGCCTGGCTGGACAAACCCAGATTTCTCTTCAGTGTTTAGAAGAGGGTTATAAACTATTAGGAAGTGACCTCAGCTGACGGGTATATCATGTTCTTTCATTCTGTTCACTTACAGCATTTACAACATCTCCCCATTATCGTTTAGACTTTTACAACTCTTAATGACCCTTTTATCAGAGCAGCAATAACCAGTAAATCCCCTTTGGCATTTATTGCCCTGTCTCTAATACATAAAAGAACCAATTTATAACATCTCATGAATGCTGGAGATTATTTTTCAAACTACTTCTTCAAGTCTCACTACAAAAATAAGTGCTCTGATGAAGGCTCTGTTTCTGTGGTTCACTCTGCATCAGCCCTAAATTGAATTCACCAACAATATGCAATAAACTTTGTGGACTGGATGCTGTATGGCAGAGAGAAATGAGAAACCAGAAATCCAAAATGCCTTCTCTGTAGGGAGGTGTTCCTTTCCCTGCCCATCTCCTGGCAGCATCAGTTTTGTCCTTAGCTGCCAGGAGGAGTTTCAGGCCTGGGCACAATCAGCAGGAGCTCTGGGGACAGGGGACGCTACTTTGTCAACAGCAATCACAGGAAGTACACGTGGACCTTGTACATCTAACATGGTGCACTCAGCAGTCAGATGACTAAAATCAGTTGGCTGGGCTTTGTCTGAAAATGGTGGAAAGAAACAGGCACCACCAGGAAAGGCTTTATCCCATCGTACAAGAGGTGCTCCAAGGTGCACAGTCCCGACTGCCCTCCTCTCTATGCCTCTGGCTGGCAATAGTCATCTACCTTCAAAACACCTAAACTTAGATGTCACTAATCACTATGCCTTCGTTTGCAGTGATGACAACATAACTTTGAAGTTATCTCTGTTACTACAAACAGAAACTGAACTCCAAAGACACCCTGTTTACTCATTTTTGTAATTTTTGCCCAACATGCAGTGATGTCCTGCTCTCCGTGTAGGACATTCAACAGATTGCCATTAGTACCTTTGGAAGGTGTGTTTTGTCTTGGTTTATCTACAGGTAGAACACATGCAGCCACAGGACTCCGCAGAGAAACTCTCCCCTGCACTTCCAAACTCCATCAATCAGAACACAACAAAGTAGTCCTTAGAAATCATTTCAAAGTGAGCTGGTAATGAAGAAAACCTAAAGATTCTATGTGTTCCTGGCAACGATTTCAGTTTTGCTAACTCTATATCTAGACATCAGACTTGGACTTGATTCAAAGCCCAGCACTGGAAAGACTTGACATCAGCAGATTTTGGACAGGGATGTAGATATTTCTATGGGGTGAACGAAACTGTGCAAAGATGCCCAGTGCTGAGCGAGCCCCTGCCTGGGCTGGAGGCTGATATTGCTTGTGCTGGTTAGACACTGTATCCCAGCTAAGTAGCCTTGATGAGAAACTCTCTATTTTGACCTGGGCAGAGAAGCTCAGTTAGGGCAGCAGTTTTGCCCCCAGCACAAGCTAGCCCAAGCACCTCTGTGCCATGTGGAGACTGCTCAGTGCCATTATAGCAGGGTCTGTGCCACAAAGACCACACGTGCTCAATTCATCCTATTTCCCATCTTCTTGGTTGCCTGTTCATTGCTCTACTGAGGTCTACTACCAGGTCCTCCCATTTTTCTCTTTGCTCCTGCTGACCCTCTTCTCCTCTGCAGAACTACAAACTCAACAGCTCCCAAAAGAACTTTTCATTAATATAATTTATTAGCTAAATAATTTCTCTGACCTATTTCTTTTTCAACTAGCATATCTCCCCATCCACTCAATATAATTGGCACAGCACCTGAACTCTGCTGCTGGGGTTTAAATGGCCTGACATATATCACTGAGTCACAGGATATTAAGAGAAAGGTGAGAGGATTATTGGCACCCTGCCACTGGGATCAGATTGGATTTCTTGTCCAACCACTGAAACATGTGGTTGTATAAAGAGGGTTTACACAGGCTTGGTTTAGTCCTTACTCAAAGCTTGACTGCTTGGGACAGCATGGGACTTTCACTAAGGACTGGGGACTTGGCCATGTAAGGAAGCCTTTCTTGCATACATTGTCCTGTTGATTTTTGGAAGGGGATGATCTGCATGAGGCTCTGCAGGATGGGGCTGGCCAGGAGTGCTGTGCTGGAGCTCTCTGGAGCTGGAGTTGCATCAACACTTTTCTCCTTTTCTCCTGCCTGGCTGCAATGGTCCATGGCAAAAGCCATTACCAGCATCCTGGCCTTGCCTGCCAGTCTGCACATGGTCCCAGGTACTCTCATTGCTGTGATTTCTTATTTTGCGTCATGGTTCTCTCACCAAAGATCCTCTTGCTTCTAAGTTTAAGGAAGTATTAAATGCTGGGCTGTAGGTTTTCACTGGTGATTAATTTTGTTGTATAATCTTCTCCCCCTTTTGAACTATAAAACATCAAAGGGTATAAAGCACAACCACTGTCCTTGTAGAGGAACATCCATTCTGTCTTTTTGTTCTTTTTCCCGGGAAAAAAGACCTGCTGACATCATCTGCCTCGCTCAGGATCTTTGTAATTGGCCCCTGTCTTTTATTGGCTCCTCCTTCCCTCCCTGCATCTCTCATCCCCTACTCCATACTGAGAGGTAACCAGGGAAACCAGGAACCATGGCAACCCAAAGCAGCATAATTTTTCTCTGAGGAAAAAAATATAAGCATGCAAAATCCCTTTAATGTTTATACCAGGCGATTGGGTCTGAATCTTCTCTTTCCCTCCTCTTTGGAGTGAGGAAACCATGGGCCTGCCTCCTCTTGCTGGGGCTGCCCTTGCCATGAGCCCTGGGTGAAGCTCACCTCCAGCCCCTTGTTTCGCCTAGCCAAAGCCCTCGGCTCCCCATGCCCCCACAAAGCCAATGTGGCAGCAGGGGCTCAGTTTCCACCAGTGTGGGTGGTCCTGACCCACCAAGAGCACTCAGACATGCTAAGGCAGTAATCCCCAGGCTGCAGGGAGCATCTGTCCCCATCACTAAGTGCTCCTCAGTTTTGAATACCTTTCTCAACAGGACACAGGGAAGTGTTTCTTTCACTAACTGGAGATGAAGAGCTTGGGCACAGAAGGTTTAGGGTCTGGTTTTCAAAGGATGAGCCAACTGGGCACTTCTCTGCAGCTCTAGGCAACTTTTCTGTGTCACAAAATGAGTCTCTGATGGAGGATTGAAAAGTGGGTCTTCCCACACCCACTGAATTGTTCTCCCTCAGATTCCAAACTGTCTGGATGAGACACAAGGATTCTACTCTGCTAGGCAAGGCCAAGAATGGAGGATTCCAGAGCACAGATTGTACATTTTTATTACTATGTATTATAATGACAGTATCGGAGTGGTACTGTCATCACTGCTTCTCCAAAATGTGGGAAAAAGGGCAGCCAGCTGTGGAGGGGAAAACACCACAGCTTCATTCTCTCTCTCCACTTTTCCCTCAAAATGGGGCACAGGGTGACACTGCCTCACGGCTGCTCAGTGCCCATCAGCAGGGTTGTGCTCAGGAAGCATCACCCTTGGGCAAAGCTCTCAGGGCTCAGCCCCTGCTCCCTGTCCCTTCAGCCAGGCCAGCCTCCTCAGGGGATGGTAGTAAGATCCCAGCCCCTTGGAAACCCCGAGGTCACTCCTTCTGCAAAGGGCTACTGCAAGTACTGTTCTTGGTGGGCTACAAGAGGTTTTGGAATCAGCTGTGGAAGCTTCAGGCAGCATGCCCAGCACTGCTCATAGGCTAAGTCAGCAAAGAAATAACTAGCGAGTTTTGCTACTCTAAAAGTGTACAAGAGGCAAACTGCTTGACTTCTAGCTTATTTCCAAAATAGAACGCTGACTGTAAGTTGCCTTCTTTAGGAGAAGAATGATGACAGAAGTAATAAATTGTACACGTTTATTTTTGAGTTTGCAGATGAGGGAATGTCAAGCAGTGGTTGGGAAGAAAACAAACAAACCCTGGCAAGCAGCTATTTTTATAGAATAGTTTTGTGTTGAAATTTCTATAAGTTGGCAACAGAGTCATCATGAGACCTTTTATCCAGATAAGACTATGCCAAAATCTTCAGGAAACATCTTGCATGTTAATTTTTTTTTACTTACAAAACAGGGGAGAGGGAGGGAAATGGAGGCTTAGGGAAATGTTTGCAGATGTACAGGGTCTGCTTTATAAGGCACCAAATACTTTTTATTCTGTGGATGTAAATGGGACTTTTCCCAAACCTGCCACTTGCTGAGTTCAAATCTGGGGTAGCTCCAAATCAGTCCTTGCAGCAGATTTGCTTGCAGCCGGGGGATGGAGATGTCACCAGGCTGAGTAAGGAAAGTTCACAAACCCTAAGGACCAGTCTGGGATATCTCACCTTTGGGGTCCATGAGCCTGTTGAGAGAAGACTGGCTCTCCAGTCCCCCCAAGTACCATTGTTTTAAAGAGACTTTGTCAAAACTCTGCTATGTTGCCCCTGCCCCCTGCTTCCCAGACAGCTCCCAAACAAGGTCTGTGTGGGAGAAGCATCGAGCCAAGAGGACATCTGCTGCATCTGCAACTGCAGCTCCAGGCCCAGTCCTCTGGGAAGTGGCTTCTTTATTGATGTTTGCTATTTGTGTTTGATTAGGAAACACTTCCATTAGGAAATGTCTGGACTTTCTTAGACTTCACTCTGTGTCATGAAAGCATTGCTGTGTGCATGCATGCATGTGTCTGTCCCTAAAATCTGTACTCTGAAGAAAATGTTTTAGATTTAAATGTTGGCTCATAAAGAAAAAATATTTTGTGCTAAAGGAGCCATTTCCCCAGATAGTTTCTGGCTAATAAGACCTGTCAAAATTCTGTTTATTAGAGTTGTTCTGTTGAAATCTGTCATCGGTTGGAATCTGCCGGCAGAGGGGAGGAAAGGGTTACCTACTATGTGAGAACGGAAATCTAAGACGGGAGCTTTATAACTGGCTCTGTGATGTGAACATTAGATAGTAATGTCTCAAAAGTAAACTATTTAAGCTGCTCCAGTTCCTATGCTAAATTGACTCTAGTGTGTTTGTAACCAAAGGGACAGCTGCTTCCTGAAGAGCCTCTCTTAACGCTTATAAGGATTAACTGGTTTTGTGTTGAGATTATTGAGATCATCTTGATGCACTTATTTTATTCTGTTTTGTTATCTCATTTTATTTATTGTTAATAGCTTCACTTTAGAAGCATCTTTTCCTTGATTTTACTCCCTTTGTTCGAACTCAATTTCTTTTAGTAAATAGGGCCAGAGGGGGGTCAGAAATGGATGCCATCTAAAAGCTTGACCAACTCCTCCAAATTTGCCTATAGATCCCTTTCTAAAGACTCATAGTGAATTTTTCCCTTTTCACATTTTCATGCACTTCTGCTGCTGCAAGTAGTTGAGCACTGAGGGGAATTTTCAAAGCAGTGTGTGAGTAGCACACAGTAAGTCTTCTGAGTATTTCAGAGGTTTTTTGCAGAGGTCACACCTGTCCTGAGCAGCAGGTTGGTCTCCTCTGAAGTGCTCTCAAAGGACCCCACATGTTCACCCAAAAGCACGTGCCTTATTTACATTCGAGGCATGGCTGCACCATGAAGTTAAATTTAAAATCCTGTTGCATCAGTCACTAATTAGCTTCTGTGCCCATTTCATACCCATGGAGCACACGCCAGGTAGATGAAAGACATATGCCAAGCACTTTGGAGACTGAGGGAGAGGGAGAGAAAATAGAACAAAAGCTGGGGCAAGATGTGAAGAGGGAACATTATTCATAGCTATGTCCAAGATAGGGCAGGGTCAGAATCATTGAGGGAGCTAAAAAGTCAGTCTGAAATGACCAGCAGCAATCAGCAACCACCATAACTCTGCCCAGAGTGAAGGGCCATAGAGAGCAGGTGAGGAAAAATACAAGGACAAGATGAAGAGCCTTAGGAGGTGCCCATGTGTGCTAGCAAGGAGCCAAAGAGGGCCCTACTTGAGGCTGGTGCTGGAGAGTCTTGCAGTATGGCTCCCTTCCAGGTGACAAGGTTCATGTGCACAGCACTGGGCTAGCATTCATCCTGTGTCTTTCTTCTCAGGACAAGTCCTTTGACAACATGACTTCCAGCCTTCACAATGGATCTTCAGGTGAATCTTCATAGCTCTCATAGAATGACACCAAGAGATGATCTTACTCTGTGACATGGGACTCAGCTGCCTCTGATGGACTTGTGTTTAAGCATAATATGTATCCTCCTAGGTACCTCTGCTTGTTGTCTTCAGGATGTCCAAACTTCTTCCTTTGAGGCTCCATTTCCCTTACAATCTCTTTATTCCATTATAAAATATATCTAATAATTCCTTGGGCTCCTGATACTGCTTACAACTGGGGATAATATATCTGCATTCTGTACCACTGGCTGGGATACGTGCCCATCCATTAGCTGATGGGTGTAATCACTGGCTGGGTGTTTCTGCCACATGGAGAAGATGTGTCTATTTCCCACGCAGAGGGCTCAAGTGCATGCTCCTGATGAAGATGAGAAGGAGGAATTAATCCCCTGATGAGAACCCTTGGAGGTTTGATGCTGGAGCTGGAAGGCGTGAGAAATGATAAGACATTGATTAGGTCTCTGAGTCAGCAGCGGACGCACCCTTGCCATGCTACCAACTGGTCTATTTGCTCTCCCACTTGTTTGTTACCTAACTTATCTTCCTGACTCATCCCAAACCCAGCTGACACCAGAGATAGGCAAACTACACACCACTGCCCCTTCGGCAGCCTCTGGTACACCTTCTGCTGCCCTGTAACTCCCATGAAGATTAACACCTTTTTTTTTGCCAAACAGGGAAAAAGAAAAAGGTAAAAACATTGTGAGTGTAAGGAGGAGAGGGAATCCTGGAGAGAAAAAATGAGCTAGGATTGCTCCTGAGAGAGGAAGAGGGTTTTTTAAAAAGAGATAATTCCCTTTTGTGCACTTCTGGGTAAAAATGTGTCATGTTAGCACCAGTCCCATATTTCAGTGATGGTGATGTGCTCACCATGAGTGAAGCAGCAACCTCTGCAGCAGCAAGGCACAGGTAATATGCAGTACAGTCTTTCATCTTTATCTGGATGTGACAGAGTTCTGGCAATACTTAATTTTTTTTGTTTTGTTTTAAGGACAGGTTGACATTTCACAGTGCTGGATTAGAGCCAAAGGACCAGCACGGGGGTCATAGTCACCCCAGCCCTGGAGGTCTGTGAGCATCACCATTCCAGCCAGTCTCTGCTCCTCACTGGTTCTGAGCTCATTTGGACCCAAAATAGTCTCCTAAGCTTCTCTGCAAATTCCTCTGCAATTCCTTTTTAGCTAATATGCTCTAAGTTTGGTGCAACAGTAATGGGCATGGAGATACAGAAGAAAATGGGAAAGGGTACAGAACACTTCTATCTTCTTCCCCAGGATCAGGTAGCCTCAAATAGTCCTGGACATCTTTGAAGAAATCAAATAATTTCCCTCTTTCTCTGAATTTGCAAGGGGAAAACAAGAGACGCTGTGTGCTGCTGGTTGAGAATAGCACAGGAAGCAGATCTCACCTTCCAGCACATACTGCAGGAGCCCAATGGGAATCCTGTCAGGCTCAAGGACACTGCAAAAGGTGATTACATGGGCTTTGCTGGGACTTGACAGCAGGTGGAGTTGATCCAGGTTTGATGGGCATGGTTTCCTCTTCCTTCAGACAAGTGAGTCCATTCTTTAGCAGGGGCACAGGTTCTGTTGGAGTGGGCTGCATCATCCCATAAATGCAGCAGGATGGCATCTCTGGCCTGGAGATCTGGATTATGTTTACTCTGCCTTTCCAATGTTCAGGTCAGTCTTGCTGGTTGTTGAAAATTCAGCAGCTCCATGTTTTAATTCTTGGTGTAGTATTGCCACCTGCTTTGTGAAGTCCCAGTAGCCTGTCTGAGAAAGGCATCTGGTCATCTTCAAAGGGTGTCCTAATGCTTACAAGGAGCTTTGTTGGTGACCAAGGTGTCCTCAGAAGCAAGGAGGACTGCCAGAGCAGACCTCCCTGCTCTAATGAGCAACCACCAGCATTTCATAGCAAGTTCCTTCTGATAGTAATTTTTCTTGCCTGGGACAGAAGTCCACAAGTGTTCTTTCATGTTTGAGTTTTAACAAGGAGATCCTCAGCAGGATCTCAGGAGAGGGGACCTCTGTCTGAGGCATCTCCCCTTTCCTGCCCTTGTGTGGCTGCAGTGCCAATTCAAAGTGTGCATGAAAGGCTTAGCCTGAGAGTATGAGCTGCTGCTATTGCACATGTGAAAATGGAATTCATTGCAAAGGAGAGAGACTTATGGGGAAAGAGACCCACTTTCAGATTTGCCCCACACTGCTGCTCTTTGAGGCAGACACATTCTCCTGACTTGAACCATCTGCAGGAGGTGCAGCTGGAAGTCTGCAAACTAGTTTGCTTATCAACTCACAAATATGGGGATGTGATTTCATGTCACAGGCTCTGCCTGGGCTAGCCAAAGTTGGTGCTGGCTGGGCACAGATGAAATTTCAACTTTACCTGCTGTTAAGGCATATGAAGTCTGGCCCATATTTTGTAGCTCCTAAAATCTAAGGGAAATCTCTTGTTCAATGTAATTTCTGCTGCAGTCAGGGGAGGCTGAACATCCCTGACTAAACTGCTGGGAGGCTATTGTAGGCATGTGATCCTAGATCCTTGAGTTTTCCATCCTGGATTTTCAAACTTTGCCTTTACCTTTTTTTGCCCACATTTTTTCACTCTCGGCAGCGGAAGTGACATGGAAATTCTTATGGATAAATATTCAGGACACTATTTAAATAGGCAGCTATATCTTGCAGATCATCTGCTTTGCTGTGTTGCAAATGTTGCATTTGGTATTGTGTAGTGTGAATTATGGATATGTGTTGCATATAATCTGGGATAGGCCCAGACTTGTCAATAGATGGCAAGATATAATCAAACTGGACCAGATTCACAGTTCTCCCAATTCCTCAGCAGAGCTTATTTCTTTGTGAAAGCAATATATTTGCACATTATTCCCAATTATGGGGATATCTGACCTTGCAAGAGAAGCACTTAGATGGCTGTAGCACACCCTATTCCTTATCACTTGCTCAGCTGTATTGGTAAATTAACCAGATGGATCCAAGCTATCCTGCAGCCTAGTGTGAAGGAATATGCAAAACTCCAAATCCAGATTCCAGTCCGTTAGCAAACAACAAGTTTATGTAGTAAAATGCCAAACTAAACCCTTGTCTTCAAAACAGTCTTCCACTCGGATGTTCCAAATCCTGGGCCAAGCTGGGGCTGCGTGCTGGGACACTGAGCAGCACTGTGGTGTTTCCAGAAGCTGCTCATGGAAGCTTCCTCCAGAGACTGAACCCACTAGGTGCCAGACCATGCTGGCATCTGCATCTGTTTGGCCAACTCTTGGTGTAAACCCCTGCGTGGTGGGATGAGTTAGGCCCTTAATGGCTACAGAAAGACATTGGAAATAAGAGTTTATATTTACATAGTACATTTCATCCCAAAGGACCCTAAATCATACTGCACAAACTTTACATAAACAGCAGAACTGAAATGCAGCTGCGTCAGGAATGGAGGGTGGCAGCCAGCTGGCATGTGTTAGCAGGACAAAAATAAGCCACTATTTTTGGCCAAGGACATCAGGGCAAACCCCTCTATTCCAAAATTGCCTTCCAAACTTCAAAGTGCTATTTTACTCTAAATAGTGATGGTGGATAAATAGATCTTTTGTAGTCAGTTGACTTGCTCCCAGGCACATCTGGGGAATTCACTCACTAAAATAAGGATCTGCTACATTTTCTGACAGCTAAGGCTGCAGAACTTCTTCACCCAAGATAGCACATTTCTACTCCAACTCCAGTCACATTTGCAGAATTGGAAGCCTTTTTTAAACAGCCCTTACTACTGAGGGTGGGACACAGAAAAAGCTGCTCTGGCTTTCTCTGCTGAACTTACCCTGAACTGTCACATCTGGAACTTAACATTTTCTGTTGTTAGCTGGGCAAATCTGTTGATTAGAAAGACAAATTTTGACTATGCCTATCAAGGTAACTCTTCAGAATACAACTGACCTTTAAATATCAGCATGGAGAGGCCAGGGCATTTAAAGATCTTGCCACAAAGCCCCTCAGAGAGCAGGCTGTGCAGCATCTCTCAGGCCTCTGGGCTATCCAAACACTGCACAACACTGAAAGGCATGGTTCCTTACAGCAATGTCACCTATGAAATGCACAGTATTTTTACAGATACATATTTACTTTGGGGCCAGGAGGCTATCTATACTCACAGAGCACACTGCATCTCAGAGAACCCTGAATAACCCTGAAGGATAAGTTGCCCTGTGGCAACTGGTGGTTCCCTGTGGGCCTCCTCCCATACCTCCATGTTGTGTTGCAGCTGAATCCTGTGCTCTGGCATTCACCCTCCTGAGCCATCCCATTGCCCTGTCATGCCATTTACCTGCTACTAGAGCACTCTCCAGCGTGGTTTGGGCTCCATACTACAGCCCAGTCCAGTTTGGGGGATATGAAAAATCCAGGGACCATTCCCCAAGAGGCAGGATGGATGAGGAGAGTTCAGCCGTGCCTCCTGCCCTTGGGGCCAAGGAAGAAGCCCCCAGCCATTTGATTTATTAACATGCCTTTGAGAACTGAGCACCCCTTCAGCACTGCACTGCGCATTGGATGGACAAGGAAGGAAGAAGTGGACCAGGAGCCAGATGTCTTTCAAGGAGTCTTGCAAGCTGGGACACAACCCTGCTGGTATAATTCCAGGCTCCAGCCACCCTCTGTGTCTCCCACCCTGGCACTAACACTGGCACCAGTGCAATGACACAATGACTGGGTAGGGGAGCTTGTTTTTCTGAAGACAATTAGTGTTAGCTTTCAGCCAGCTCAGCTCCCTGCAGTCCCAGGGTGCAAGGCCAGTACAGCTGTGGCTGGACAGGAGGATGCACCCCATGGCAGCTCCATCTGAGACTGCTTTATGGCACTGAGGAACAACTCCACATTACAGTCTCCCTCCTACAAACATGGATACAAGAGGGAGTCTGAATGCCTCACAACCAGCCCTTCAGCCTCTTCCCTGCCTCTCTTCCAGCACTTCATCACCATGCACAATCCTCACATAGTCCATTTTCCTGTCAGCCAGCACACCTTGGCCAGTGCAAAACCCTATAATACTCACACAGGCATTTCCTATTGCTAACAATTTTAAAGTGACATTTCTGAGAAGGGAGTCCAGATAGGACATACACTGCAGAGTCCTGTTAGTAAGGCTTCCACAAGCATTCAGATTCACTGAAAAGCAGCATGAAAGGCCATTTGGACTCAGAGCAGGGCTGCAAGGGAGGTAGGCAGCATTTCAGGTGCCCAAAGCACAGTGCCTTGTCTGGGATCCCAAATTTTTGACTATCTCCTACCTGCTGAGGCAGAATATCAGCCTGTCATTCCTCTGATCATATTCATGGCCCGCCTCTAGATCCACTCTAACAGGTCCTTATCTTTCTTGTACCAAAGCTTCCAGAGCTGGACACAGTACTCCAGGTGGTTACCTCGTGGGGCAGAGGAGAGGGGGAGAACTGCCTCCCTTGATGTGCTGGCCACACCTCTTTTGACATAGCCCGGGATGTGGTCAGCTTTCTGGGCTGTGAGCACACACTCTTGGCTCATGCCCAGCTTTTCATCCCTGAGAATATCCAAGTCCTTTGCTGCAGGACTGATCTCAATGACTTCTTCCAATCTGTGCTTATATCTGGGGTTGCTCTGAACCAGGTGCAGCACTTTGCACTTGGACTTGTTGAATTTCAGAAGGTTCTCATGGGCCACTTCTTGAGTGTGTCCAGGTCCCCACGGAAGTGGTCCTGTCCTTCTTTTGTGCCAACTGTACTGCTCAGCTTCAGGTCATCTGCAAACATGATGAAGATGCACTTAATCTCAGTGTCTGTGTCACTGATGAAGATGTTGAAGAGCACTGGTCCCAAGACAGGGCCCTGAGGGACACAACTCATTGCTGGCCTCCACCTAGACATAAAATCATTGATGACAACTCTCTGCCTGCATTCATTCAGCCAATTCCTTATCCACTGAATGGTCCACCCATCAAATCCATGTCTCTTCAATTTGGAGATAAGGAAATCATGTTGGACCATACTGAAGGCCTAACAGAAGACTGGATAACAGATGTCTTTTGGTCTTTTCTTATCAACTCTTGCCATCACTCCAACACTGGCCACCAGATTGGTCAGGCGTGATTTGCTCTCAGTAGAGATGTGCTGGCTGATACCTCCTTTTCTTTTATGTGCTTTAGCAGATCTTCTAGGAGGTTCTGCACCATGGTGTTCCCAGGCTCAGCTGGTCTGTAGTTCCCTGGATCTTCCTTTTTCCCATTTTTAATAATGGGAGTGATGTCTCCAGTTTTCTGATCACAAAGGACTTCACCTGACCACCATGACTTTTCAAATATGATGGAGAGTGGCTTAGCAACAACATTGACCAGTTCCTTCAAGAGCCTGGGATGCATCTCCTCACGTCCTGTAGACTCGTTGCTATTCAGCTTCATCAAGTGATCCTGAACCTGCTCTTCACTTCTAGAGAGAGGGGCTTCACTCACCCATCCAGAGGATCAGGGACTTGAGAGAAGTGGGAAGCCTGACTGTCAGTGAAGACTGAGACAAAGAACTCATTGACTACCTCAGCCTTCTCCATATCAGTGTCACCCATCTTGCTTATCACGGGGGCTGCATTCTCCTTGGCCTTTTCTTTTCTGACCCATGTCCTTATGGAATCCCTTCTTGTAATTCCTTACACCTCTTGCCAAGTCCTGTTCCAGCTTTGCCTTGGCTTTTCTGACCCCATTCCTAGACATATGAACTGTGTCCCAGTGCTCTCCCCAGGCCACCTGTCTCTGCTTCCACTGGCAGTGCATTTCTTTCTTACTCCTCAGTCTGAGGAGCAAATCCATGTCAGTTTCTGGCCTGCCTTGCTTGATTTCCTACACACTGGAAGACCACTCTTGCAGTCCAAGAAAAGGGGCCCTAAAGAGCTGACAGTGCTGGTTATCACCTCTGTCCTTAAGGACAGTTTCCCAGTGAATCTTACTCACCAACTCCTCAAAGAGCTGGAAGTTTGCTCTTGCAAAATTCAGGATTTTGACTTTGCTCCTTTCCAGGCTCGCACTCTTCGAGATCACAGATCTCAAGATCTGGGCCTGAGAGTGAGGAGAGGGAAAGGCAAAGAAAGAAATGTTTGGTGACCTTATCTGAGCCCTGAGAAATGTGGAAATGTGCAGGACAGGGGTTTGATGCTCTGGGAGGAGCAGAGTCCAGGGAATGCAAGACAGATCTCTCCCTTATCAATGAACCAGTGCAAAAATTGTTCATGGAGGTGGATCCACCTTTGATGATGTGAGCAGGTTACAGAGCCATGTCACACCAGTTCCCAGGATTCCTGGAAAGGAAAGCTGGTCACACATACTGGAAGACTCTCCTCAGCATGCCAAGAGCACTCAGCTCTGTATACCAGAATCTCCCCTGTCCTTTATTAAGCCCCTTGCCTTTGCTCTGTTTGCACAGCATTTAAGCACTGCACTTTCCAGGGAGAAAAAACTTTTGTCTAGTATTTGTAATTTTAAAGCTGAATGTTACTTTTTTTTTAATGCACCAGCATTATCCAACATGCAATCCAATATATAAAATTGATCATGACCTAGAAAAGAACCTAAGCTTTTGGAATGATGCTGCAGGCAGGGAGAGAGGCCCCACAGGCCAGCACTCAGGCACTCAAACCGATTATGCACAAGTTGCACAGTTTTATACACTTGTGAGTGTACTCAGGCACTTTGAAAATCTTACTGAGCACTAACAGAGAGCCTCCCCCTCTTCTCCACTCCCTGCCTCCCAACACAGGACCCTGCAGGGAAACACACTCTGTACAACTGGTATTTCCCCCAAGCAGACTTGCATCCATGGCAGTATGAAAAATTAATAAAGGAGTACAAAGTGCATTAACAAAGGCTGACGTATTTCCAACAGTTAATTGACATCCCCCATTTTATTTAAAATTAATAAAATCTTTCCAAGCATGCAGAACTTGCACATCATAGCAAAGGAGATGTCTCACACAGCTCATCAGGTCATGTATTAGTGATACTGCATACCATAAATCATGACAAATATTCCTAGTATTATGTCAGGCCTGTATCCAAGGTGTAGGAGGCTGTCTGACATAGGCTCAGGAAATTGCCACTCTGATGGATGAACACAGGCTGCAAAGCCAGCCTTATAACATCTAAACCCTGGTCTCCAGCTGAGGCTAGCCCCTCTCTCCCTGGTGCAGTGAGGGGACAGATCACCCTCAGCTCATGGAGCCTGGCTGGTGCCTCCACACAGCTTGTGGTGATGGGGAACTGTACTGCTGGCCTGTCACTGCTCCTGCAGTCATTAAATGGATTTTCCTATGGTCCAGATGTCCCACCAATACCTTACTGAGCCACACATAGAGGGTGCTCACAGAACCTTCTAGAAACTAAAGAAGAAACCCTGGCAGTGCTAATGACACTCTTAAGTGGGATGTCACTTTTTTTCAGCAGTGGAGTCAGGGGACAATCTGGTGAATTGCATACACTGTAAAGCTAAAACCTCTGTGAGGTTTTCAGAAGGCCTGAAGTAGAGGAGACAACTCCTAGTTGAAGTTGTACTGGAAAACCGAGGGTCTTGAGGTACCATCAGTGGCATAACCCAAGATGGGACTGGTCCAGGTAAGCAGGAGTGATCCTGTTCTTGGGTGATCTGCCCCAGCGAGGCCAGGGCTGCACCCAGTTACCTGTACTAGGTTGTATTTGTTAAGTCATTTGCAAGCCTTGGCTCAGGGATAACAACAGCAAGGGCTGTGCCAGGCCAGTGAAATTAGGGACCCTCACAGATGACACTAACAACACTCCAAGACCTGGGGATTTCCACATGCTGCCCTGACAAAACCTTTCTGGATGGTGATGACTGTGTCCTTTTGAGTAGGCAGTCTGATGCAATATCTCTCAGGTAACTGCATGTGGAAAAGTGCCTTTCACACCTTGAAGTACATTCTGTGGGGCAGTGGTGGCCCTCAGCATACTCCTCTCCACTTTCCCAAGCTCATGACAAGGAGGGAAGACATGTGAAATGCACTTCTACCCCAAGAGTGCCATATTGAACTCCTGCTTCTCCTCTGCATCCTTGTACTTGTGGCACTGCTGCTGGGTGAGGAAGATGAAGCTGGGAAAATGGCAGCTAAGATTACATGGAAGGGTTGTGCCTGTCTGGAAAACTTGCAGCTGTCTGACACTGGTATGCCCAGTATGCCCACAGTGATGGCCACCTGCACCCGATTACTTTGGGGAGAGCTGGCTCCTTCAGAGTGATTTGTTGGTAACTTGAACAGCAATAACACCCAGAAGGTGAATCACAGAGATTTGATGGTGTGAACATCTGGGTGGAAATTTGGGACTTCTGGCTATGCTCTGTCACCTGCCCCACTGGGTGCCACTGGAGCTATCCCACAGCCCAGCAACTCCACCAGGTACCCTGGTGTCCAGCTGAAGCATCCTTGCTCTTTTTCTCCAAGCAGAAACAATGACTCGGGAAGAAGCCCTGTGTTCATTTGGAGACTGCTCCTGCATACTGGTTTACACGAAGCAATTACATTGTGGCACTACACGATTCAAAGTGAGCTTCTTTGTGTAACCAGCTCTGAAAAGAGAAAAGAGCTTCTCACATCTCAGCTGAGAATTGAATCTGCACTTCTGTGGGAGCTACTAACTCTTTTCATTTAGGCTGTGGTGAATTGGCTCCTTTAAAAAGGTACCAAGTCCCACTTTGATTTTCAGTTTCTAGTCTCTACACAGGGGCTGAATCAAAGTAACTTAAACTGTGGCTTTGATTCCTGTTCCCAGAGCTGCCATAAGATGTATTTTCATGGGCTTCCTGCTATTTGTTATCATCTGCTTGCTGGAGATTCATACCTGCCTGGTAGAGCTGGTGGACCTGGATGTGTGTGTATATGTCTGGGCTTTGATGTTCACAGCTTCCCAAGGCAGTATTGAAACACAAGCACTTCTGATCAAGAATAATGGTGAGAGCTGATGAATTAACATATGCCTTGAAATGCTCCCATTCTGCTCTCCAGGATAACATGCTCAGTATTCTGGTTTAGCAGTATTTACCCGTACCCTGATCCAGTTGTTTGCCTCATACTTGGTAATTACCTTGATGGGGCTATTTGGTTGTTTCTGGCAATGATGTAATCTTTGCTTGTACTGCTCGCCTACATAGTTTGCTGTATTGAAGGGTTTTGGAGTACTTCCTCCAGTGATTTTATTTCACAGGCTCTTTAGAAAAAGCTGTAGCTATTTTCTCATCAAGCCATGCCCAGAACTTTTGTCTCAGGGAAGAATATGAGCTCAGCCGACTTCCTCCCATTATAACAGCTTCTCATTGTACAACTGGAGTTGAGACAGATTTATTTAATCTACACTTGCTACAAAATAGGCTGCATCTTCAGCTGTGCTCATGCACTACTTACTCTGAAAAAATGACAGGACAAAGGTTTAAACAAACCTTCAGGCCCCCCTTCAGCCTAATTTTATTTCCCAGCAGTCATGGGTTTTTTTGTTGTAGCCCATGTGTAATGTATCATCAATTTAACCAAAGATGCAAGATTGGTCTGGGATGAATAAAATGGTGTGTCTCAAAGCATGAATATGTCCCATCCTGCTCCTCCAGGGTGTTTGAGGACGAGTGCCATCATGTAAGGCCCCTTGTGCATGATCTGGGTGGTAGAAGGGGGCCTAGGCAGGGATAGGACAGGTTTGGTTAAAATCTGATGCCTGGATAGGGGATAGGAGGAAGATGCAAACATTTAACTGAGGTCTGTCTCTGCCGAAGGAGTTCATAGTTGGAGGCACTGTGAAGAAAGTTGGTTACTGGAAAGGGTCTAAGGTAATATTTTTTCCCAGCTCTGTCATTTGCTTGCTAGATGGCCTTCATCACATCAACCATCTACTCAATGCTATTGGTGCAGTGTCTAAGCAGTGGGTTTATAATTATCTATCTCCAAAACCCCTTTGAGATCCACCAGTGGGAAGTGATACCTAAAGCCTCACTTTGCTCCTCCTACCTGAATTTCGGCAGTTAAAAAACCATGGGATGAGACAGAGAGCGTTCCCTTCCTCTCCAGCTATCCCACAGTCATGTGGCTTGGGCGTAATGCTGGGGTGTGGGAGACGAAGGGTTTGAACTCCCTGGGGCTGTGGAGCAGCTGTGCTGACTGACAAAGTCTGACAACCCTTGCTGCTATGTTGGAGGAGTCCCCTCCTCAGGTGTTTACTCAGCGCTTGTGGTATCGTCATCATCCTGCTGTGAGCTGGCAGAAACAAGCCTCCCTGTGCCCCAGTTCCTCCAGGGCAAAAGTCCAGCATCCTCCCACAAGTGGCTGATGAAGACAGGTGTGTGGGAAGGTTTGTGGGTTTTTTTGCACAAAACCAGCTGAGATGAGCACCCAGGGCAATGGCCACCAGCTCTGCTGGGAGAGACAGACCTCTGGCAAGGGGATGGGAACAGAGACCTAGGAACCTGTGAAACCACACCTTGAACTGGCTCTGGGAATGCAAATCAAAGCCATGATATAAGTTAAATTGGTGCAGCTTCTGTGTTCAGCTGAGCCCTCTGATCTTTGAATTGCCAAAGGCCTTGAGGGATCATTATGCTTGGTAAAGCCTACCAAAGGGCAGGTTGCTCCAGCCTCTTCTGGTCATCAGCAGGTGTGGAGACACTGTGTGTGGGGTAGGTAGCAGGGATGTCTCTGGTTTCCTTTTCAGAAAGGTGCTTTCAGATGAACTGTAGACGCAGCTTTCTGATCCTTTTCTTTCATCAAAATGGCACAGAGGAGCTCCATGGGAACCAAAAGCTCACCTGGGCTTTTTTTTTTTTTTTTTAGCTTTTAGAAGGATTAACACAGATTTATATTTGAGAAAGCAGGCTAGTTCCAATCTAAAGTGCAGGACAATTCCCTCCAGTTCCCAGGAGGGTAACATCATAATCCATTATTAGCTGTGCCAGTTACAGTTATTTCCTTCCCACATTTCCTTTTAGGTGTCAGACTAGAATGCAATTGCTTTTCTTCCTAAGAGCACTATTTTTAAATCTGAAGAATTGAATGTTATTAATATAGTAGGTGTTGTACTGTGCAGCCCATTCTATAATGGGGTGTTTATAGCACCAATGCTCTTACCCAGTCCATTTGTAATCAGAAGTAATAGCACCACTTCACCACTTGCTCCGCTTGAAGACGCTGCAATAAATTCCAATGAGCCATAACTTGGCTGCAGCTGGTGACTGATGTAGAAGCTTTGTGCATTTTTACTTCTTTAATGTTTATAGCTCTTTTACATTATATGAATATTGCCAGTCCTGAGGATTCAGCTGTCATGAATCAAGCCTCAAAAACTAATGAGATTTTACAAAATGCGTTCATTTGAAGTGTGTTTTATGGGCCTTCAAATGTTTCAGGCTTTGTGCCATGCTGTCAGGCTTCCCTTACTTTGCTGCCACAAGCTTGCTTTAAGAAAGGAAAAAGAAAGCTGGGATTAACATATGATCATCTGATTTCAACTACTCACCCCTACCAACATCACCTGATATCACAAAACTTAAGGTAATGCTGTAAGAGCAGTCAGCGCAGTCAAACACACCCTCATCGGTGTGATGGGCCAACACAACTCAGCTGAAACAATGTCACCTCGAGCTTATACAGCCCTGGTTTTCTGTGGGAATTAAAAACCTTCAACTCCAGCTGCCCTGAACTCCCCACGTGGAAGGAGGAAGGAAGGGTTCATTTTGGAGAAGTGCAACAGAAGCCATCAGCCAGCATGGCAAGGGCTGAGCAGGCCAGACCACGTGCATATGCCACCCTTGTCTTTTTGGCAAGGAATGTTCAGCAGCACAGATCCCCCACCCACCAGTTCATTGCCATTGCCTGCTCCACCAGTGCAAATGTCTGTGAGGCTGCAGCATGAAGTGGGCAAGAGAATCAATCCAGATTAAAAATGACCATGCCTCTCCCTCTCCCAGTTTCCCAGTTTTAGAGTATTACTTTACACCTGGATCAGTTTCATATTCCTTCTTGTTGGTTGGCACCACAGCAGTGGTGATGACACCTCTGAAGTGGTAGTGGGGATGCAGAGTGACCCAAGTGTGAGGCATCACTGAGCACCAAAGAGCTTTTTCAGGACTCATTACAGACCAAAGGGTGCATGTGCAAAGGAAATGGAAAGAAAGGAGAAAAATCAGAGAAGGGATAGTGTGTCATTTCTAGTGGAAGTAAGGAAGAAATTAAGATTTGGGAGTGGTGTTTTGTGGAAGGACAGGCCTGGCTTTCCTGCACTGCTCAGGGAGAAATGACTTTGGAGTGCTATTTAGTAAGTGAGGAAAACTGCACCTAAGAAATGCCTGTCCCTGGCATCAGTTCCTCTTAAAACTCAAACACAGACCCAGATTTGGTTTGGGACTCCACTGAAATGAAGGATAACTGCAAATGGATTTACTCGGTATTTTGCACATTTCTGACTGCTTGGGTCCAGACAGGTGGTCCTAGGAGCAACTGCTCTGAGAGCAGACTTAACAAAAGGGCGCTGCTGATGGGAAGCAGTGTGGGAGGGGGCGGCAGCATCCTCTTCTGTCCTTGCTCATGTAGTGCCCCTGTCTTAGTCCCAGTGGTCACCAGTTTCTTTCTGATGCCTCTAGGGCTCATGAAGCCACCCTTTACACGTGTTTAAAATTCTGGCTATTTTTTATTATTTTCCTAAACTACCAATGGCAATTGTCTGTGCTTTACACTGCACTTCTCCTGACTCTGTACTCTGTAATCTCCCTATGCTAATGTTCTCAAATGAGAAGCTTTTCTATTCCTCTTGCACTCATCTTCTTTCTTTCTGTTCCTTCCTTATTCCCATCTTCTTATTTTCTTATCCCCTTACTGGTTAGCCCTTCCCCTCCTTCTCATTTCTATTCTGATGAGCTGTTTCTGATTCAAAAACTGGATTTCTAAACAAAACACAACCAAGCAGGAAAGCCAAGATTAACAATTCTGCTACAAGTGTATTTTTCTGGGTGAGATCTATGAGCATGTGCAAGAACTCTCATCATTACCCTGGTACATATTTGTAAGACAGAGTATTACCATCCCCCAGACTCATCTCTTTTATCTTTTAAAAATGTTCCCTAGTGACAGAGACTGTATTACCCTATCGGTTTGTACAATTTCTAACACATCTGATCACTCCTGCAATACAAATGCCATATAATCATCAAAATAATACATAAAGCACTCGTTGCCTGCAGTCTTAAGATTTCTGGAGTTGTGCACTTCCTAAGCATCCCTCTCTGTGATCACCCACCTACCTAACTCTGAGGAGCCTGGAGGATCCTCCAGAGGTGACAAGGTGCTCTTTCCCTCACACCACACATGAGCAACAGTGATGTGGCACGGGACACATAACATGTCCCTACAGACGTGAGAACCAGCATCTGCTGAGCCCTTGTGCTATGCTTCCATGCTTGGTCCCCTTCTTTCTGCATGGTGGTGGGAAGCACGACGTAACTCCAGCGGAAGCAAAGCAAAGCCTCCGTGGGCCAGATGGTTTCACGAGTCCCCATGAACGTGGCCACGGAACTTGGTGGACTGTAAAGGCAAAAATGAGATGAGAATAATGCAAAGTCCACCTCTGTTTGCTGACATCCTTTATTTCTTTTTTAAATAATGCTCTGATGCAGTGTTTCCCAGGGGAGATCTGGAGGGAATCGCCATCTCCACAATGACTCATGTAAGAAAGGAAGCAGCTGGTCCCTGATATTTGTTGCTGTATATCAGCTTGGAAACCTTGGCTGAAACACTGCACAAACCCCCATTTCTGTGGGTTATTTTAATCCTCCCTCTTTTTTTTTTTTTTTTTTTTCAATGAACTAATTCATACTTCAAGATAAAAAAAACCTCTGGGAGTTCACTCAGGACAGGGAGTGCTGGAGCATAACTGGAGGTAAGGGGGAACTGCTGTTGGACACAGGTTTATTCCTGTTCTTATTTTAGCTGAACCAGTTCACCCTTTCCAACAAACAGGTGATAAGGCAATGTGTTTATAGCAAGTATCCCATGTGGCACAGCTGTACTATAGATTAGGTAATGTTACTGACTCACTGCAGAGTTATTAGGCCACCTCATTCCTTCTTTTCTCAGGGCTATAGACTTCACCATGTACACATTGATGGGCTTTGCACACAATAATCAAGCCTCAGAGCTTTTCTGTTAGGTTAGGTGTAATTGTAGGCATTTTTCAGATACAGGGACTGCAAAACAAATCTTCCTGCCAGAGACATCAAGTTGTTTTCTCTGATTTTTTTCTAGGGGTGCTTGAAACCTCCTTCCAAAGAACCAAGCCCTCACAGGTTCATGCAGGAATTATCATTTGGTATCTCCACACCTAGGGCATTCCTGGCCAAAACTTTGATACTTGCACTGGATAGTGGGCATCTAGATTCAAAACAAGTCAAAAAGAAATGAAGCTTTAGTAATTGTGCTGTAGACAAGAGCTACACACCTAAAGGGCCCATTGTATTAACACCCATGTGTTGGAGTTCCTTTGATGGATTTGGAGAATTGTTCTTCGTTTTGGTTTAATGCAAGAGTCTTTTTATGAATGTACTGAGCTACCCAGATGGTCAAGTCCATGGTGGCTTTTAGGGACCCAGAATGGAACTTTCTCTGCACAACTGCTAAAACAACATGATCACAGAGTTTGTGGCCTAGCATGAGGAAGAAAACTGGATGCTCTCTTTCATTGGACATGTCACAGGTATCAGGTGATTTTTTTACCAGTCTGTGTTCTCAATTGAGCTGGATGCATAGGAGCCTCTGTCAGCCATGGTTTTTTATTTCCCCTGGGGTTCAGATTGAAGGAACTTGCTTTCATATTGTTTTACACCATCCCTAGTCACAACAGAGACCGTGGTGAATGAGCCAGGAAGTGGGATAAAAATCTATGGGTTGCTACCCAAATGGTCTTTTAGTACCCACTCCAAATGCCCTCAGATGGGACCTTCACAGATAACATCAAAACTTAGGTAAGTTTTTTACTCTAAATACAAATCAGTTTAAATCATGGGGAAAAGAATTGTCCACTGATTTCAGTCTTACCAGGATTTGGGGTTGCAGTAGGGGGACTAACTGTTGTTCACTGAAGCCAGTGGAAAGGACTGTAAATAACCTGAGCCTGTGGTTTGGCTTCTGGTCTCACTACTGCTTTGGAACTGGCTACAGCAGTTGCTGTTTATCCTGTGCCCATCAGCTGATCAGTCTTGCCTCCCTGCAGCCTCCTGAGCTGCACCAGCCCGACTGTTTGTGTAGCCATGCAGTAAACTGCCTCAGGAAATAGCCCGGCGCAGGGATGCTCCCCGGCACAGCTCACTGCCTGGCTGCACAAACAGCTGTGCCAGCCCCACACACTGGTGGCACGGGATGCAGGGCAAGGAAGGAGAAACAGCTGCTCAACACTGCTACCAACAAAATGTCCCCCTTGGAAGATGCTGCCAGGTTGGTGATGCAAAGGGACTGAGCTACATCAGCAGGTGCTGTCAAGAGGGTCTTTGTTGGAGCCATTTCACTTGTGTCAGCTGTAGCATTTGGAGGCTTCACCAGAGTAGCCAAGCTCACTAACCTGGCAGAAACTAGGCAGGCTGGGTAAAAAAGAGGCTAGTTTTATACCAGGCTGTTAGATTGTTTAGTTGTCTTGTATGATGTCAGCCTCAGTGATCAGATCCTTGATGCTTGTCACTTACACAAGGACATGCAGCTGTATTCATGGTTGTCCTTATGCTTGGTGAAAACAATCCATGTTTACAATGGAAATACCAGAGAGCACAAGTCAAGAATGTGGTGACTAATTATATTTCTTCAGCATTCCTATATTGGTATTTTGTTTATTGAGCTCTTCCCTTCTAGTTCAAGATTCAACACACAGCTCATTCCCTGGCCTTTTCCAGGACATCTGCCTCACAGAGGACATCTGCAGAGATGGCTTTGCACATCCTCCACTTGTTAATCCAAAGCTTTTATTGAGATGGACATACCCATCCCATGCAGTACTCCCAGTAGTTTCACTTTTATATCACTCAAAAGCAGAGTAGTCAGGGGTGTGTTTTTTTCCTAGTTTCTCCCTTTAAATTCCAAGTTTGATCCTGAAAAAATATTTACAGCTGTATTATATGAACTAATGAAAAACAATGTTTCAAATTAAAGTGCTGGCACAACTTTATGGAGAACAGCAGTGGAAATGGCCATGTGGTAATAAACAGGCTACCTGATATGGTTTATTGTTTAACTCCTTGCTTACTTTTAGAAACTTAAGCTTATGTTCTCAAATGCCATGTTCTTCTGAGACATGTACGTGTGTGGGGTTAATCACCAAACCCAAGTCCAGGTTCCCCTGTGAGTGTGCAGCCTTGGAGTAGATCAGTGAGTAAGGAGCCTTCCCAAGCAGGGACTGCCTGTATTTCCATGTGCTTCAGAGTATAGAACACACCATAAACAAAACCTCAATTTCTAAGGTAAAGAAGAAAAAATTCTGATCTTTAAAAAAGGGCAAGGAAATGTCTGGACATTAGCAAGTTTTCCCTTTTGCAACAATCCACCAGGAAAACAAAAGAGAGTGAGAGATTTTGTATTGCTGCAGTGTTGCCTTTCTCGTGCATAGCCGTGATGGTTTCCTAGCCTGTGCTTGTAAAGGCATGATGAGATATTTATAACATGCTAGGAAAAATGTTTCCTTTTTAAAGCCCATCAAGGTAGCATAATAACAAGCCTTGAAATCTGCCTTTCCTATATCCCCAAATCACTCAATGGAAATGATTTTTATGTGCTGATTGTTGGTGTGCATATTAAAGCCATTTCTAAGGAAAAGCTGTAAAACACACACCCGTGTGCTGCTCTCTGCACACATGACTGCACAACCAGATTAGGCCACATGGCAGTAAAAGTGCCCCTGCCTGGTCGAACAAGAGCTCCTGCAATTGTTACCACAAGTGAAGCCATGCTGCTACCAGAGCAAGGGTGGGAACAGCTCGAGTGCAGATAAGCCTTTACAGTAAATCAGCCATAACATGGTTTGGCTCCACGCCCAAGTAATAACTAACCAGTTTTATGTTAATTATTTGCTATCCTTCTACATATAGCAATAGTTACAAGCTTTACTAAGCATAAATGACTGCACTGCGTAGTTGGCTTTCATAAAGTCTCTACTTTTTTGACATACTGTATCACTTTCTAACTGACAGTTGTGAATTATTCCAGTTTTTCTTTTTGCTCTGGCTTCTTTCTTGCAGCCTGTCATGAAATAATATTTTAGAGTGTGTTTTTAAGGATGAACAGAGGCAGTCATACATTTGGATATTTCATTTTGTAGTTCCTGTGCATGTTATATGGTAACTCACCTTTACACACTGACTGCAAAACAGTCATTCTCTCTTGAGCACCCCAGTAAATCTGCTTCAGTCAGAATATGTTCCCATACCTGGAACATAACCACCAAGAAGATGGGTTGCAAAACCACAGAGCCCCTCTCTATCCTTCTCCAGCCATCTTGATCACAAGTCTCCTGTCCTCAAATCACAATGCAACACTCCATAGGGGAAGCCAACCCAGCTCTTTGTGGCAGTGATTGAAAAACTGGTCCAGCTTTGAAAAGTCAGCAAATTATTTACCCCCAGGGTTACTTTTTTAAGCTGATAGACTGAAGGGCCAGCCTGCAGCAGCACTGGCAGGGGCAGAGACAAATGTCAGAGAAGCAAATACCTGCAGTTATCAGTGCCTTGATGATTCCTTTATTGTAATTGTTGTCTGAGACCTGTTTCCATCACAGAAAAATCACAGTAGGAGCCCACTGCCTATGATGTATGCTCACTCCCACACAATTACACCAAGGGACTCTCTGTCCCCTTCTAAATCTCAGCCACAAAAGTCCTTTATGGGGACCTAAGTGCGTAAACTTCTCTGAAGTGCTTGTGGAAGTGTTGCTCTAGGTCTTACCAGCTTGGTGTCCACTGGTAAGGATTTTGATTCTCCATCATGACTTGTCTATTCCTGCAGGGCTGGTGTACATCTGGAAGGGTTGTGTAGTTCTACACTACAGGTATGCCAGTCACCCCTGCAAGTGGGTCACACCAAAAGACAGCTTCAGCCAGAAGTACAGTACTGCTGGCATGACTTTTGGGTCACTGTAGGTTTTTGTGGATGAAGGTAAAATGCTACTGAATCCCAAATATATACTCCTCCTCATAGTGGATATACACCTTGCACAAGGACAAATGGCTAACAAGAAACCAAGATAGAAGATAATTAGACCAAGGGATATAAGTTTTATTAAATCTGCAGTCTCCCCTGGGAGGTAATTTGTGCAGCCATTAAATAAAGCAAACACTATTGGAATTTCACAAATAAATGATAGGAGGAACAAGTCTTTCTTACCTGAGTGGAACACACATGCCTTCAATGATACTGCTACAGTGCAGGGAGACTGAAAAAAAAAAATCAAGTTTTAATTAAAATAAAATGTTATTTAAGCAAAGGAATCACGAAGTTTCTTCCAGATTACTCTAGAAAGTGCTGCTCTTGATAATGACAGGCAGAGCTCATTGAAAAATGAAGTTGGGCAATTCAGAGGACATAAAAATTGAATGAAAAAGGCTTTGAGTCAGGCTGACAGCTTGGTTAATAAAGTTATGTGCTAACCAATATTAGCACATATGTGGGCCCACCTGGGTGTTGAAGAGTTTGGATTATGGAGTGATGGTTGACAACTTTGCTGCTGCCACAATGTACCTGTTTCCCTGTGAGCCTGGGCTCCCTGTAGTGTACAGACACTGCTGTAGTATTAGAACATGAGCAAAACAGGAACAGAACAGGACTTTGGAGGAATTATTCTACAATAAACTTTGATTGTTTCTCTTTGGAGAAACATGGAGCAGTGGTGAATGCTCCAAGTTGTTACAAGTTTCAGTGACAGAGCAGCTCTCAGGTTATGAAAATGAATCCCCTGGTGCACAAATGGCTGATGACCACTGAGGCACACCAAATACACTTGTAAAATTGCTGTGTCCTGACCCCACCAGCCACTTTGGCATGAACTTTAACAACTACGTACCAGAGCCTTTCAGCAAACTACATCACAAGAAGAAATAGGCCAGAGAATTGAGCACATGTTGTGCTGTGGAAAGGGCAGCGCCAAGATCTAGAGCTTGTATTACCCTACAAATGAAATGAAGACTTTGTAAAAAAAAAAAAATAGGAAGAGTGTTTGGAAAGAGCCCAATTCTTGCCGCCCTCATTTTTCTGAATGTTTTTATTTGCTTTATTCTATTTACAGCTTCTAGTTCTCAAGTGTGTCCAATAATGTTTCACCTTAGAGCTCCCCAGCTCTCAAACGCTGGAGCCAGGCACTGGCTGCTGCCCAGCTGTCCTCTGCCCTAGTTACACTCAGTAACACAGTGAGGGCTGTAGTATCAGTCCTTTTCAGGGCTAAACCGTGCCATGGACTTTTGATCATTAAAGGAAATGAACTTGGGATGACATAAAAAAAAGTAAATAAGACTTGTGTACAAGGACATTAAGATTACAAAGCAGCAGTGTCAAAGGTTGGAAGACGCAGAGCGCAGAGCTGCTGCTTTGGTGATGTTCTTTGGCAGGAGTTTAAATGACAGCAAGAGGTGTGAGGCAATGAAGAATAAAATCCTGAGTATTCAGCTTTCAAGGAAAAAACACTGTCTCAACAGCCAAGATTTACACGTCTTCCGAGAAATAATTACTTTTTTATGGGAAAGTGATCATCCCCTGCACTCCTGAGCTAATGATTTATAAAATAAGTCCAACAAGCCCAAGTCCCACAGTGACACCAGACAACAGAGAAGAAAAAAGGGAATCCAAACAAACTACTGGTGACCAGAAAACAACTCGAAGCAGGTCACTAGCAATAAATCGTAACATGACATTGAAGCTGGGCTCATCTTACAAAGAGCAAAGAGGAGAGAGAGAATTGCTAAGGGCAGATGGCAGTGCCTTTCCTGGTGATATAAACACGGATGAATGCATATCACTTCTGAGCACTGTATATGGCTCTGCCTATCTCAACAGCATAAATAGCTGGCAAGAACTTTAACACATTTCTAGGGACTGAGTTCTAATAGTTCTGTGGTATACAACCATTGGTTGCATCTAATTATATTTAACATGGTTATGGTTTCAAATATTCCACATTACAGAAATTATGAAGTTCAACTGGAAGTGTTTTACCTGCCAAGATCTGAATTTCATGTTATCCTGCAGTAGCTGGTGGCAAAACAAACCTACTGCAGCGTAACAGGAGGTTACGTCCTTTACACGGTTATATTTAATCTCTCCTGATGCTTATCTGAGTTGTAGGCGAGTACAAGGAAAAACAGATTCTGCATTCAAATTCTTTTAAGTACAGAGTAATGGCAACAGCCATAAGCATAATGCATAACTCTTGCATCTGCCTGTCTGAGGAACCAGGGATTTTTTTATGTTTTACATGTAGTTTATCCTTTGTTCAAAAATTTTCCACAAAAGTTGTGTGGGAAAATCCGTGAAAATCAGGAAATCTGCCTCTTTACAAGAAGTACTGGAAGAAATGTGAGCTTGATCATACCGAACATATGATCACATGCATAAAATTAACAAACTAAAAGCTACAATGTATATTCTGTCTCTTATATAACTTCCTTAAAATTCCTTTTGGGATATCTGTAGCAATAAGATCTAAAAAAAAAGCAGACTGTAGAGTGACTTGCCAAAAAAGTATGTCCACACCATTACACATTCATTTTTCTATACTATTTATGGGTACATTTGTTTGTAAACCTTTTAAATGTTCTTTCCACTTCTTGAGATTTACTTACACCATTTCATACTTCTGTTGCACAAAGCTGACATATCCAGATGGCAAATATAAACATCAAAAGATGGACTGCCACTCAAAGACATGTGGGAAACATTTGCCAAAGCTAAATATGGTCTTAAAAGAATTTCAATATTAGTGTAAAAGTTCTTCTGAACATGCCATTAATAGTTGTGCAATAGATCTAGCTGACACATTGGAGGCGGTGAGCTGCACTCAAATACTTTGCTACCCACAAAACGGCACTTACTTCAGGATTGTTCCATACTTAGGAAATAATACAGTAAATCAAAGTAACAAATTACACAAACTATGCTATAAAAAGCAGTACACACTAAATAGTATACAAGAAACATGCACGTGTGCATGGTGAAGGAAGAGTCTACAGGATTCAGCTTTTTTGGTGCATAAATATTTGAGAGTTTTGCAGTTCTTCAGCATTTCTTTTTACATAATCAGATAACTGCAACTACAAATTCAACCTGAGGACTGACGTTTTTACATTACAATGACATCTTTGTTGCTGTAAACAGTAATATATATACAACAAATCAGTTCAGAGGGAAAACCCTTTCCATCATACTTGGCTTTGCCTTGTGATCAGAATGAGAAACTATATGCATTAATTTCTTTTACAAGCAGTATTAACCCCCTTTACATATTGGCAGGGGTGGGAGGGGATTTGCTAAAATCCATTACACATTTTGTCTTGGCTGTAATGAGAGAAGGTGTCCATTGGGCGCTAAGGACAGAAGAAAGAGGTCACTCATGGTGGACAATCAGTTCAAACTTTGACACATTTTCCAAGCAGAAAATGTATTGTAAGTAAAATATCTTACAATGTTTTCTCAGACAGAGAGGTCCAAAAAGTTTACTCAACCCTTACACCAGCCACAGAAGAGACAGATCTTTATCATGACCGGTCCTTGCCTCTGACACCACTTCTGCAAGTCATATGGTTGTATACAGAATCACTCTTTTTTTGGAGACTTGACTGCATGAAAACTCCCAGTGGAACACTGAGACTACCCATGAAGACCATGCCTTCAAGACTTGGTCCAAGTCTAAATATAGGTACTCTTAAGATGTTTTTTATCCTCAACATAACCTATGGTTTGTTGCCAGCATGGAAGAAATTTGGTTTCTTTTTATTCATAAATAATGGTAAAAGCAATGCATTTTGAAGGTCTGTAATGTCAGCTAATGAGTCTATATTGAGCAGGTCTGCATGGCTCCATTCTGCAAAGGAGATCTGTGACACCAGTAAGCCCTAGTAACTGCACTGCTGCTGTAGCAGTGTCCTGTCTGCCAGGCCTGTCTATGCTGCAAGACTGAATTATTGATAACCATCATGTCCCATACAATGCCCACAGTGCAATGCTACAATTGCTATGTGTTAATTTGTTCCCTCAGCCGAAAAACACTGAATCCACTAGTGTAACTGCCACACAGAGCATCTTCTTTGATTAAAAAGCACAGAGAAATTGCAGGTGCTGATACGTTCAAGGAACACGAGCCCACTCCAAATGTAGTTTCATGAGAGACTGGCTCCAGCAACCACGTGGGTAAAGTTCCTGCCCTATGGCCTCCAGCTACTCACTCCTGGTATTACACCATAGCTCATCACCTCTGCTGTTGCATCAGAAGTTATGTACCTTGAGCCACAGCCCAGTTTATAGTCTAGCTCTACACAGATTGATTTCACAGACCCACCTGAAGAAGTGATGAATTTCAGCACAAAGGCAGAAGCAGTCAGCTGGGCCTGGAGCATGGCAGGCACTGTTTGAAAGAGCTTCACTACCAAAGTCAGTGTATTGGGGAGACTTCTCCTGCACGTTTATGATTCAATTAAACCAGATTTAATAGCTGAAAGAAGTCCCACTCCCTCTCCTGCCTGCCAGCCGTGCTTTCTGCAAGCTCTTTGCTAGGGATGTACATCAAACCATAAATAATAATCCAGAGCAGAAAGCTAAACTGATGTATAACTCAATGCTTTTTTGCAGACCTAGTTTTCTGCTGTCTGGACCCTCTGATCTCACTGCCTGTTGCTCCAAAGAGCACCAGAGGTGGCACAAGGGATGTGTTAAAAACACAGAAAGGGGAGCAGGTGGGGAAGGGCTTTCAAAGGCAGCTTGGCGTTACACTGGCTTAGTCAGATTTGGTCATTATCAAATGCCATCTCCACAATGAGGTGCCATCCAGACTACCCACAAGTTACACAAGTCACCTTACAACACCCCTGTGAAAGCTGGGATACCTCAGCACAGGAAATATTCATGTGGTCACTCCCTTCTGCTTGTCATTTTCAAGGGGTTTCTTATTGAGCAATGCGACCAACTTCCTCTTTTGGTATCTTAGAAGAGGTTTTCTTTTGGGATTTTGGGACTGCACCATTCTTTCAGAATTATTTTGTGAAGGAAGATGAATTTAGATGCACATTATTTTCAAGAAATTATTTCATTTTCAGTATATCCTACCTACTTCAGTCGCAGAGCCTTCAATGAGCGCAGCACAGAGTGAATGATGGCAGCAGTGATAATGAGTGCATATGGGAATCCCAGGAAAACTTTAATCATCATCATTAACGTTTTTTTCTGCAGTGCAATTCCTACTTCGATGTACCACAAATTGCTGTAGCAGACTGCAATGCCCAGTGCTGATAAAGATGAAGAGTAGGAAAGCCATGAGGAAGAAAGTAATCACTAAGCTGGAACTGCCATGGTTGTTTACTGATTTGATTTTTTTTCTTTTTTTTTTGCTGTGCAAGTATCTTTCAAGTCAGGTATGATTCTGAAGTAGAAAAAAGGTAGACTCAAGCATGTAGACACATGATATCTAGTTTCCCTGGTTCCTGGCTTTGTTGCTCATTTATAAGTTTGTGTCTTCACAGACCATGTTGCAACTTCTGGTTTTAGCACTGTTTTGCCCAATTTACTATCTTATTCAAATGAACGTTAAAGGAAAGTAATAAAACCCACCAGGCTGCAACACCAACGAATTTTGGTAAATGTGGTGGAGAGTTTCCTTATTGCAGCTTGACATTCAGTAAGAAACAAAAACTTTAAGTAGGTACCATTTGGAAATGGATCACGAAGGTAAATTTGTGAAAACAGTAGAGAACTTCTAAAATATATGAACTCATGATGCCAATGGTACATAATCTAAGTGATGACTTCCTAGCTGAAGATGTATTTTATAGGAAAGTTATAGAGAAAGCTAACAATATTAAGTTCTTTATAAAGTGGTTCATTAACTGAAAAGAGGTTTCTTTCTTGGAGAAATTGCCTTAGAAATGTTGGCCTTAGGGGTCCTGTCGTCCTTGCTAAAATAGCATAGTGCCAACAGAACTACTTTATACAGTTTAAAATCAATTTTGCAGTCAAGAATTCTGTTTATAAGCTCTTTGAACTCAATTTCACTGCAAAGTTAACCTGAGTTGTAAGTTATTCCAAGTATAACTGGAATCTTTTCTACACAAAAAATATGAAACCCAAGCCTGTGGTTGCTTTTGATTGAGGCAGCCAGTTTAACAGGAGGATAAAGGCTGATACTGAAGTGTCTGTCTTGTCAGCTACTCTGTACTCTGAGGACATTTTTCCACCACTTGAATGCTATTACTCTTCCAATGCCTCTCCATTCCTCCTTCCTTATGGCCAGAGGCCTCCTGCTCATGCCTGCAACAGAATGAATAGCACCACCAGCTTGTGGTACTGCTAAGAACATTTAAGGTTGGCAGAAATCCTGGGGCATGGTTTTATAGTGTGAAGTTTTTTTAAGGGTAGAACCTACTTTTAATGTTCCCATTTCAACATCATTCCTCGGTCCTGCCCTCCTCTGCCCCTGCATTGCTCATTTCTGCTGATTCAGTATTTTGAGAGCCTTGAAAAAGATACATTTCCAAAGAACAGCTCAGTGGCTCCTGGTGTGGCACAACACACCTCTCAGGCACAACGATTAGGGCTGCAACATGGGCATGGCAGTGGGCATGCAGGGTCAGAAAGCTTAAAACAATATTTTTACAAAACATGTGGCATTGTGAAGCTGTGACAACTGCAGGAGACACAAGGGAAGGTATAAAGACACGCTGCAGGGGCAGAGGCTGCAAATGGCCCTTCATAAACTAGCAAGAGGCTTGAGGAAGCTACTGCAGGAGCACATAGAACACTTCTAAATCCCCCAAAAATGCGGCCAGTGCTCAGGGAGTACTGGGGAGGGCTGGTTGTAATTTTCCTGACAAAAAACCCCACTTGAATCCCCATGACTCACTCCTTTGAAATAGTCACATCTTCCAGCAAAAAGAATGTAACGCAGGAATCAAAATGTCCAGTGGCAATCATAGCTGTCTTGTAGCAGGCAGTGTGTGGGGAAGAGGAAACACAGAGTGAGACAGGAAAGTTATTGCTATTTGGCTCCAAAGTGTAGAAAAACTTTCTTCATAATTGGCAGGAATTTTGGTTTGCTGCTCTTAGTTTAAGAGATGCTATACAGAAGAAAGGGAATTACTCCAAAGTGTTGAATGTTTTCAAAGGTAGAAGAGCACATTTATCTAGAACAACAATGAGAGTCCAATAAGAACAATTCAGATCATGCAAAAAAGCAGTGGCTCCCCTAAGGATTTACCTGTAAATCTTCATTCTAGAGGCCTCCACTCAATCCAAGCACAGCTCTCCAACCCCAAGTGGGAAGGCAAAGCTCTCACTGAGATGGTTGAAAGAGCTTCTCCCCACCACTTCCACACTGCCCAGTTTTCCTGCTTCAGGGGCAACTCAGTCTGCTCCTCTTCAGCTACAGAATTGCCACAAATCCAAGTCTTGCTATGAACAAAATTAAAATTCAGGTTAACTGTGTGCTTCTGAGTCTGCTCAAAACTAAAAGAAGTGGTTCCTCAGATACATAAACAAGCAGAAAGAGAAAGAAAATACTGTCCCACTGATAAGAGAGGTGAATTTGTCACTGAAAATGCTGAAAAAGCAGAAGTTCTCAATACTTCTTCACCTCTGCACCAGCACTGCTGGGCCCCCTATTTTTGGGGACAAAAATCCAGGCTGATGCATCCACAAGGGCATCACCAGCAGAGACCAAGAAGTCATTGTCCCACTCTGCTCAGTGCTCATCACACTGGAATTCTGCGTTCAGTTTTGGTCCCTGCTGTGCAGAAAAGATGTGGAGAGGCTGGAGAAGGTCCAGAGAAGAGCCACAAAGATGATCAAATGACTGGGAAGCCTGTGACAGGGGCAAAGGCTGAGAGAACTGGATTTGTTCAGCCTTAGAGAAAAGAAGGATTAGGGGAGACCCCATCACCATGTTCCCCTATTAGATGGGTGTAACATGGAGGGGTGTGGGTCGGAGACAGAGACAACCTACACTCCAATGGTCCTTGTGACAAACAGCTTCAAGCTTACTCCTGCAGCTCACCTTGTAGAAGCTCAAATTTCCCTCTCTTACCTATGTGATTCGTTAAGGTCTTAGCACCGTCCAGCTCTCTGGCCTGTGACACATCTGCATTTAGAGCTGAATGACACTGGCCGAGGGTCCCTGTGTAGATTTGAATCCAAGCTATCCTTGCCCACCCAGGGACTCCAGTGCTACAGAAGGGTGGCTACAGAGAAGATGGAGACTCCCTTTTTACGAGGAGTCACACGAAGAAGACAGCGGGTATTGGGTACAAGTTACTCCTGGGGAAGTTACAACTACTCACACAAGGAAAACTTTTCACAATGAGAACAATCAGCCATTGGAATAATCTCCCCAGTGAAGTGGATTCCCCAATACTGTACACTCCTGAGATCTGGCTGCCAGTATGCTGGGCCATCTTGTCTAGACTGTGCTTTTACCAAGAAAGGTTGGATGAAATGTTCCTGGTGGTCAGTTCTTTCCAACCTGTATTCTATGATCCTACAATTTAAAATCATGGCCAGCTTATGTACATGCCCCTGGCTGTGAACTGTGGTGGCTCAGCAGGACCCTGGAGAGAAGAAAATTGAATGAGGCAGAAACATTCTCCATGTCTCTTATTGTGAGCCAAAGATTTTTTTTACACAAAAGTCTGGAGAACCCTACACCAGAAGGAGTTAAGTGACATGACCTGTGACACTTACTCTAAATTATGCACGTATAATAGCACCCGAGGATATCATGAAATATATTACGATGAACATTATATGCTGAAGGGTTTGCAACATGAAGGACTGTTTTTCATTATCCACTGAGAGTAAATTTAGCCCTAAACAACACATACAAGAAAACACAGTTGTTAATGTGATAGGAATTATTACTGTGTAATAATTTATGGGTGTTGTTTGTTGACTTTGCTATTGGGAAATTCACTGTCTAAATATATAGGCTTGATTTTAAAAAGGGAATATCAGGCTAACCTAATAGATGGTTGAAAGATAAAATACGAAGATAGTGGAACAAAAGCCCCCAAACCCCTCAAAATAAGCCACTTCTTCACACTCTGACCAGCAGGTCAAAGAAGGTGATTCTGCCCCTCTACTTCACTCTTGTGAGATCCCACCTAGAGTACAGCACCCAGCTCTGGGTCCCCCCAACACAAGAAAGATGTAGACCTGTTGAAGCAAGTCCAGAGGCAGGTCATAAACATGACTGGAGGGCTGCAGCACCTCTCCTGTGAGGCCAGGTTGAGGGAGTTGCCTTCCAGTACCTCAAGGAGGCCTAGAAGAAGTCTGGAGAGGGACTTTTTACCAGGGTATATAGTGACAGGACAAGGGGGAATGGCTTTAAACTGAAAGAGCGTAGGTTTAGATTGGATACTAGGAAGAAATTCTGTAGTGTGAGGGTGGTGAGGCACTGGCACAGGTTGCCCAGAGAAGTTGTGGGTGCCCCATCCCTGGAAGCGTTCAAGGCCTGGTTGCATGGACCTCTGAGCAACCAGGTCTAGTGGAAGGTATTCATGCCCACAGTAGGGGGGCTGGAACTAGATGGTCTTTAAGGTCCATTCCAACCCAAACCATTACACGATTCTATGAAATGTGTTTGGATATTTAGAAGTTACTGGAGGGAAAAAAAAAGAAAAAAAGGTCGGTAAGCAGATGAAAAGGACTATTTTAGGTAAAACAAAGGAGCATGTGCAGTGGAATCAGGCTGTCATGGACATAATATTTTTAAAGAGAAGAAGGAAAGGTGTTTCAAGAAGCTAGATCTATCTGTCTTGTTCTAAAGGGCTAATAAGTCTTGAGAAAAATGGATATGAAGTTTGTTGGTTTTAAAATATTTTGCTAATTCTCTGTCACAAGGAAAAATGGCAGAGATTAAATATCATACTGAATACCACAAGTGAACATCACAGTGCTCTGCAGGATTAGATTAAGAAGGAAAACTGGGATTCACAATGACATGAGTAATACTGCCAAAAAAAGAAAAAAAAAAAAAGAAAAAAAAATTGAGCTGTGGTCAGGGAGCAAAAGAAGGAAATGTGACCACATCTATAACCACTGTAGCTGCCCTGAGAGGTTTCTTACCTGAAGGCTGATCATGGTATTGTGAGGAGCAAATCCAGGGCCTAAGTTGCACTAACAGCACAGTCCAGACTCAAAACAAAAAGGAGCTGTCAGATCTCAGGTGGTGCCTGGTCTTCATTTTTCTTTCTAAGTAACAGTCATCTTTTTCTAATGGCTTAATGCCAAAAGTATGCATGAAGGAGGAATTTCAATGAGGAAAGCTGGCAGTCCTGCCCAGGTTCCATTGATTCAGTGGAGTTGGCTGCAGTCCTTGTGGGACAAGTGCTCCCTTAATTTTAGACAAGTCTACTTCAAATATAATTAGACAGGAGGCTATTTTTTTTCTTTTTTGCCCTACATGCTGAGTGAGACGCATTAGTTGTAATCATTATATACTGGTTTATTGATCGTGGCTTTTCAGTATTCACTGTAGATAGGCTTGTTTTAATAGAACTGTCAAGAGACATGTCTGGTTAACAAACAATTACCAATTGAAGGTATAGAAACAAGCACAGGGATTTTGTCAGGATATACAGAAATGTGCAGGGTATTTTGACAAAAGGTGAAAGGGCTTTTCTCTTGAATCTGGTGCTTTTTAAGAGATGTTCCTAAAGTCCATTTAATGACATTTTAGGAGTGGTTCAATATATTGTTTTCATCTCTGCTTCCTAAATGTCAACATTTGAAAAGATTGAGCAAATGGAAATTATTCTCAGGAACTGCCTACATGGAAAACCTATGAGAGCCCATGCAATGGATTACACTGGCTCATTACTTATAATACAGGTTACCATTAAAATGTATTCCAGTTATTAGGAAAGCTGGAAGTGAGTCAATTATTTGAATAAACAAACAAAGACCTGGTTGCCCTGTAGTTTAGTGCATCCCTGAGACGTCTGTAGGCTCCTTTCCCACGCCTCCTGTCTCATTCCTCAGCTAGCAGAGGCTGTTGTGCAAGGCAGCCTGGCAGCTCCTAATGAACAGGTAGCTCAATGCACTCCTCAGCAGCAGTTCCTGCACACTGTCCACTTCTGCACATGTTGTTAGGAAGCAGTATCCCTACATGCAAATTCTTAGGTAATTAAATGAGGATAAACAGAAACAGTACATGAAAGAAACAAATCCCAAACATCCATTGGGACAAAGTATGCGTAATTCAGTTCCTTAAGAGTGAAAGTCTGCATTTTCTAAAACAACTAATGTTTCCTGTTTCCATTAAGGTCTCAGACTGGGCATCCCAAACCATGTAAAGCTGTTGGCCAACAGGTTTATATTTACCCTGGGAGTCAAGGTGAGATTCATGACACTGCTGCTTATTAAAGCTCTTGTTTTAATGTGCTTGGCTTTTGCAAGTTATGACACAGTAAATACATTTGTGTCACTTAGCAACCTCAGCTGTTTCTGAAGGAATGTCTTTTGTTCTTGGAAATCTATTATAAATGCAGATTACAAAACAATTATTGGGGAATCTAAACTTGTCCTATTTGGATGGTGTTCTGGCCTCTCCCCATTCTGCATTTGAAATGTGCACAGGAAAATAATTTACTTTGCACAAGCATCCTTCATTGACACTATTGTTATGAAGAGAAGCTCTGCATATTTAACAAATACGACAGAAGTTTCCGTAGAAAAAAAAGGACATGAGAAATGCCTGGAGAAAGAAAGGACTGGAAAGGACCTCCTAGTCACTGGGTTCACCCAGTTCAAAGCTGCCTTACTGTTTTGTAAACAACACTATAAATACTTTAACACTGTGATGCAACACTACATAGTCTCTATCATGAATTTATCAACCTGATTCATTTCTACGCACACCAAAGTCTGAGATCACAGATCATGAAGCTCTGGCAAAAGGGTTTGGAATGTAAACACCTGCACAAATGAAGTTTTATTTATAATTTTCACATTGACTGGGTTACAGGGTCTCCATAAAAGATTAGAACATGTGCATGATCCTGAACACATACATGGAGTCGAAAGACTGAGATTACACGGGATTGCAGACTTCAAAGGATTTAAGGGTTTTCTTTCTTTGTCTTTAATAGGTTTAAAGCTCAGAATTCACATCCAGTTGTCCATGTTGTAAGGATCAGTACAAAAGGTAAAATATATAAGTTGACCTTTATAATCTGAAATTAAAATGTATCCTCAGGAAACACAATAAAATTATGTCCAATTTTTATAGACAGACACATAATATAATTTGTACTTGTTTATGAAACTCAGATTGTGTCCTCTGCTAGAAATATCAGAAAGACAAATATTACTAAAAGTATCTTAAAGACTGTTTTCTAAACATTTGAACAGATAAAGTGAGAGTGCAAGTGAACAATAATGATAAAAAGGGACCAATCACTGTTCTCAACTATAACATCTTGCTAATAGAGTGACTTAGATGACAAATTGTCATGAGAATTTTGGCAATCCCAGTAGAGAAGCAGACCATACACAGAAATGCATCTGGGAAAAAAAAAGAATAGCAGCAATGGTCATTATCAAATTTCTTCTCAGAAAAATACTGTCAGAGGTCAGAAAAAATTTGTCAACAGTTTTGCAACTCCTTTTATACTTTTATTTTAAAAAGAACCTCCCCCTATCCTTAGTGTTCTATGCTTTGGGGTTTTGGGGATTTTTTAAATTGCAATTTCTGTGGTAAACTGCCAAAGTAAAAGTCGTGCTGCAGAGCTCATCTCCAGCAGTAGAAGACCAAGTATGATAACCAGGCTGTGATTCTCCTAATTAAAAAGAGAATACAGTGAGTAAGCTATAGCTTACTCAGGACTTGGCCAAATGACCTGATAGTTACAACTGATGATGCCTCAGCTTCTTTGGGGCTGGCCTGGCAGCCAACCCTGTCACTTACGCTCACAAACTCTGCATCAGGACACCTGTGACAGCCCCTTTATTGCAGAGCCCACAGCTGAAGTTGTTCTCATTTCTGTGGAGAGGCACTAGCAAACAGCTACCTGTTCATGAACTGCAGTAGTATTTCTGCCAGGAACATTCGAAAATGGCTGCAGACAGTTTAGATCTGCCCCTAGCATGGATTGGGGTTTAGTCCCAGAAGGGTCTCTGGGTGCTGACAGACTGAGCTCCACTCCACAGATATGATTATGATGTAAATTCATATTGAGCCCTCTTTGGTGCAGTTTTCCCACATAAACAAATCTTTGAGGGAGAACCAAGATATGCTGTCTTCTCCAGCATTTTAGCTTTTCTCTCATCATCCAGTAAAAAGAACAGATAGTACCGAAGTAATGGCTGAGGTTCCCAATTCCTCTAGGAGAACATAATCTGAAACACCCTTCTCCTGAAGGTCCACAAATGTCATTTTGGTAAAAATCTCCGCTGGTGAATCTATTCATCCTGATCCGTAGCATTCAGTGTAAACATTTGCAGTATGTTTAGTCCTAAAACCCTCAGCAGATACTCAGTCCATTGTCAATCAGTCATAGCTAAAATTTTGCATTTTAAAAGATCTGAGGACATCAGGATTCTGCTAATGACTGCACTCTGAGCTCCCTATCTGTGGCACTGATCTGCACGATCCTGCAAGCTTTTCCCAGCACTGCCGTTGGTTAGGGATGCAATGAAGCACGATTTGCGATTATCATTCCCCGGCTCATGAAAGCCCCAGGTGTAGATGTAATCACCAGCAGCACCGAGCTTTTGCTGGTATAGCTTATTTTGCTTTTGTGGGAGAAGAAAAGGCTGGAATAAGCTGTACTGGTTTATTGCAGTTTTGCTTGTATAGAATACCAGATTACCTACTCAGAAGTGATCTGAATATAGATCTCTCTTGGAGTTGAAGTAGATCCATCCACTGCATCTATGTAGGCCTGGTTCTATTGTTTTTTAATAGATACTGCATAAATAAGGAATAAAGGTGAAAAATATTTGGGGGCAGGCAGGGGGCAACAAAATCTCACCTTTTCATCATCTGTAGAAAAATGAGATCTGAGTTTTAATTGACAGTTACCAAAAAGATGCTGAAAATACCTTAAGTATGCACATGAATAAATAATATGCAATTAAGTAGCATGATTTATGCCCAGCTCATATAAATCCAGGCAGGGGATGCAGTAATGGGCTTGGACACCTAGGCTGCAGTGACCAGTAGTGCAGTGCAGTGGCACAGATAGCAGGCATGTTCACATTTATGCACAGGGTCTCTTGCTCTGTACAGCAAGTGGAAGTAGCTCAGGAGGACATGAGGACAAACGGACCAAAGGACATGCCCTCTCCTTTGCCAGCCGCTTACTGATTAATCAAGGGCACAGTGGTGAGAGCAGTTATGTGTATGAGCAACTCACACTTTACAGGCTGTTCCCAGCGGAGCCGACCGCATGCCCTGTCACGTGAATAAGCGTGTTCTGGACTATGTCCCCAGAGTTCCAACACCCAGAAAACCTTATTTAAGGCTCATCATAGAAATTTCAGCACCTGCTTGAATGATGATGCAGTGACAGAAACGAAGGAATGGGACTGTGCCAAGGGAAATACAGGCTGGATATTAGGAAAAAGTTTTTTACAGAAAGGGTGATAAAGTATTGGAATGGTCTGCCTGGGGAGGTGGTGGATTCACCATCTCTGTATGTGTTTAAGAAAAGACTGGATGTGGCACTCAGTGCCACGGTTTAGTTGAGGTGTTAGGGCTGGGTGGGACTCGATGATCTTGGAGGTCTCTTCCAACCTAGTGATTCTGTGATTCTGTGAAGAGACAGGGCAGAGCCTTGATGCAGGTGATGAACTGAACGGCAGGCTGAGAGAAATCCCGACAGAACACCTGCACAGAGCTGCTTCATGTCTGCTAATTCTAGTGATACAAAATAAGGCTCCCAAAGCATTTCTATGCCAAGGAATTAAACCCCAAACCAACGCGCTGCCGGGTGTGGGCACACAGCGGGCATAGCAATCAGGGCAAAGACGACCGCCGAGCGCGAACCGGGCGGTCAGAGCCGGGCGCTGCGGTACGAACGCGCCGCGATCCCAGCACCTTGGGAACCCAGGAACCTTGCGGAGGCTACGCTGGGTAACGGGGATCACAACGCCGCGGCCGCTCCGGAGAGGCCGGTGCGGGCCGGCCGCGCTCCGCTGGGAAGCGCCGGCTCCGCTTCCAGGCGCGCGGTGCCGCGGGAGAGCCGCACGCGCGCAACCGCCGGGCGCT